>JASJET010000063.1:600000-1098197 GCA_034092305.1 Diaprepes abbreviatus
TGTCAAAACTTACAATTTACCTCTGTATAACCACCAAGAATTATGAAAATAAAATCCAAGATGGCGCTAAATTACCTGTCATTTTTAAATGCCTAGGCAACTAGATACATTAGAACATCTATTCACAAAACACAAAATGGTGTAGAAAACGATTATTTAACGTATTCTGTGAAAACGCAAACTTAGCTATAAAACACCCTTATATACCATTTGATAGGTATTTAAAAGGTACATTTTCTGATAAGGTAAAAATTATAGCGTTCTATTTAAATTAATCAAGTTATAGCCACTTAAAGTTCTTATTTGATTAGTTTTAATTTTTGGACACCTTGTATAATATTGCAAGTTTATTATAATTGGGATATAAAATATGGTTTATTGTTACACTTCACTGTAAATTTCGAGTGCATAACTAAAATATTTCTTAAGTATTTGAAACATGAATATTAGGTTACATTTTGTCAAAATTCAAATTATTTAAAAACCCTTAAGATTTAGGTACTATAAACTTTATTAAGATAAGCACTTATTTTGATCGGAAAACCCAAAAATGTATTAATATACAGAGGGTTCCATTTAAAAAACAGCTTTGATACTTTCAGAGTTTTTGGGACACCCTGTATAATATAAAAATAATTTTAAAAAATAACTATATTAAATCCCCATATATCCCAAAAGTAAGACTTTTTGAAAGTCACTTATTTTGGCCGCAATATTCCGTACTGTATCGGGTAAATAACCCTGTTTAATAAATAAACGAATAAATAGATGAAATAAATTTTTTAATTAAAAATTTGCATTTTTCATTTTTGAATATGAAAAAATAGTCGGCCTGATTTGTTTTGCTAATGATATTGTCATATTTTATGTTACATAAGTCAACAAATCAACGCTTATATATGGATATTAAGGATAAGAAATTTGCAATAAAGGCTTGAAACATGTAAAAGAAATAGTTGTATCCCGAAAATAAATAAAGTTCTTCATTTTTACCAAATTAATAATAAAACAAAATGATTTTTTATGCAAATATTTTTAGGGTTTAAGACTTATTTGACTAATTGTTGTTCTTGTCAGTTTAAGCCCTCTGCTGTCAATTTAGGATAACAGATAAACGATAAACATTACTTTGACGTTTACTTCTTTCGTTTAGTACTCAAGGCTAACTAAATATCAATAGGTTAACGTATTTTTAAATATAATTAATAAAAATGAATATACCGGAAAAACGAGCACTGATAGGTATAGGAAAACTTTAAGAAAAGTCATAGAGAAACAATAACTGTACATGATAAAGTAGATACATATAGGTTAAAGAAAAATTAATTTACATTTCATTAAATGGGAAAGGGAAAATTTTTGGCAAACACCATGTATGAGATTTAAGCACTATATTAGACCTTTAATAGTGTATTCATCTTTCTCATTGTTAATTTTTACAATATAATTGCTGTAGATCGAAAGATATAGTAGATTAAATAGAACCATGTTTATTTTGAAATTTGGTGATTTTTTGAAAGAACTGGCAACTTCGCAAATAAAGTTCAAAACAGGGGCGGATCCAGCCTCTCTCTTTGGGGGGGGGGGGCGGTGATGTCACAAAAGTATGGCAAGCGAAAGCAAGTTGTCGACGGGGGAGTAGACACCAGCAACATTCCCATTTCTAGTGTAAAAGGCAGGGTTGGGTCTACTTTTCTAAATTTGAAGCTCTTGGAGAGGGGGGGGCGATCACAAGAAAAACAAGTTGCCGACAGGGGGGGAGGATGCGAGCAACATACACATTCCTAGTATAAAAAGCAGAGTCATTTCTATTTTCCTGAACTCAAAGCTCTTGGGAAGGGGAGGGGCGATCGTAAGCATACACATTCCTATACTCTATTCAAAAACTAGAGAGAGTAATAAAACTGTTACCGAAACCTCCAATGTACCTGTTCCAGTACCGCAGGTAACTGAGGACTGCCGCAAGTCTAGTTATATTTAATTATATTTAAATATTATAAGCTTTTATAAATTTACTGCAACAATAAAATTTCTGATAGTTCAATTTAATTTCCGTCAGTGAGCAAAGTACACCTTTCAATGTGGCCAAAAGATATGGCTTCCACATCTATATTTGTTCCAAAATCGTTAAACCAGGGCATTTTTTCCTCAACGAAAAACTTATTAGGATGAATGTTTATGTTGCCTTAAGACATCAATATCTAGATAATAATGTTAAAAGATCTCTTGACATTTGTTCCAACATGACAGTATTTGGAAAATCTACTATGTACCGAATACTGAAGGAGAAAAAAATGACTGAAATTGTTAGTATTCCCATGCCAAATTCAATTACAGGCGGACGGAAAACCTCGTTGGAAGAAGAGATATAAACTGCAATAAAAGGAGTTGTATATACATTTTATTTTGAGAAGCAGATCCCAACCGTCGACAAAATTCTAACTAAAATCAATGAAGATCGGGATTTTCTTGAAATTAAAAGAACTGAGCTCTAGAAATTGCTCATAGAACTTAATTTTTGCTGGGAAAAACCATTCGTTCTTATAGATCGTCCGGAAAATGTCCGTTGGAGAAGAACATATCTCCCTCAAGTAAAAGGTACTTACCAAATTAGTAATTTAACTGAACTTTTGAAAGATTTTTTTAAATAAAGTTACTGCAGAAAATTGGGAAAAATCCATATAATAAAAGAATAAAAGAAAATGTGGAAACTCGATCAGTGAGATAAAGGAACCAATTATAATTAATTTGAGTGAAGATAGTTTCACTGACTTTGATTACGAATTAGATACTAATGTTTACCAGCGTAAACACAATTTATTATTTAAATTTCTGTAACATATAAAAATTAATCATATCTGAATCCCTTTTTAGTGTTTAATTGTAATTCTGCAGATAGTTTAAGAAATAAATATCCTAAAAATGTTTTTAATTAATTATGACCGAGAGCCCAAAAAAATTTTAATATTATATGGACGAATTTATTTTTTTCTATATGTTTAACTTCTTGTATTTTTGACAATAGGTATTTTGTAAGTTTTTATAAATTATAACTTAGAATTTTTTGAGAGAAAAACCTACGTTTTAATCTGAATGTGACTAAAACGGTTTCTATGCCATAATTAAAAATAATCAAAATACAATTATGATTTGTGTTAAATATGTCAAAATTATCTATATTTTCTAATGTATGTGAATTATTAAGAAATCATAAGAAATAAAATAATATTAAAAAAACTTTTTATTTTAAGTTTATTATCGAAATAATATTCTATGCCATAAATACTTAATGATAAAATAAACCTCCTTTCGACGCCTATGACAAGGATTAAAATCCTTTTTAACACTTTACACTTCCAAATATCTATTGTTATCCAACCCAAATAGGCCATTATTATAGATCGGTGTTTTTGATTATAAATTTTCTAACCCATTCCTACGAAAAATATGTGTCTAACAGATTTTGCCAAAGACACAGGACTAAAGAACCCAGGTAGTTTGCGAAGAAAAAAAAGGATAAAAATTATTTTTTACTCTCTCTAGTTCTTGAATAAACTATAGTAAAAGAGGCAAAACCGGATCTATTTTCCTGAGCTCAAGGCTCTTGGGGGGGGGGGGGGGCGATCGCCCCCACCGCCCCCCCCCTTGGATCCGCGCCTGGTTCAAATCCATATATGCTGTCATATGGATAATTCTGGGGAGAATCTAAATTTACAGTTATATGCAAGGTATCCCATAAAAAACATTTTATTTAGCGCTTCGCTGTCATAAAACACTGTGTACAATTAAAAATATTTTTAGACTGTAGAAATTTTCATATTAACAATTTTTATTAAAACATTTTTCCAAATTTTTGAAAAATAAGGGATAAAGTACAATGTCACACTATTGCTCCACCCTGAATATTATATGATATCAATGGCATGGAGTGAACAACAAAATAAATTAATCCTCACTTTTCATACAAGGGGCAAGTATAGTAATTTTTTCATTTTCATCTGGGGTTTGTTTTTGTATTAATGGCAAGCATAAGCCTGCAAAATTTTATTGCTAAAGATTAAAGTGAAAGGACTATATAAGTATAAAAATTAGTGCAATATTTTTTAATTATACATAGAAAGTTACCAGAAAATTTTGGATCTCTTGGTACTCAAAAAGAAAGCAATGAAGCGAGACTTGACAACCTTCTGTAAAAGTACTAATAGCATCCTAAGACATTACTGGAATATTTTGTAAGATAGATAGAACATCCTTATTACACTACTAGATTTTTCCCGCAATACTTGGAAAGCACCGCGTGTTAACAAGCCTTGGAAATTACCATCTTTCCACAAAATTTCATGTTATAAGCTGCCACTGGCATCCAATAATGCGGGTGTGTGATGAGACAAGAGTTAACATATTCCAACAAATATTAAAGTAATATTGCATCTTGAGGTAAAACCAGGATAATTACGAAGCCCTGAGGCAGAGCGTCAAGTTTATAATGGGTTAAAGTAGTGTGAATAGGTTATTTATTAACATACAAGGTGTTCAAAAGAATGTTCAACAACGATTTTTCAAAAAAAAAATTTATTCTTAATAAAATTTGCCGAATTTAGCTAAACTTTGTTGGTGATGTTAAATCACTACTGTGAGGTAAATTTGCTTATTATGAAACACGTTCTTTAAGAGCTAAAATTTCATTTTACACTATCTGATGAAATCGCCCTTTATGTACGTCAAATACATTTTATATTTAAATCCAAAAGTTAGAATTTGGTACCAGATGAAAGATTTCATCAAAAATAAAAGTACTAAAATAGGATTCCCAATATGACATAGATAGATGCTAATATTAGCAAACCAACTGCCCACATTGCCTTAAAAAAATACAGAAGAAGAGATTGTTGTAATATTGGGTGAAATTTAGACTAAAATTATTATTAATTAAGACCTTTAAAACTACTGATTACAAATGCCCCTGTATTTTCCTGATTTTCAAACTTATTATTATCGACCACTAAAAATTTACAGGCGTGTATCGTGAATGGTGCCGACGGTTGGATTCATCAGTGGGTCCGTCGTCACCTATCCCAGACACCCTGTGTTGACGTACTATACTGTAGTTGGAACTAATATTTTTAATTACTTTTCAGCGGAACGTATCGGTAAGATATTAATTATTGAATGAATGCCCATTCTTATCACGAATCAAGATGGAAAGTCGAGTGCCCAAGAATTGAACGTAATTGACGACGCACTGTAATATGGCCTCTACATGGATCCAGTGCTATAACTAGGGACTCAATACGGTAAAGAGCTCAGAGAAACCCGCAAAGATCCAGTCCCAGGGATGCCATGTTGTAATATTGGGTGGAATAAGGACTATAATTATTATTAATTAAGACCCTTAAAACTACTAATTACTGTTGTAGAAACGGACAGGTCGGCAACATTCTACCGGCATGTTCCGATCTAATATGACTTCAAATAGATGTGGATTTTTCGAATCTACTTTGTTTTAGAATAAGTCGCTGGATCAAGAGTCTATGTGTTGAAATTCTTGATTCTTTACCAAAATCACGTGATTCCTACGTCAGCAGACCGACATTCCTTTCTTGGCCTACTTATTTTTCAGTGTTCCAGAACAAAATACGTCACGTATCGTGTGATTTAAATTCAAATTTTATCATTTATTCAAATTTAGTAAAGAGGTGAAGATAGAAATGCGAGACTGTGATAAAATTTGAAAACCTATGACTGTGAAAAATTTGGTCTTGAGAAATTTAATTTTATTTTGATACTTGAAATTTACGAACTGACGCTCGTAGACGCCGTACAGTAAGCTTTGAAAATGGTGAATGAGATTTCAACGAAACGTCAGCTGCCTTACAGTCCTGAGAGGGACTCAACATATACACGGGATGCCCGAAAATCTTTGATTACACATCGCACCCATGAGAATATATATATATATATATATATATATATATATATATATTATGTATGTACACCGATTACTCCAGGACGGCTGCACCGATTTGAATGAAATTTTTTACGTTATATTCAGGAAGTTGCTGCGGTGGTCCCATATATTTTAGATGAAATTGGTGCAGTAAAATCCAAGATGGCGCTTACAATATAGCAGCCAAAAAAATTAATTTTGTCATATTTTCTCCAAAATTGGTTTAAAGGAATTTTCGGGATTGTACCCAACGAATCTGAAATTATTTTCAAAAAATTCAAAATGGTGGGATCCAATATGGCGGACAAAATAATCAATTATGTCTGATTTTCTCCAAAATTGGTACGGGGGAGTTTTCGTGGTCGCATCTAAAATAATTTTTAAAAAATTCCATATGACGGATCCAATATGGCCGACAAAAAAATCAATTTTGTCCGATTTTCTCCAAAACTGGTACGGGGGAGTTCTCGGGGTCGCATATGACGAATCTAAAATAATTTTTTTTAAATTCAATTTGGCGGATCCAATATAGCCGACAAAAAAATCTTTTTTTCTAATTTTCTCCCAAATTGGTACGGGGGAGTTTTCGGGGTCGCATATGACAAATCTAAAACAATTTTTAAAAAATTCAATATGGCGGATCCAATATGGCGGACGAAAAAATCAATTTTGTCCGATTTTCTCCAAAATTCGATATTAGAAAATTTTCGGAGCCTCGCAATAGAATCTGAAATTATTTTTAAAAAATTCAATATGGCGGATCCAATATGGCCGAGAAAAAATCAATTTTGTCCGATTTTCTCCAAAATTGGTAAGGGGGAGTTTTCCGGGTCACACATGACGAATCTAAAATTTTTTTAAAAAATTCAATGTGGCGTATCCAAAATGGTGGATAAAAAATTAATTTATTTTCTTTAAATATCGATATTGGAAGGTTTTGGGGCATATATTACTATTCTAAAATTAATTTGAAATTTAAGATAGTGGATTTACCATGATAGACTAAATATTCGTTTGACACAATTTCATTGGTATTTGGAGAACTCTAAGAATCAAAGAATTTTTAATGGTTCATTTTAGGGTGACGTATAATTATGGATAAAATGGGTACTTTCTTGCCATCTTGGAGTCATTGTGAGGTACACTAATCTCAATTAGTGCTTAGCTCAAATAATTTATGGATATCATAATAAATTCTAAAACTAAAAATAGAAAAATAAAATTTTTATAAAAAAATTGAACCGGCTTCTAAAAGTGTGCTTAAAAGGGAAAAATAACTAGAAATTTTTATATGAAATTGAAATTTTTGAAGTCGGCGCCAAATTATTTCTAAATGAAATAAATAACTACTAATATATACAAATTATGGTAAGAAAGCAATTACAAATAAAGTATTTTTAATCTGTTTATGCGAATCACGTTTTATCAGGTATTAGTTTGGCGCCAACTTCAAAAATTTCAATTTCATATAAATATTTATAGTTATTTTTCACTTTTTAGCGCACTTTTAGAAGTCGATTCAATTTTTTTTTATAAAAATTTTATTACTTCCGAATTTTTCTGAAATAAGTTGTAATTTTATGTCAAGGTAGTCCCTTTTTCTTCAGGCAGGTGGGTCTCGCATTTTTCAATAATATCCCATTTTATGTGATTTGCTCATTTTCAAATTCATGCATTGGCTTTTGGGTGCTTAATGTTCTTCTGTTGCTAAACTATGCAAACTCTCTGAAATTTAGACCCTTTATATCTCATTCCAAATATTTATTGCATCCTCCCCCGTCTGCCAATAATAATCTGTCTGGCTCGCATATCAGATTTCTTTCCCTGTGTCAAATCACCTCTCACCCGCTCCCAGACCTGATCTCTTATGAAAGATTCACATTCTCTCCATGGAATCCATCGCCCATCATAACCGATCTGTCCTTTCTGGAATTCTCTAAGGAGACCTGCAACAGAGAATTCCTTAGAAAGTAAAGAGTGTTTTTATAGAGGTATAGAACTTTTAAATGGAATAAAACAAAGATGAATTTTTTAAATTGACATTAAATTTACTTTATTCGAAAGATAGCCTTCTGGCATTATAATTTAAATATGACTTCTGGCATATGACCGCCACGGCTGGCTCGGACGTAGTCTAATCTGGAGGTCCAATTTTCGATGATTTTTTCCAACATTTGTGGCCGTATATCGGCAATAACGCGGCGAATGTTGTCCTCCAAGTGATCAATCGTTTCGGGCTTATCGGCGTAGACTAGGGACTTCACATATCCCCACAGAAAATAGTCTAGCGGCGTTAAGTCGCACGATCTTGGAGGCCAATTCACGGGTCCAAAACGTGAAACTATACGGTTACCAAACGTTTCCTTCAATAAATCAATTGTGGCACGAGCTGTGTGACATTGTGTGCCGTCTTGTTGAAATCACAGCTCCTGCACATCATGGTTGTTCAATTGATGAACGAAAAAGTCAGTAATCATGGCTCTATAGCGGTCACCATTGACTGTAACGTTCTGACCAGCATCGTTTTCAAAGAATTACGGACCAATGATTCCACCAGCCCATAAAGCACACCAAACAGTCAGTTTTTCTGGATGTAACGGTGTCTCAACATACACTTGAGGATTATCATCACTCCAAATACGGCAGTTTTGTTTATTGACGTATCCATTCAAAAAGTGAGCTTCATCGCTAAACAAAATTCGCTTATGAAAATCTGGATCAACGGCAATCTTGTTTTGGGCCCATTCACCGAATCTACGCCTTGCTAGGTGATCGTGCGGCTTCAATTCTTGCACGAGTTGGATTTTGTAAGCACGCAAACCAAGATCTTTCCGCAAAATTTTCCATAAAGTGAATGGACAAATATCCAATTCCTGTGCACGATGGCGGATAGACTGATTCGGGTCTTCCTCTACGCTATGCTCTACAGCAGCAATGACTTCTTCTGTACGCACTGTACGACATCTCTGTGGATGCGTATTATCTTTTAGAGTAAACGTAGTGCGAAAACCAGAGTTAATCGAATTAATTGCTCTGATGGACGATTATGTTGACCGTAAAATGGACGTAGTGCGCGATACGTATTTCGAACAGAACCATGATTTTCAAAATAAATTTGCACAATTTGGAAGCGTTGTTCAGGCGTCAGTCTATTCATGTTGAAATGCCAAACCAAACTAAACATAAATCACTTTACAGCTGACAAAATGGCCGCCAGTTAAAAAAGTGTTGCCAACTTAAAGTTCTATACCTCTATTAAAAAAGCACCCTTTATATACAAATTATGTTAAGAAAGCAATTACAAATTAAGTATTTTTAATTTGTTTATGCGAATAGCATTTTGTCAGGGATTAGTTGACACCGACTTCAAAAATTTCAATTTCATATAAAGATTTATAGTTATTTTTCACTTTTTAGCGCACTTTTAGAAGTCGATTCAATTTTTTTTTATAAAAATTGTATTACTTCCGAATTTTTCTGAAATAAGCTATAATTTTATCTCAAGGTAGTCCCTTGTTCTCCAGGCAGGTGGGTCTCGCATTTTTCAATAATATACCATTTTATGTGATTTGCTCATTTTCAAATTCATACATTGGCTTTTGGGTGCTTAATATTCTTCTGTTGCTAAATTATGCTAACTCTCTGAAATTTAGACCCTTTATATCACATTCCAAATATTTCTTGCATTTCCCCCCGCCTCCCAACAATAGTTCGTCTGGCTCACATATGAGATTCCTTTCCCTATGTCAAACCACCTCTCACCCGCTCCCAGACCCGATCTCTCATGAAAGATTCACATTCCCTCCACGGAATCCCATCATAACCGATCTATCCTTTCTGGAATTCTCTAAGGAGACCTACAACAGAGAATTCCTTAGAAAGTACTTTAATGAACTCACTCATACTAAATATAGAAATCATGCAATAGTATTTACAGACGGATCCAAAACCGATTCTAGAGTTGGTGCAGCTGTCTTTTTTTCCCCATAAATACTCTTACTCCCTACATCCCTCCACCAGTATCCTTTGTGCAGAACTGTTTGCGATCTTCAAGGCCATTGAGATAATAAAATTATCCTACAAAAAACTATGGACTATCGCCACGGATTCCCTAAACTCTATTACCTCTCTAAGATCCTATCATCCCACTCACCCTTTGATCATAAATATAAAATACAACCTGGCAAAAATAAGCATACAAAAAAAGAAAGTATCATTTCTATGGATACCTAGTCATGTGAGCATCGGCGGAAACGAGGAGACCAACACTTTGGCAAAGGGTGATCCCACCTCTCTTCCTTTCCTGTTAATCTCACCTTCTGCCCCGGAGATCTTCGTATCTTCTCGAAGCATAAAGTAAGAGCCCTTTGGCAGTTGAGATGGGACATCCAATTGGAAGAAAGTAAGCTACATGAAATAAAGGACATAATATTCACTAATATTGCTCTGCAGAGCTTTTCTAGAAAACCCCTGTCTATTATGGCCAGGCTTAGAATTGGGCATACTAGATTAACCCATGGCCATCTTATTGATCGCTCTGATCCCCCCCTATGTAACCAATGCGAGGTAGCTCTTTCAGTTAAACATATTTTGGACTTCTGCCCTAAATACTCTCGTCATCTGGTTGAACATGATATCGAGGGTCCCCTGCAGGAGAAACTCTCTTATGAAAATACCATGAAACTTTTCTACTTTCTTCGAGACTCCTCCCTGTTATCCCATATAAAGAGTGTTTTTTATAGAGGTATAGAACTTTAAGTTGGCAACACTTTTTTAACTGGCGGCCATTTTGTCAGCTGTCAAGTGATTTATGTTTAGTTTGGTTTGGCATTTCAACATGAATAGACTGACGCCTGAACAACGCTTCCAAATTGTACAAATTTATTTTGAAAATATGGTTCTGTTCGAAATAAGTATCGCGCACTACGTCCATTTTACGGTCAACATAATCGTCCATCAGAGCAACTAATTCGATTAACTATGGAACGTTCTCGCACCACGTTTACTCTAAATGATAATACGCATCCACAAAGACGTCGTACAGTACGTACAGCAGAAGTCATTGCTGCTGTAGAGCGTAGCGTAGAGGAAGACCCGAATCAGTCTATCTGCCATCGTGCACAGGAATTGTATATGTGTCCATTCACTTTATGGAAGATTTTGCGGAAAGATCTTGGTTTGCGAGCTTACAAAATCCAACTCGTGCAAGAATTGAAGCCACACGATCACCTAGCAAGGCGTAGATTCGGTGAATGGGCCCAAAACAAGATTGCCGTTGATCCCGATTTTCACACCTAGACGGCGCAACATGTCGTACAGCTCGTGCCACAATTGATTTATTGAAGGAAACGTTTGGTAACAGCATAGTTTCACTTTTCGGACCCGTGAATTGGCTTCCAAGATCATGCGACTTAACGCCGCTAGACTATTTTCTGTGGGGATATGTGAAGTCGCTAGTCTACGCCGATAAGCCCGAAACGATTGATCATTTGGAGGACAACATTCGCGGCGTTATTGCCGATATACGGCCACAAATGTTGGAAAAAGTCATCGAAAATTGGACCTCCAGATTAGACTACGTCCGAGCCAGCCGTGGCGGTCATATGCCAGAAGTCATATTTAAATTATAATGCCAGAAGGTTATCTTTCGAATAAAGTAAATTTCATGTCAATTTAAAAAATTCATCTTTGTTTTATTTCATTTAAAAGTTCTATACCTCTATAAAAAAAAACACCCCTTTAACGCTTTTCCTCTATGGATACCAAAAAACCACCATGGGTTGACGTGTCCTTAATAATCAATGTCCTTAATAAATCAATCAATCAATCAATTAATGTTCTTCTTAAAATATCGTATTAAAAATTAGGAAACTGGTTATTATGAATTAAAAATATTGAAATTAAAATCAATAGATAATAAAGAAATTAATGGAATGGTTGAAATTGATTTAGTTTTAACAGTTGGTTAGTATCTGTAGTCTGTTTCTCAAATGAACCCTAGACCTATTTAATTCATAAAAAGCTCGGTTTGAATATAATTACCGAACGTGTTTAGGTACAAATGACAACAAGATCAAAATCTTTGACAATTCGTATTGATAACTCGTCGTTGTCAATATCAAAGTTAAAAGAGTAGAAAGAAACTTATATGCATCCCATTCTCGGGATTCCCATTTATAATGGCCCAAAACCAAGACACGGACGCTCCATGTCATTCTCGAGATTCTGAAGATGCATTGGCCCAGAATGTTGTAAGCTGGTTACTAAACATTTTAATACAAACTGAATTCCGGGTTAGCTGAATTTTGGAGAAAAGGTACTTTGAGGCCTGTTTTGGACGGTCGATTTATTTTACATTGGTTAGCTACATACGCAATTCGACTAGCAGCAAATGTTTTCATTATATATTCCATTGGGTTGGGCAAATCGGGGCTTAGAGTCCGCTACCATATAAATTTAACGTTATTTCGACTACAAATTATGTCTCCTTAATATTATGTCACTATATTGTCGGGGGGGCCGGTGGATGTTCGTAGCTCCAACAAAGTGATTTATTTTTGACCCCTGATTATCAATACCCAGGGTGAATTCTCAAAAAATGTCATTTACAGTGATAAGTAAGTGATCGAACATGAGGTCTCGAGGTTGTAAATAATACCGTAAACAGTGGTGTAGTCAAACAAAAGATTTAGCAAAAATAGAAAAATAAAGTTGAGAAATTACTTCTTTGATATATTTTACATAATATGAGAGAATTTAATAGAAAACATATTCGTCTGGAGATAGACTGTCTAGGAGGCTCAAATAATTTTCTTTTTCCATTTTTAAAACATAATTGTAAATGGTACTTAGACCCTCGGTGTCACTTTTTTTATTCATGGTGTTACTTTCTTGGTTAATGTGCACCATTTCAAGGAAAAGCCTTTTGTGATAAGCAGGAACTCTTTCCAGAATTTCAGTGGCATCCCAGTTAATATTATGGTCTTGATGAAAGACATGTTCAGCCAGAGCACAAGAGGGCAAACCTCTATTAATGTGACTACGATGGGAAGTGAGTCTGCCATTTGAGGCTTCTGGAAGTCTGGCCTATATAAACTAGTTGACAGTTGGAACAGGGAACTTTATAAAGTATGCAGGACGTCTCATTTAGCTGTAACGGCCTTTTAGTTTTAGAATAAATTTTAGAGAGAGTAAGTAATTGTTTTCTTGCTATTTTAAAATCTGTATTTTTAAAAATATTCATTAATTTATCAGTAAGATTTTCTATATGTAGTAATGTATGGAAAAATTGAGGGGGCAACCAGGCTAAAATATTTTCTAGATGGTGGCACTTCCGGTTGTACCGGAAGTAGGTGTCAACTTGCTTATTTTAAATAGAATTCCCTATACAGGGTGTCCGGGAAAATATGGAAAGTCTTCCGGATATGAAAAAAAAACATGTGGAAAGAACACTACAAGTTCATATAACCTTTTTTCGTATAGGCGTCCTCTTCGGAGATATGACCTCCCAAAGAGCTGCAACGGAATTAAGTTTTTTACACATAATTATTGAACCACCAGGTATATTTCAATTTTTTTAATATGGTGTATACCAGGTAAGATCCTTCAAACTACTATCCAAGAAAGTATTGTGAATTACTCACAGCTGTAGGAACGGACTAGCTGTGACACTCATGACTCCATTTTTTTACGCTCTGTGTGATAAGAACTTTGGACAATGTTTTTCACATACCTTTGACTATTGACTAAAAATTAAGTACTCTTCATTCATGTTGCTAATCCTAACCTTTTTGAGAAATCTTTATTTTATTTATATCATGTATTTGGCATATTTTAATAAAAGAGTATAGAGTTTAATTTTTTAGAACTTGTCAACTTTCATATCGCTGACACATCGATTCTTTACTTGGATATTAATTTACTGATTTTTGAATTTGATGGTGAAAATAATTGTGAAATAATGCGAAATATGGAATACACGTTTATTGAGTATGCATATATGCATTTGATGTATGGTCTTTCATCTTACAATGTTTTGGAAGCCAGGAGGTTATATCACGACAGATATCCTAGCTGTACTCTTCCAGATCAGTAAACATTTCAACGAGTTGACCAACATCTATGGGAGAATGGTAGGCGATTCCATTTAATAAGGTAATATTATTAAATTTCTTCATAATTTTAAGAAATTTTGGGAAAAGAAGTACTGATGCTGGTCGAGGAAGAACAGTAACTACGCCGCAATTAGAGGAAAATATTTTAAATGCTGTAGTTGACACTCCTTCAACGAGCACTCAAAAATTATCAGCGCAGTTTAATACGTCGAAAACAATAGTACATGAAGTTCTTAAAGAACAGTTGTTATATTCATATCATTTGAAAAAGTGCATAAACTAATTCCTGAAGATTTTCCCGGTAGAATGCAGTTTGCAAACTTGCCATTGGATCAGCAATGGAATAGTGTAAACTTCATTGGCGCTATTCTCTTCACGGATGAAGCAGGGTTTATCCAAAATAGCATCATAAATTTCCACAACTCCCATGTATGGGCTGATTAAAATCCTCATGCAACTATTGGTTCGCTTCATCAACATCAGTTCCAATCAATTAATGTCTGGACAGGAATCATTGGAAAGTTTTTGATTGGACCATTCGTATTGCCGGCACGACTGAATGGAGAACTTTATTTAGAGTTTCTTAAGAACTCTTTTCACGATTTAGTAGAACACTTACCACTTGAAACCTACCGAAACATGGACTACATGCACGATAGTGCAACATCTCATTTTGCCTTGCAGTACTGGAGTACCTGAATAATGTATATCCAAACCGTTGGATAGGTAGAGAACGACTTATTGCCTGGCCTCGTCCATCTCTCCATCTCTTCATTGTTATCAAATGAGGAACAATGCTGAGTTAATGTGGGGGGTACAGCAGCTCTGAATTCGTCGTGTTCGCGAGTGTATCAAGACTTCACGGAGCCCTATTACGAAGTTTTTAACTAAGCAGTTAGTTTAACTTTTTATTGAAACTACGGTGACAGAGGAAAATTCCTCTTTTTCATATTCAACCCGGAAGAAGTTAGGGGACTAACAGTGTAAACAAAATGACGCTTTTTCGTAAACGGTTAGGATTAGCGACATGAATGAAGAGTATTTAACTTTTAGTCAATAGTTAAAGGTATGTAAAAAACGTTATCCAAAGTTCTTATCATACAGAGCGTAAAAAAATGGGGCCATGAGTGTCACAGCTAATCCGTCCCTGCAGCGATGAGTAATTCACATCACTTTCTTGGATAGTAATTTGGAAGGTCTTACCTTCATTCATATTCACAAAAAAAAAATTGAAATAAACCTGGTGGTTCAATAATTATGTGTAAAAATTTTATTCTATTTCAACCCTTTGAGAGTCCATATCTCCAAAAAGGCGGCCTACACGAAAAAAGTTTATTATTATTAAGATTTGCTGCTCAGATCATGTACACCTTAGTTAAAGCGATCTAGATGTGCACAAAAATGACAGCAATATACATCCAGTAATACACACTAAGACGTTAGTGAAAACTAGAAAAATTAATCAGTAAGACGTCTTAAGAATGTCGGTTTTAAGGTCCTAAAGACGTCTTGTGGCTGTAACAAATTGAAGTCCATGAGACGTCACCATTTTGGTCCTTTATGTTCGAAAGATAACCAAAAAATGACGAAACGGCCTTGCTATTTAGACTAAAATTGGTGTGGGTACCTAAAAATAAAGAACTATTTATCAACATTGTTCCAAATATAAATAGAAATATTATTAAAATATTCAGCGACCAAGCAGCAAGACCAAGTTCTGCCCATACGTTAATTCTACGGGGGGATTCGATTTTTAAATGCATAACATATTGAAAAAAATATTTCGATGCTGGCAGCCTAAGTACCTTCCAAAATTTAACTTGCCCAGGGATAATTACGTGGAGTGATAATAAAAGAATCGGATATGAATTTTAACCACTATAATTTTTTATCTTCCTGCCGGTATTTATTTTTTTACCACAAATATAAATTTAATTTGAAGAGATTGCCCTGAGAGAACTTTAGATAGATAAAACTTTGCATTAACCATTTTTCTTAGCCAAATACAAGATCTTGTAAGTTCAGATTGAACATATTAAGGATGAATCCGTTTCATCACTTCTAATAATTTTATCTCAGGAATTCGCTCAAATTGCATGACAAGTAGTTTCGTAAGTTTTAAGCTTATCCTATTTTTTAAATTGCTATTATCACTCGTTGTAAGTGACAAACCTTTCAGAGCCGTAATTTCACTCGTCATGGTCGAATTATAAAACCACTAGAACTCCCCACCCATAAAAGGAAAATACCTAAAAATACTTTTCCTAATTAAATATTTTATAATGGCCAAGTTCAGCCAAGATATACTGGAAAAACTCTGAATCGTATTTATTTGCACTCCACAAAAACGAGAGAGACAGATAGACCAAGAGACATTTAGGCAGAGAGACAGTGAGACAGGGGGATAGGGGGACAGGCAGACAGGGAGACAGGAAGACGAGGAGATAGGGAGACAGAAAAACAGGAAGGCAGGAAGACGGAAAGACGGAAGGAAAGACGGAAAGACAGAAATGCGGAAAAACGGAAAGACGGAACGACGGAAAGACGGAAATATGGAAAGGCGGAAAGGCGGAAGACAGAAAGACAGAAAGACAGAAAAACAGAAAGACAGAAAGACAGAAAGACGGAAAGACGAGAAACAGAAAAACAGAAAGACGGAGGAACAGAAAGATGGAGAGACAGAAAAACGAAGAGACAGAAGGATAGAGGGAGATAGAGAGCTCGTTGAAATACAATAAAGTTGTCAAATATTGAGTGATGTTTAAAATGATATAGAGATGATTTCCTCTGATATATAGGCATCTTACATTCCTGGGACCACCAAGGGATTGGAGGAAAGTTGGCGTTAACTTGGTTGTGAAGAATACTAGCTATTGATATTTACTGGATTACTGGGCTGAATGATTCCACAAATTTATCTATATTTGAACGATTTAGCAAAGGATATTTAAAAAGAGATCTAAAGACATCCTGGTTAGCTTTGGAGAAATTGAAAGTAAGTTTTGGTTTAATGAAAGAATGCCATTGGAGGGATTTGCAACGTTTAGGCGAATAATAGCTACCGAAGTATCATCAGGAGTTTCCCAGATAAAGAGCTGTATAAGGAGCTAAGAAAGGTGTTAGAACCATCGTTTAGTATGATTAGGGAGTGATCTTCAGTCCGCTATTGGATTAATTAAGAGTTAAGGCCCAAAAGAATGTTGTATGCGTTAAAATCTTCTGTTAGGAAGAAGTGAGATGAAAGTTGGACCAATAATTTCGATTATTGATTACGAGTAAGATTAGTTAATTTTGAATCGCCCACTCTAACTGCCACTGCTTTCAGTTCTGTGTTAAGGGTCAAATTTGTAAATTGAATGTATTAATTAATGAGTATAGCAGCTTCGCCAGATGTTCTGTCCTTTCTGACTTCACAGAAATGGTTTAACCTCACATCTTCTTCCGGAGATAGGTTGATCTCCTGATGGAATCAAAGGACACAATAGAAATAATTTGAGATTTTCTACATTATTGCGCAATCATAACAAGTTCTAATGGTTGCAAGAAGAGAAGAATGTGAGAGTAATTTTTAAAGCGTAGTCATTTGAGATTATGATTTATATTATTATTATTTTTTATTATAGAAGAACTAGAGCTTTCTCAGATCCTTGCCAAATAATTAATAAACTACCATGTCCTTTGAAAGGCATTTTAAATAAGTTGATGATTAATTATTTCGAGATTTAAAAGATCATTTAGAAATTTTGTGAGTTTTGCTAGGTTGGGAAGATAGAGAGGAGTGTTTGGAGGTGCAAGAGGAAGAAGCAAGTAAAGGAGGAATCTCAATATATAATCAAGTTTCCACTGTTCTTTATAATTGATTCTTTTCGCCAAGGTATGCTAGTAACCAATTTATCCACATAATCCAGTGATAAATTTTGCCATATTCTGCCCATTTCTACACTTAATTGCTTTAAAGTGGATATACGTTTTTTATAAAGTTGAATCTTCATTAAATCAGGCGAGAAAGCCTAGCAATACTTGGTACATGGTAGTAATGCCTTTTTTCTTTTCCAGTCGTAAAAAAATCGACTATAGTGTTTCGGGTCATTGCTTTCTTGTAATATCTCATCAGGTCCAAACCAACGTTCAGCAATCTTTATTAAATGCTTTTCGTCAATTCCTTTCATTTTCGCTGCGTTAGGCTTTTCAATAAAAAATCACAATAACCAAAATCCATGGAGAGAGAACATTTAAGCACAGTTTTTTAACTTTCTTAACAAAAATCCAAGCCCAGTCTACAAAGGGCGCTAGAAAAGTTTTTCTTTCCACATAAAGTTTTTTTCAAAAATTTTACTTCTTGGTTTTTTTTCTTATTTCTATTTTAATAGGCGGTCCAAATGTTAAATATCAGTAACAAATGAGCGGAATTTATTCTACCTTCTAAAACCGACTAAAAATTTAGAAATATTTTCTACCTTCACCATTTTGTCAAAAATACTCCGTTCATTTTATATCCGAAATGATGTCTTCCAATTCGCATTTTTAATTTTTTTCCTTATTTTCCTTATATACAGAGTGAGTCAACGATTGGATGAAGTAGGTTTGTGCCTTTTCGGTGAAATTAACAAAAAAAACATATTTATTGTTTGATACAGTTTATTTTTACGCAGATTTTAAAAATATTTAGGACTTTACAGGGTGAGCCAAAAAACTAGGACAGCATAAAGTTGTATTTTTTTAAATAGAACACCCTATATACGAATCGTATTTTCGATTTAGCTTATAATTTTAAATCTTTTTTATTAAGGATTTACTATAACAAAACTTTATAGTTTCTGAGATAATTAAGTTTAAAGAAAAAAAGTCACATTTTCAAGCATCAATTCAATCCTAAATAACGTTTTCAATTTTGTGACAAATATATTCAAATTTGGAATTTAGCAAGGCCAAGGACAAGTTAACATAATTTTTACCTAATATTTGCAATAAAAGCTGCAGGGTGTTGAACACACCGGCTCAAATTTGGACAAGTTTAAATGAATAAATATCTTTTTTTTTAAATGGTACACCCTGTATATTTTCATGCTATTTAATAGAGTAATAAAAACCCTAAAAGTTTTGTCCAATATATCCTATATCTATTTATAATAGTTTTTGAGATATTTCAGTTTTTCTTATTTTCCATACTTTTTTACAGAAATAGTCTTCATTATCATAGTAGCCGTGTAAAATAATAAAAAGAAACTACAGAAACAAACAGAATGTGGTTAAATATGATGAAATACATTATTCGTTATATTACAACGGCAATAGTTTAATTAAACATAATGTGAAAAAATTAACACAACCATAACGACAAGGCAAATACACATTTACTTTTATACTAAATTGAAACAAAAAAATTACCTATTAAATACTGAGATTAATTATTTCTTTTTAATAAGTGTTCGAATAAACGACCCTCCTGTGCAATGCACAAATTTAGTCTTTTTTGCAGATTTTCTCGGACCCTGGACAAAATTAGTGGCGTTATTGTTCTATAGGTATCCCTAATCCTGTTTCGCATATCTTCCACTGTTGTTGATGGATTAACATACACCTTATTTTTAATATAACCCCATAGGAAGAAATCTAATGGGGTGATGTCGCAAGACCTTGGTGGCCACTCAATGAAACCCCCACGTCCAATCCATTTTTGCGGATATCGTTGGTCCAAAAACGCACGAACTTCACGATGGTAATGCGGAGGCGCACCATCGTGCTGGAACCACATACTGTCGAGCTCATCCTTATCGAGACATTGAAGCAGTTGGGGTAGTTCTTCTTGTAGAAAGTTCAGGTAACTATGGCTATTTAGTGGTTCATTAAAAAAGTGGGGTCCAATAATTCGATTATGATGAATACCACACCAAACATTTAATGACCAGTGGTTTTGATGTTGCACCTCTCTAATCCAAAATGGGTTTTCTGTGGCATAATAATGCATGTTGCGTCTATTTACGGCACCGTTACTTCTAAAAGTAGCTTCATCACTAAACATTACCTTGCATAATAAATTTGGATTTAATTGAATCTCCGCATTTATTGTACGACAAAAGTTTACACGACTTTCAAAATCCTGTCCATACAATTCTTGGTGTAATTCCATGTGATATGGATGATACCTATATTTCTTGGTAGTACGATTAGCGGTGGATTGTGATGTTTCACATAATGCTGCTAACTGACGGCTACCAATATAAGGATTTTCCTGAACATTTAACAATACTTGTAGTTCTTTTTCTTCATTAGTTACTGGTTTGTTGAGCACTTTACGTTTTGGATAATCAACAGTACCAGAAGAATCAAATCTTTGCATTAAGTTTTGAAAAGTATGGGTATTAGGCTGGCGTCGATCAGGATACTTCATTTTGTAAATTCTTTGAGCAAGAAGGCAATTTTTTTGAGCCTCTCCTATTGTATAAATCATATCTATTAACTCATTCTTTGGAAAATTCATTTTACAATATAAGATGAATGCAAAAAAAACAAACTACACTACATAAAAACCAAAAGAAGCGATTGCGGTTATAAATTTGACACACAGAAAAATGTTCTTTTACATTGTTTTTGCCATGGCTACTATGATAATGAAGACTATTTCTGTAAAAAAGTATGGAAAATAAGAAAAACTGAAATATCTCAAAAACTATTATAAATAGGTATAGGATATATTGAACAAAACTTTTAGGGTTTTTATTACTCTATTAAATAACATGAAAATATACAGGGTGTACCATTAAAAAAAAGATATTTATTCATTTAAACTTGTTCAAATTTGAGCCGATGTGTTCAACACCCTGTAGCTTTTATTGCAAATATTAGGTAAAAATTATGTTAACTTGTCCTTGGCCTTGCTAAATTCCAAATTTGAATATATTTGTCACAAAATTGAAAACGTTATTTAGGATTGAATTGATGCTTGAAAATGTGACTTTTTTTCTTTAAACTTAATTATCTCAGAAACTATAAAGTTTTGTTATAGTAAACCCTTAATAAAAAGATTTAAAATTATAAGCTAAATCGAAAATACGATTCGTATATAGGGTGTTCTATTTAAAAAAATACAACTTTATGCTGTCCTAGTTTTTTGGCTCACCCTGTAGAGTCCTAAATATTTTTAAAATCTGCGTAAAAATAAACTGTATCAAACAATAAATATAGTTTTTTTGTTAATTTCACCGAAAAGGCACAAACCTACTTCTTCCAATCGTTGACTCACCCTGTACATGCCAAATTTTAAATTTCTAGCTCGACTACTTACTCAAGCTTTTGATGATTAGCCACAGTTCGCCACAAAATAGATCATTTCCGAACAAAAATATCTCAAAACTAGAATAGATACAAATTAGACAGTAGGACTCGGTTCTTTCTATAAGCAAAGTTTCAGAGCTGAATTACGAAGATGTGCAAATACCTGCGAATACAGTGTGTCCAGAAGCGCAGCTTTGAACTTACATCCAGACTGATAAAGCTGGGATAATATGTAAAATATCATTAGAAAAAATTTTAAGTTGCATGGAAATATCACATATTTGGCTTAAAACTTTTGAAAACTACTTCAAAGTCTACCAGAGATATGTATTATGGCGTTAAATGTTATTTCTTTAATATTATTTACTTAAAAATAACTTAATTTCTAGTTTTTCAAAAATATTTATTTGTACGACAATAATTAAAATTTAAAAGAATACCTATTTATAGTTAAACTGTATGATAAATAATAGCCCTGTTATAGTACAATCGATAAATAGTGGCCCAACGTATTACCATGTATTACAAATATATTAGGGTAAGAGTTAACGGACTATTGGAAATTGTAAAGGGTTAAAATTCAATACTAGCCTTGATAGTTGGTGACAACTGATAACGTTCAGTTATTAACTGCGAACGTCTAAAAACGTCAAAAGGCGATTTTTTTTAATTTAAAAGTTCAGGTATTGATTATATACAAAAAAATGTATACAGGGTGAGCCATTTTAATCTAGAAGTCCAAATATCTTTTAAAATACTCCATTTACAAGAAAATGGTACAGACAAAAAATGTCAAGGACAGAGCCATTTATTTTATTTATTTTAATGACTTTGACCTTCAGGTCAATTTCCAAGGTCATTTAAAGACCAAGGTGATTTTTCTTATTGCAGAAATGAAATGAGGAGAAAATTTCCTATCCAACGGTATGAATAACATAAGGGATAAAATCACATCTACACACACACAGTCATTTGAGGGTCAAATATCTTCATACCATGGATTAATGTGAATGAACCAATAATTCGGCAACTAAGAATGATGGAGAAAAACTTTTCTAAAAAAGTTTGTGAAAATCCAACTGAGCGTTAAGGTGGCCTTAAATTTGGCCTTGACCTTTACCTTGAAGGTCATATCAGGGTAATGACAATTTTTAAAATGGGACCCCATACTTTGACACCGAAAATGGAGATAGCGGGAAATTTTACGATCGGATATGACCTTGAAATGATCTCTAAGGTCTAGAGAGTGAAATATTTTCACTTAAAAATGACCTTCAGTGATCTCCCTTGGACTTTACGGGTCAACTATAACATCAAACTACGAAAAATCCGCTAAACTGAGACACCTGGAAGAATTCAAATGATAAGGGAAAATAAGAATGACTTGATTCAATTGAAAAGTACTTCCGGGAATAACAAACGTTAAAGGTGTGTTCAACAAATAGATAAAATGCAAAGGTGTGAGCGATCTAGACCATCTTCACCTTCGGGATACATTTTCAAGGTCAAGGTCAATGCAGGTCGAATTCGTTTTCTTTTAATAGAAACCCCTATTTTTGATATCGGATTTGAAATGATCGGGATATTTCACGTCAGGAAGGATATTTTAAAATTTGTTATTCGGTTCTGGGAAGACGAAATCAAGCTTAACTGTTTAAAAAGCACCCGGAAGCTTTTTTGACCTTGTTCTTGAAAATGTACTCGAAGATGAAGATGGTCTAGGTTGCTCACACCTTTAGGTTCTATCCACTTGTTTGTTATTCCCGTAAACAATTTCCAATTGAATCAGATCATGGATTTTATTTATATTTATTTTCTCTTATCGTTTGAATTCCTCCAGCAATCCTAGTTTAACGGCTTTTTCGCAATCTGACGTTATGGATTGTTTTTACAAATAAAAATTCTTAACTCTCATCCAAATCCCCAAGGCTCTAATTTTTCCCTAAGCCTTGAACAATCCCCAATATAGGGCCATTTCGGAATTTTTTGATATTTAACTTTGAAATTGCCTTGTCCTTTACCTTTAAGTTCAATTCAAGGTCTTATCCGATGGTATCTCCATTTTCGGTGTCAAAAGTGTGAGACCCTATTTAACAAGGTATAATGACCTTACTGTTGCTTTCAAGATCGGGGTCAAGGTTAAATTTAAGGTCACCGTACCATTGATTTCCAGAAACTTTTGTAGAAAAAATTTTATTCCATCATTCTTAGTTGCTGAATTATTGGTTCATTCACGTCAATCTAAGGTATGATGACATTTGACCTTCAAATGACCTCTAGATGTGATTTACCTACTCTTTATGTTATTTATACTGCTGGATAGGAAATTTTCTACGTGTTTCATTTCTGCAATAAACAATGGGGGTTCCATAAAAAAAATCGCCTTGACAGTCAAATGACCTTGAAAATTGACGTCAAGATCATTAGTACCAATAAATGACCTTCTCTCTCCTAGACAATTTTTATCCATAACATTTTTTTTTTGTAAATGGATTATTTTAAAAGATTTTTGGATCTGCAGTTTAAAATGGCTCACCCTGTATAGTCATTTGTACGAGGTGAGAAAATTTACAATTTGAAAATTGACGTCAAGATCATTAGTACCGATAAATGACCTCTCTCCTAGACAATTTTTGTCCATAACATTTTTTTTGTAAATGGAGTATTTTAAAAGATTTTTGGATCTGAAGTTTAAAATGGCTCACCCTGTATAGTCATTTGTACATGGTGAGAAAATCTACAATTTGAATTAGGTGCGATTTATTTTGTTGAATATTTACTGCAAATATGCAAAAAAATCGTTAAAAATAGTTTTTTTTTCTTAAATGCAGTAGTTATTGCAAAAATAACTTTTCGTTGGTTTTATTCCTCTAGAATAAAAGGCTGTTTTGTTGCTGAGATACGTTAATTTGTTTATGCAGAGATTATTTTTATTAATATATTATGGGAAAACGACCCACTTTTGTGATAAAACGAACTTCGACCTTATATTTCCATAAAATATTATTGGCCAGTCAATTAAAAAAAAAACACACTGGTTTTTAATGTCCAAAAAGTGATAATTTTTCTTTATAAATAAATCAACCTGTAGTCTTAACTATTACTTGTGCGACAATTTCTAAATTGTTTTTTTGATTCCTTATTAATATGCATTACTTATATTGCCGGACACATATTTTAGTGTATTCCATATTTCATTTTAAGATAAAAAATTAAAAATGAGATTTATTGTAATCAGTTAAACGTTTTTAAGAAATTAACAATTTACGAGCGTCGGACTGAGGCCTTGTATTTTAGAAAGCATGGGTTACGTTCTGTGAATTATTACTAACTGTACCTACCATAGCTACAACTTCCAATAGTTGGTTACCTCTTACCACGAAATATCGGAATTTTTTTTACTGGCTAAAGTATTATTTCATATCAAATTATACAGGATGTCCCACCGGGAATCAATTCGATCTATATATGGAAAACTATATATAAAAAAATTAAAAAATTTGTAAGTGTACTAACATTTGTAAAAATTGACTTTTGACGATTCCTGCAATTTAATTTTGAATCTTATTTTTTGAACACTCTGTATTATTAGTTATCCATATATTGTAAAAATCTAATAAAGTGGGTCCTTTTCAACAAGGAATCCAACCCAAATTAAATAAAAAAGGTTTCCTTGTAGGAAAAATTGATAAATATTTTAGGGCCTGCAAACGTCATTTTTAATATAAAAACTTGCGCAGAATCCAAAAATGCAATAATATATAGGGTGTTTCGTTTAAGATAAGCACGTTGACACCTACTTCCAGCGTAACCGGAAGCGCCACCATATTGAAAATATTTTAGCCGAATTGCCCCCATCGGCATTATTATACTGTCAAATTTCCAAAATTTTCTATATATAGTTTTCCATATATTGATCGAATTGGTTTCCTATGGGACATCCTGTATAGGGTATACTACGCGATTTCTTTGTATTGTGCGAAAATTGGATACTACCATTGTAAAGATTATTATAGCTAACTCTCTTTGTGATACTACGCAAAAGACACTCAGTTTTTTTGTATGATTTTAAGATAAATTAACCCATTCATAACTCATAAGTCAAACACGTGCAATTTTGGTTTAATTATTGTCTCTTTTTTCAAGAATTAATGTTGATACGAATACGCATTTTCCATTTTATACAGGGTGCCCGGGAAAATGTAGGAAATTTCCCATATATGAATAAAACACGTGAAAGGAATTCTACAAATTCATATAAAGTTTTTTCGGAGATATGGGCTCCCATACAGCTAAAATGGGATCAAGTTTTTTACACATAATTATTGAACTATAAGATATTTCTCAATTTTTTTTTAAATATGATGTATACCAAATAAGATCCTTCAACTTACTATCCAAGAAAGTGTTGTGAATTACTCACAGCTGCAGAGACGGACTAACTGTGACACTGATGGCCCAATTTTTTTACGCCCTGTATGATAAGACCTTTGGACAACGTTTTTTACATACATTTAACTATGGACTAAAAATCTGGAAAGCCTTCGATCAACTAATTCAGACAACATATAAGGATTATAAAATTATCTACACAGATGGATCCAAAACAGCTACTCAAACCAGTGCAGCAATCTACACATCAAGTACGCAAGAATCATTTATAATGTATAAAACAATCAGCATGTTAAGCGCAGAACTTTACGCAATATATAGTGCCCTAAAGCACATCATATCATCTCCCTACACAAAATGGATAATAGCTACTGACTCACTCAGTTTTATCCAAAACATCTCATCTTACAACCCTACACATCCATTAACCAAAGAAATCAAATATCTCCATGAAAGGGGACGTAGTATACACCACTCACTTACTAAAAGAGAATCTGTAATACTTACTAGACTTCGCATCGGTCATACGCATCACACACGAATACCTGATAAAAAATCAAGATCAACCTCAATGTACTACATGTGTTCCTTTAATCAAAAAACACATTCTTTTTGTCTGTCCCAATTATCAAAGTCAACGTCATAAGTACAGAATCTTGGGTAGCCCTACTAACATTCTTTCTCCGCAAAATATCAATAATGTAATCTCCTTCCTGAACGACATACAACTGCGAAGCAAATTATAAGGAAGTAGAATAAAATTCAAAACAACCCAGATTAGACGCTAAAAGACTTATTGTCGACGCGTCAAAATCTATATATATATATATATATATATATATATATATATATATATATATATATATATATATATATATATATATATATATATATATATATATATATGAATAGTTTGGTTATTCCGGGTTTCAATCCGTTCGTTTAAAAAATCGTTTTCACGACGTTTCGCCAAAATCTCATTTGGCATTTTCAAGTGCTGTTCGTCTCGTTACTCGCTGAGAACTGTTCTCAGCGAGTAACGAGACGAACCGCACTTGAAAATGCCAAATGAGATTTTGGCGAAACGTCGTGAAAACGATTTTTTGAACGAACGGATTGAAACCCGGAATAACCAAACTATTCATTCTACCATCCGTGAAAATCTACGATATAACATATATATATATATATATATATATATATATATATATATATATATATATATATATATATATATATATATATATATATCTATATATATATATATATATATATATATATATATATATATTTATTTATTTATTTTCTTGATTGTTGAACCATAGATTATATCATTTTTCTTTTATTTTGTCTTTTCTTGGATTTAGGTTCTATATTCAACAAAAAATGCAAACAACTGACGTTTCGCTCTTTATTTAAGGCATTTTCAAAATTTTTTCTTCCTAAAAATATTTTTATACAAGTAAACCACCCACATAAAAAACCTATCTACAATTTCAAAAAACAAACAAGACACTTTTAAAAACAGTATTTAAATTTTTAAAATTTTTAAAAATATTTAATTTTACCGGTACACACCTGGACATTTGCTACTCTATTACTAAAAAAAATTCAGACTTTACATCGTCTACTGAGGATACATGGAATGCGAATGTGTTTTATTTTTTTTTTATAAATTTTATATTTTATAATGAATAAAAAAAAACAAATAAGGTATACGTTAGTTTTATGTTTAAGAGGATATTAAATTTTTGATTCTTATTTGACAGGATCGAATACTTAATATTTTTGTTTAAATTAGGCTTGTGTAAATGTGGCTCAAATTTCCCATATCCGTTCTGTCGTTAAAAGTGTTTTATCTTCGGTCTGTCTGATCGTGCTATCTCCCTAACGTCCCCAGAATTCCGACCAAAAATACTACAAAAAGTGAAAAGACACACTTGGATATTAATTTACTGATTTTTGAATTTCGTTTTGAAATTAATCGTAAAATAAAACGAAATACGGAATACACGTTTATTAAGTATACAAATATGCATATGATGTAGGCCTTGCAACTCGCAATGCTTTGGAAGCCAAGAGATTTTATCACGACAGATATCCTAACCGCACTCTTCCAGATCATAAAACATTTCAACGAGTTGACCAACGTCTAAGGGAGAATGGTAGACGATTCCATGTAATAACGTAATATTATTAAATGTCTTCATAATTTTAGGAAATTTTGGGGAAAGAAGTATTGAAGCTGGTCGGGGAAGAACAGTACGTACGCCGCAGTTAGGAAAATATTTTAAATGCTGCAGATGACACTGCTTCAACGAGCACTCGAAAATTATCAGCACAGTTTAATACGTCAAAAATGATACTACATGAAATTCTTCAAGACCAGCTGTTACATCCATATAAGTTAAAAAAAGTGCATGAACTGATTCCTGAAGATTTTCCCCGTAAAATGTAGTTTACAAACTGACTATTGAATCAGCAACGAAATAATGTAAACTTCATTAGAACTATTCTCTTCACGGATGAAGCAGTATTTAACAGAAATGGTATCATAAATTTACACAACTCACATATATGGGCTGATAAAAATCATCATGCAACTATTGTTTCGCATCATCAACATCAATTCCAATCAATTAATGTCTGGCCAGGAATCATTTGCAATTTTTTGATTGAACCGTTTGTATTGCCGACACGACTGCATGAAGAACTTTATTTGGAATTCCTCCAGAACGCTTTTCACAATTTAGTAGAGCACTTACCACTTGAAACCCGCCAAAACATGTACTACATGCATGATGGAGCACCACCTCATTTCAGCGTTGCTGTGCGACAGCACCTGAATAACGTCTATCCAAACCGTTGGATAGGTAGAGTAGAACCTATTGCCTGGCCTTCTCGATCCTCCTCGATCTCCACCACACATGAATCTATAAGTAAAGCCTTAAATTCAAGGCAAATAAAGCTTCCTCTGACAAGGTTTACTCAATCAATGCCAAAAAGCAGAATCGTCACTGCAACTATCGACAATGGGAATTGTTATCTACATGTTACCTAACGCCATTGAATTTTTACACCTCAAAACCTTAGTATATTCCACTCCAGTCGATAGTAAAGAGAAACTTCTATGAAATATCACATTTCATTGTGACCAAATAAGAAACAATGCTGAATTAATGTGGCGGGTACAGCAATCATCAATTCATCGTTCCCGCAAGTGTATCAAACTTCACGAAACCCATGTTGAACCGTCTTACCAAAATTTTAACTAAGCGGTTAATTTAACTTATTATTTAAACTATGGCGACAGGGGAAATTTCCTCTTTTTCATATTCAACCCGACAAAAGTTAGAGGATTAACAGTGTAACTAAAATGACGTTTTTGCGAAAACGATTAGGATTTGTAAACTCTAATTTTGGATTGATTTTTTTTATCATTAGGTTGAAGGTTGAAAATTTGATAGGAACAAAGATGTAGCTTTTATCGAAATACGCCAAATACATGATGTAAATAAAATGACGTTTTTTTTTCGAAAACCGTTAAGATTAGCGACATGAATGAAGAGTACTTAATTTTTAGTCAATAGTTAAAGCTATGTAAAAAAAAATTGTCCAGAGTTCTTATTACACAGGGCATAAAAAAATGGGGTCATAAGTGTCACAGCTAGTCCGTTACTGCAGCTGTGAGTAATTCACAACACTTTTTGGATAATAATTTGAAGCGTCTTACCTCGTATGCATCATATTAAAAAAAAAATGCGTGGGATTAGTCTAATCGTTTAAGGCGCTAGGACTGAGAGGGATGACAAAGACCAGCCCGGGTTCAAGCCCCGTGCCCGGCAACTTATTTTAAAAAAGTTGTCAGACCATTAGAGAATAGTCCCATTAGTCTATTGACACGAAATTAACAAATAGTGAAAACTCGGGGTTACTTGAATGTCGAGGACCGTGGTTCGGAACCCACAAACTGTAGGTCCGTCCCGTCACTAAAAGATCCAACGGGTTGATGTGTCGTTAATTAATACTACTAACTCACTCACTCACATTAAAAAAAATTGAAATATACCTAGTGGTTCAATAAATAAAAACTTGATTTCATTGCAGCTCTTTGGGGGCCCATGTCTCCAAAGAGGAGGCCTATACGAAAAAGTTTATATGAACTTATAGTATTGTTTTTCACATCCGGGAGATTTCCTACATTTTCCCGGACACCCTGTATACAAGGAGTTTTTCATTTCTACGTTCGGCTTAATGACAAAATGTGTTCACACAGGAAGAAAATAATGAAAAAAGAAAATCGATGGATCCTAAGATTCCATGTCATGAAGATCCAGATTTGATGCCTGTTGCGAACAATTATAAGGAGTACAAAGAGTTCCTGAGGGGATTCTCTAACAATAAATCTTTGTACATTTGCTTTCTCGGGTCAAGGTATGAAACTACTGGTGAGAGCTGGTGCCCGAGTTGTGTTACGGTAAATAATTCAGTTTGTATAATGAAGAAAGATCGATTTCACCGAAAAATTTATTACAGATATCGGAAGGTTTTAAATCATAAGGGGGGCCTAGTAGATGATAAATATGTAAAGAGATACTGTCAGGCCAGCTCTGTTTCTTAATAAACAACGACAAAAGTCAGAAAATTGGATTTTCTGCCCGTAGTTTTTTCCAGTGACATTTTAGAGAGAAGTTGTATTGGGGAAAGTTGTCGATGTTGAAAAGATCTTTGATTTCATGTTTTATACGTCAAAATCAATAAACAATTCGTTGAGATAATGGCGAAAAATTCGCTTTCTTAAACTATTTTATAAATTGACTAAAATGTGGTTGTCGAACTTGCATTGTCTTTGTTTTTATTTGTTTTTACGACGTTTCGATTAAGTTGAATCTCTAATCGTTATCAAGTATAAACTGAATGTTTTGTCTTAAGACTACGAGTTTATATAGGGAATGTGTTTAATGAAGCGAAAAGTTTCGCTTCACTGTACAGGGTGAGTCAACGATTGGATGAAGTAGGTTTGTGCCTTTTCGGTAAAATTAACAAAGAAACTAGATTTATTGTTTGATACAGTTTATTTTTACGCAGATTTTAAAAATATTTAGGACTCTACAGGGTGAGCCAAAAAACTAGGACAGCATAAAGTTGTATTTTTTTAAATAGAATACCCTATATACGAATCGTATTTTCGATTTAGCTTATAATTTTAAATCTTTTTTATTAAGGGTTTACTATAACAAAACTTTATAGTTTCTGAGATAATTAAGTTTAAAGAAAAAAAGTCACATTTTCAAGCATCAATTCAATCCCAAATAACGTTTTCAATTTTGTGACAAATATATTCAAATTTGGAATTTAGCAAGGCCAAGGACAAGTTAACATAATTTTTACCTAATATTTGCAATAAAAGCTACAGGGTATTGACAACATCGGCTCAAATTTGAACAAGTTTAAATGAATTAATATCTTTTTTTTTAAATGGTACACCCTGTATATTTTCATGTTATTTAATAGAGTAATAAAGACCCTAAAAGTTTTATTCAATATATCCTGTACCTATTTATAATAGTTTTTGAGATATTTCAGTTTTTCTTATTTTCCATACTTTTTTACAGAAATAGTCTTCATTATCATAGTAGCCATGGCAAAAACAATGTAAAAGAATATTTTTCTGTGTGTCAAATTTATAACCGCAATCGCTTCTTTTGGTTTTTATGTAGTGTAGTTTGGTTTTTTTTGCATTCATCTTATATTGTAAAATGAATTTTCCAAAGAATGAGTTAATAGATATGATTTATACAATAGGAGAGGCTCAAAAAAATTGCCTTCTTGCTCAAAGAATTTACAAAATGAAGTATCCTGATCGACGCCAGCCTAATACCCATACTTATCAAAACTTAATGCAAAGATTTGATTCTTCTGGTACTGTTGATTATCCAAAACGTAAAGTGGTCAACAAACCAGTAACTAATGAAGAAAAAGAACTACAAGTATTGTTAAATGTTCAGGAAAATCCTTATATTGGTAGCCGTCAGTTAGCAGCATTATGTGAAACATCACAATCCACCGCTAATCGTACTACCAAGAAATATAGGTATCATACATATCACATGGAATTACACCAAGAATTGCATGGACAGGATTTTGAAAGTCGTGTAAACTTTTGTCGTACAATAAATGCGGAGATTCAATTAAATCCAAATTTATTATGCAAGGTAATGTTTAGTGATGAAGCTACTTTTAGAAGTAACGGTGCCGTAAATAGACGCAACATGCATTATTATGCCACAGAAAACCCATTTTGGATTAGAGAGGTGCAACATCAAAACCACTGGTCATTAAATGTTTAGTGTGGTATTCATCATAATCGAATTATTGGACCCCACTTTTTTAATGAACCACTAAATGGCCATAGTTACCTGAACTTTCTACAAGAAGAACTACCCCAACTGCTTCAAGGTCTCGATAGGGATGAGCTCGACAGTATGTGGTTCCAGCACGAGGGTGCGCCTTCGCATTACCATCGTGAAGTTCGTGCGTTTTTGGACCAACGATATCCGCAAAAATGGATTGGACGTGGGGGTTTCATTGAGTGGCCACCAAGGTCTTGCGACATCGCCCCATTAGATTTCTTCCTATGGGGTTATATTAAAAATAAGGTGTATGTTAATCCACCAACAACAGTGGAAGATATGCGAAACAGGATTAGGGATACCTGTAGAACAATAACGCCACTAATTTTGTCCAGGGTCCGAGAAAATCTGCAAAAAAGACTAAATTTGTGCATTGCACAAGAGGGTCGTTTATTCGAACACTTATTAAAAAGAAATAATTAATCTCAGTATTTAATAGGTAATTTTTTTGTTTCAATTTAGTATAAAAGTAAATATGTATTTGCCTTATCGTTATTGTTGTGTTAATTTTTTCACATTATGTTTAATTAAACTATTGCCGTTGTAATATAACGAATAATGTATTTCATCATATTTAACCACATTCTGTTTGTTTCTGTAGTTTCTTTGTATTATTTTACATGGCTACTATGATAATGAAGACTATTTCTGTAAAAAAGTATGGAAAATAAGAAAAACTGAAATATTTCAAAAACTATTATAAATAGGTATAGGATATATTAAACAAAACTTTTAGGGTTTTTATTACTCTATTAAATAACATGAAAATATACAGGGTGTACCATTTAAAAAAAAAGATATTAATTCATTTAAACTTGTTCAAATTTGAGCTGATGTGTTCAACACCCTGTAGCTTTTATTGCAAATATTAGGTAAAAATTATGTTAACTTGTCCTTGGGCTTGCTAAATTCCAAATTTGAATATATTTGTCACAAAATTGAAAACGTTATTTAGGATTGAATTGATGCTTGAAAATGTGACTTTTTTTCTTTAAACTTAATTATCTCAGAAACTATAAAGTTTTGTTATAGTAAATCCTTAATAAAAAAGATTTAAAATTATAAGCTAAATCGAAAATACGATTGGTATATAGGGTGTTCTATTTAAAAAAATACAACTTTATGCTGTCCTAGTTTTTTGGCTTACCCTGTAGAGTCCTAAATATTTTTAAAATCTGCGTAAAAATAAACTGTATCAAACAATAAATATAGTTTCTTTGTTAATTTCACCGAAAAGGCACAAACCTACTTTATCCAATCGTTGACTCACCCTGTACACTCCTCAATGATTTAATGTTACAAAATAGTGGTTGCCAAAGATTAGGTATCTCAACACTCGGTTTACTAAAGATTCCATTATTGTTTTTAATGTAAGCTGCTTCTATAAATTTTCTTTTCTTCATGTTGGGTTCCATATATATTGCCGTAGCTTCAGACCATTTTATATGGTACTATTTAACTCAAGCGTGTTCTGCAATACCTGATCTCGATGTTTCCCCTTTTTGTGTATGAGTTTTATGTTCCTTAATTCTAACTTCTAGTGGCCGTTTGGTTTCTTCAATATAAATTTCACCACATTTACATGGAACTTTGTAAACACATTCTTTCTTATCGGTAGTTTCTGGTTACGTTTTTGTTAAATGAGCTCTAAGTGTATTTCCTGATTTATAGCCTGTTTTTATATTATAGCTACTGGCAATTCGTCTTATTTTCTGCGAAGTTCCCTTAATGTACGGAATTGTGAAGAAGGAATGTGTTTCTTGGTGTCCAACGTTCGTTGTTCTAAAGTTATTTATGACATCATCGATTAATTTTAAAGGATAACCATTCTGTTGTAAATCGAATTTAATATTTGCCACCTCTTTTTCCAATGAATCGACATTATTGCATATAGATATAGCGCGATTATAGAGGTTGCGTATAATTTCCCGTTTTGTTACAAAGAATGATTAGAACTATGATTAAGATATTGTCCAGTATGTGTTGGCTTTCTGTATACTGAAGTTTTAATAGTTTCGTTTGAACGGTTCACCATGATATCTAGGAAGGGCAGTTGATCATTTCCCTCTTTTTCCATGGTAAACTTGATTGTAAGTCTAATGATATTTAAATGTTTCAAGAAATCATTAAGTTCTTGATCATTGCCCTTCCATACGATGAAGGTATCATCGACATATCTCAACCAGACTTTCAGTTTTACAGTTGTCATTTCTATGGCATGAGTTTCGAACCATTCCATATATAAATGGGCGGTGACTGAAGAGAGTGAAGAACCCATCGGAAGCCCGTCATCCTAAAAGTAGAACTTTTCCTTTACTTGAGAGTAAGCACTACGTAGGCAACACTCCAAAACGCCCATTACCCCGTCCAGTGGTAACGTGGTTCGATCTGATAAAGTAGTATCATTTGAAAGTCTGGTAGTGATTATGTCTAGTGATTCCCGTAATGGTACATTAGTATAAAAACTTTCCACATCAAAGCTTATTAGTCGGTCGTCTGGCTCTAGATTGATGCTACAACTAATGTTCACGAAATGTGTAGAATTTTTAACGAATGTGTTTGTCTTACCTTCTACAGGTTGTATGATTTTTAAAAGAAACTTCGCCAGTGTCTTTGTTGGGGATCCTCTGGAGCTGGTTATTGGTCTCAATGGAATGTTTGTTTTAGGAATTTTTGGTAGTCCGTAAAGATGTGGTGGCTTACTGTAGTGTGATGTGAGCGCTGATCGTAGGTTGTCAGGTATTTCCTTAGTTTTCTGTAGATTTTTGACTCTATAGATTTAGTGGGGTCACGAGCTAATTGTCTATATTTTTCTTTTTCCAGGATATCTCCGATTTTGTGGTCGTACGTTACGATGTCCATTATCGCCGTTGCATTTCCCTTGTCCGCTGGTAAAATCTTTATGGATTTATCCTTATGAAGTTCTTTAAGGGCTAGCTTGGAACTGGATTTTTCTTGTCTTCCAAAGTTGATTTTATTTTCCACCTAAACCTGTCAGAATGGTTTTCGTCGACTTGTATACATTCCACAGAGCTTGTGGTGTCCAAAACAGGCATGTTTGTTGGTGTTACTGCAAAATTAAGCCCCTTGCTTAGTAGTTCTTCTTCTGCTGTTGAAAGTATTCTTGAAGATAAGTTTATGATGATTTTTCTTGAAGTTGTTTCAGGTAGAGTCGATTGTTGATGGGATTTTGGTTTTTCTGGTTCATTTAAGTGTTTCCTCGCCATATTTTCTTTGAACTTCTTGCATATGTTATCTATTTTATGGAAAATTGATTGGCTCATGATTATCTGACAAAGTTTCGGCTTTGATTTCTTCGTAGCGTTGTGTAGCTTCATCCAGAAAAAGGGCTTTTCGCCATTGGTGATTATTTATTTGTGTTGTTAGTAATGCTTTACTAGCGTTGTCTAGAATAGGGCGTGCTCTATTACCTGGTATTGGTGATTGCAATCTGAAACCAATAGGAATGACGTTGCTGTCTCGTGTTTGTAGTAAAGCCACCTCAATTTCACCGCTTTGTAGTTTTAGCACTGTTTACCGTATTATTGTGATTATTTTATTTATGTAGAGAGCTTGGGGCATATTAAATCCGAAATTTAATATTTTGTCGTAAAATAAGCGTGTATTTAATGGCAGATTATAGCATTTCATCGAACAAATCTATCTGCAAAGCTTCTCTCACTTTACTTACAGGGTGCCTATTCTCGGTCTCAACAGAATGATCTTCTTGATAGAACGTGGGTGTGGTTCTTATGAAATTTAGGACACCTATTCTCGTTGTCTTGATAGAAAATGAGCTTGGATCTGATGACAGAATACGATTTCTTAGTTGTTTCATAAAAGCCACGCCCACTTTCAATCGAAAAAGGAGAATAGGTGCCCTGAATTTTATGAGATCTAGGTGTCTCTCGAGAACGAGAATAGGCACCCAGCTCATTCCCATAAATTTAGGTTTTTACGTACCCAAAAGGTGAATTTTACTATAATTTTATTGTTACTGAATATTGTAGGTTTTGCCAATCTTAGAAAGCGCAAAGAAACGTATTTTTGACTCTGTATTTCTTACTGTATATGTTGGATTTCAAAGTGAATGGGAAGACAAATTAAATCCTTTTAGGTATGTATAGAACTTGTGCAGAAATTCTGCAAATATTATCTTAACGTGTTAGAGAGATAGAAAAAATTATATATATATATATATATATATATATATATATATATATATATATAGTCGTATTTCGCGCCGGGCCGTATACCACGAAATACGCTCTAATAATACCACTAAAATAGAATGTTTCGTCCTCGACGTCGACGGTAGGACTTATCAGACACCCTTGATACCCCTGTGTCTACTTTCTATATATTTGAAATTAATATAAGTACTTATTTTTGATCGGAACATACCGGTGAGATGTACCGATATGTCCATTTCCACAACATGCCCCCCTAAGGCAGTCGCTCTCGCATATTAAGACTCCACAGTCTCGATATAGAAAGCGGGTGACTGAAAGTAACTGTAGGAACGGACATCCCGAGTGGTTCCAGATTCGGGCGCTGCGTCAGCTGCCAAATGGTGCCAGCAACCCTATGCTGTACACCATCCTGGCAGGGTCGCCATGTCGTATTTCGCGTCGGGCCGTGTACCACGAAATACGTTCTAATAATACCACGAAAATAGGATGTTTCGTCCTCGACGGTAGGACTCATCAGTGGGTCCGTCGACGCCTTACCCAGACACCCTTGACACCCCTGTGTCTACTTTCTATATATTTGAAACTAATATAAGTACTTATTTTTGATCGGAACATACCGGTGAGATGTACCGATATGTCCGTTTCCACAACAATATATATATATATATATATATATATATATATATATATATATATATATATATATATATATATATTGTCGCAAATAGTCATGTCCCTGATGGAAAGCACATATGACTGGCGATCTAATTTTCGACCACAGAAAATGTATGGATGTTTCGTCCCGATACCGGTGATGGACTCATCAGTGGGATCCACCGGTATCTTTCCCAGACATCCTGTTTGTCATACTTTCTACAAAACTTGGATTCTTATTTAGCCAAGTTTTGTCGACAAATAGTGGTGAGATGTTACGTTTCACAACAATATATATATATATATATATATATATATATATATATATATATATATATATATATATATATATATATATATATATATATATATATATATATATATATATATATATAAATTATTTTTAATAACTTCGTACCTTTCGAGGGAATATTCAGATGTTCGTTTATACTGTTCAAGATAACAGTCCGGCATCAAGTTTTGCGGGTAATATCCTGCCTATATTTTACGATATGGGGATTTTAGTTATACAGTTGTGCATTTTGCTCTCGGTTCGTTACAGCTCCACTGATGAGACGATTAAGTGGTCAAAATATAGTATGGAAAGAGAACCAAAGTGGAATTCCCAGAGAATATATATATATATATATATATATATATATATATATATATATATATATATATATATATATGTATATATATATATATATATATATATATATATATATATATATATATATATATATATATAAAATAGAATAAAATATTGGCAAAGCGGACGTGAAAATTTGTCAATCTACATGATTCTCGTGTTAAAAAGTGCGGAGTCTTTGCATCGTATAAAGCTTAATTTAAAATCAAAAAACAGCAAACAAGACGACAAAGGCGACATCTCGATGGTCCACTTGATAATACAAGAACCACACAGATTAACAAAGTTTGTAAAAGAACCGTCATATGGTGGCGCGACGGTGAATTAAAACAGAAATATGTAAAATCGAGTACACGAAACGCGCTGCCCAAAGGATAGGGGTCGCATTTTTCGGTACTGGCAAGCAAGCCTACCGCTTATTTTAGCAGCCAAAGCCACGTGCCGCACCAAACGATACCACCATGAGAGCATCGTTTAGCGTGTTTCAAAGCCAAACAAGTAAATAAATAAGTGGATAAGTTTTTGTCCGTGTAATTTTAAATAAAATAGAATAAAATATTGGCGAAGCGGACGTGAAAATTTGTCAATCTACATGATTCTCGTGTTGAAAAGTGCGGAGCACTCCAAAATATGGAAACACTCCGGGTCCGACAGATTGCGACAGCGCTGTTTCGTCCTAATATGGGACTCGTTAGGCCACCGCAGTCGGTACAAACCATCATCTCGCCTTTGCATCGTATAAAGCTGAATTTAAAATCAAAAAACAGCAAACAAGACGACAAAGGCGACATCTCGATGGTCCACTTGATAATACAAGAACCACACAGATTAACAAAGTTTGTAAAAGAACCGTCATATGGTGGCGCGACAGTGCGGTGGTGGGATCGTTTGGTGCGGCACGTGGCTTTGGCTGCTAAAATAAGCGGTAGGCTTGCTTGCCAGTACCGAAAAATGCGACCCCTGTCCTTTGGGCAGCGCGTTTCGTATACTCGATTTTACATATTTCTGTTTTAATTCACCGTCGCGCCACCATATGACGGTTCTTTTACAAACTTTGTTAATCTGTGTGGTTCTTGTATTATCAAGTGGACCATCGAGATGTCGCCTTTGTCGTCTTGTTTGCTGTTTTTGATTTTAAATTCAGCTTTATACGATGCAAAGGCGAGATGATGGTTTGTACCGACTTCGGTGGCCTGACGAGTCCCATATTAGGACGAAACAGCGCTGTCGCCATCTGTCGGACCCGGAGTTTTTCCATATTTTGGAGTGCTCCGCACTTTTTAACACAAGAATCATGTAGATTGACAAATTTTCACGTCCGCTTCGCCAATATTTTATTCTATTTTATTCAAAATTACACGGACAAAAACTTATCTACTTATTTATATATATATATATATATATATATATATATATATATATATATATATATATATATATATATATATATATATATATATATGCGAGAGAATACCCATGCATTATCAATAATATTCATCTAAACTAAATCAAAATTAGGCAATACAACGTTGAAATAAACCAATCAAACTAAATAGTATATTGAAAATTATGTTATATTTTCAAATTCGCCATCAAGAAAAAGAAAAAAATTACAACTTATATTATAACAAAGATTGTACTCTTACTTTCTTAAGTAAGACAGTGTTAAAAATAATGATACCTAATTGAAAATATTTATTTCCAAAAATAAAATTATTTGTTTACCTCTCGGACAGATGGCAATGATCCCACAGGACCGCCGTTTCTTTTCTACAATTCGAAATACTCACATAAACTAAGCAAAAACTGTTGTGCTTGCATGTGAAGAGTTTCAACACGCATCATCTAAAAAGACAAATGCCAATACTTTATTTTAATTTTTAATGCCTGATTATTACATCTGATAAAAGTAGTGCGAAAAACATTTTAAAATTATATACGTGTTTCGGGCATTTAGACACCGATGACAGATTTGGAGGTTAGAAATGTTTATACGTATAGGTTTAATTTTTTAATAAAAATAATACTTACCAACCTACCGGTAATAAATTATAAAACAATAATTAATAGCTGTTATATAAAACAATCTTTTGTTTTAAATTCTGTCAATAAAATACTGTTTTGATTGAAGTTAAAAGAAAATCTGTATTCCTAAAACGAAATGACTCATTTGTATGGGTTGTCTCTTTCTATCTTGCTCTACCCATAATGTCAGATTTTCTGCAAGGTTGAATTAGAAGAATAATATTTTGTTGTCGTTCCTTTTATTATTTCTATACAAACAGGTCTCAAAACTGTCTTTGCTATGTTCGTAGACTGATGACGCATGGATATTCTCTTTTTACAGAACAGATGAAGACCTCCACTTAAAAGCGATACCAACCATTCTTAAATACAAATCTCATAGAAGACTCGAAGGTGACTATTGTTTGAAACATGAACTTGTAGAACTTCTATTTGAAATTGACGATTAATTTATAAAAAATGTAATGTACATTATACTGTTTAAAATTAAATTTTATTTTTAGGACAAATATAATAAAACAATATTTTTTATCAATTCGGTTTTTACATTTTTCATCTATTCTTCTTCTTCTTCTTCTACCTTCTATAATAGGTCCCTGACCTGTTCCTTCTTCGATTTTCCTCATTCTGGACTTAAATTGTCGCTCCAGCTTTTCCGTGGTCGACCTCTACTGCGTGTACCACTAGGCGATTTATCTCGTGCGATCCTTACCAGTCTATCCTCTGTCATTCGGCTTATGTGTTTGTTCCATTGTGTCTTACGTTGTAGGACCCACTCATTAATGTAGTCTGTGTTGCATGATTGCCTGATGTTATCGCTTCTTTCTCTGTCTAGTAGCGTTTTTCCTGTTATTCGTCGAAGTATTCTCATTTCTGTAGTCTCCAATAGTTGTTTCGTTTTTGTCGTCTCTGGCCGTGTTTCTGAGGTGTATGTCATAATAGGTCTAATTGTGGTTTTGTAGATCCGAACCTTTGTTTCTTGTTGTGTTTGTTTCGCCAGATCACGTCGTTGAGGCAACCCGCCACTTTGCTTTGGCCACCTGCCCTCTTACTTCATCTTCGATGTTGCCGTAACTAGTTATGTCGATTCCTAGATATTTGAAACTCATTTATTGGTGTGTATTATTTGACCGTCTAGTTCTAGTTTGCATCGGAGGGGTTCTTTTGAGGTTGTCTTACATTTAGTTTTTTCATCTATGGTTATTGTAAATTTTAGTTTAGGAAATAAAATATTCGGTGTGTTCGAACTGATTAAAATATAACAGTAGGAATAAATGAATGAATGAATGAATGAAAAAGGGGTCCTGACACTAGATCATCGATGCCTAGGCCTCTATTGGGCCCTTTACATCCCACCATATCTGCAGGTCATTCGAGGCCGATCGCATTTGCGAATCCAAGCAGCCTCGTTAGTTGAACTTGCTTAACTGCTTCCGGTTACAAAATTGTATCTCCAAAATATCTCTGTCTCAATCCGTTGAGTGTTGGGCACTCTCTCAGGACATGGTCAACAATTTCATCCTCCTTTAAACACCATCTGCACGTCGGGTCGTCTTCGACACCGATTCTATGAAGATGGCCCCTGAGGTGACAATGTCCTGTCAACAATCCCACCACAATTCGCAGCTCTTTCCTTCCCAAAGAAAGAAGCTCCTTAGTACTCCGTGCGCTAGGCCCAGTTATATGTTCCTTAGCACACCTCATTCCAGGAGCTCCCCTCCACGATTCAATAAATTTGCTTTCCAGCAACGATTTTAATTCCCTTTTGCCAATAGCAATTGGGGTAGGTAGTATTGGTTAGGGTCCATACGGTTCAGTTGCCGAACCCAACTTTGCCAGACGGTCTGCTTCCTCATTCTCGCGTATGCCCGAATGTCCCGTGCAGCCGTTCCTTGTCATACCATTCAGTACGTCCTTTCACTCAGACACCAGTCACGAAGTTACGACACCGGACTTCAGTGTCAATATCGCAGCCTTACTGTCTGAGTATATGTTTATTACCCTATTCCTGTCTATATCTCTCTCACAGAAAAGGGCACACTGCAGAATAGCATAAATTTCCACTGTAAAGATTGTCGCACATTGGCCGAGATTGTACTCCTGCAAAATACTCCTGCCGAAAACTCCGGCTTCAACTCTTTCATCTTGTCGAGATCCATCAGTATACCACCAGGATGTATTTTTCGGAAGATTTTGCTCTCCCTCTCAATCCTCTCTATTTGGCAGAAATATCTCCAGGGAGAGGTTGAGTTTTAAGAGCGGCGTCATGTAATCTGTCCGGGAGAGATGAACACCTCTCCACTGCGCTTTCCCAAACACCTGAATAGCCGCCCGTTCCAATTCCAAGATGTCCCAGGCAACTGAGACGATAAACAGTCTTCAAGGCCTCATTCTCTATGTATAAGTGAAGAGGAGGCAGGTTCACCAGGACCTCAAGAGCCCTTGTGGGAGCAGTCCTAATTGCACTCAATATTCCCACACAAACCATTCTTTGAAGCTTGTCAAGTGAGGAATGTGTTTGCGTTTTGTTGTACTACGCCACCATACAATAGCGGCGTAAGTTATCATGGGAAGGATCATCAGAGTGTATATCCAAAATAGCACTTTAGGTGTCAGTCCCCATGTGTACCCAAAGGCTCCTTTACAAGCCCAGAAAGCACATATGGCATTTTTGGTTTGAGCCTCAATATGATCATTCCAGCTCAGTCGTGAGTCCAGAATTACTCCCGGGTATTTAACTATCCCCTTGTGTTGAGACGCCCTTCCTGCCTATGTAATTGTGGGAAGTCTCCCCATTTTCCTCTTTTTTGTATAACAGTATTTTCTCGATTTTGTTACTCTTTTCTCTTCTCTCCAACCAACAATGTCAGGTTTTCTACAAAGTATGGCTTAAATTAGAAGAATAATGGTTTGTTTTCCGTCTTTCCTTATTTTTGTATATTTCTATACAAACAGGTCTCTAAACTGCTTTATTCGTAAACTGATGACGCATTGATATTCTCTCTCTCTCTTTATATATATATATATATATATATATATATATATATATATATATATATATATATATATATATATATATATATATATATATATATATATGGGCTTCCAAAAATTGCGCTAAAAAGTAACAAACGTATAATAAGAAGGTTAGGTAAAAAATAAGTGTCAACAAAGGTTTTGTATTGTAATTAATTGTATATATACCAAGCTAAAACCTTTTTACAGAACAGATGCCGATCTCAAATTAAAAGTGTTACCAACCATTCTCAAATACAAATCTCATAGAAGACTCGAAGGTGACTATTGTTTGCAAAACGAACTTGTAGAACTTCTATTTGAAAATGGCGAATAATGAAAAAAATATAATGTACATTATACTGTTTAAAATTAAACTTTATTTTTGGGACCAATATAATAAAACAATATTTTTTATCAATTCTGTTTGTATATTTTTTATCTGTCGTTATTGTATATTTTAGTTTCAGAAATAAAATATTCGGTGTGTGTGAACTTATTAAATATAACAGTATTTCTTCTAATCGATTTTGTGTCTTTCTCTCCGTGTACAATCATTATCATCACTAAAGTTTTAAAAATACCGTATCTGCTAGCGACATCTATTGTCCACTAAGCTAAAGTAACAGTATGACATCTAGTTGTAGTGAAACTTAATACTATATCAAGGAATTTTCAGTTTAAATAATCTTATTTTTAATTACTACAATTTTCGGTATTTTATTCTGCAAATTTCTTTTTTTATAGTTTTTTGTTGAAATCTTATTTTTAAATGGCGATCATTTCTTAGTAAGAAAACATAAATTACAGTTTTCTATATGAATTTCTGGATGCTTCTCAACTGACATTCCACCGGAAACAAATTTGTTCATTCGTTTACATAAATTTGCTAATCGAAGCTGATCCATTCGACGAATGGGCCTTATTTATCTTTTTCTACTATTTAGTGTTAAGGTTCTATTTTTGTCCATCATAAATATTTTTTGAGTAACGGATCGGTCGTTGAACGAGAAAACGTCAGTGATCATAAAGAGAACGTCATATTGTTTTTGCGCTCATTTTTGTGCTATCGTTTCGTGTGTTTTTGCTAATTTTCTCGTTGAATATAAAAGAAAAGTCATGAGTATGTCACTTTTTGGCTCATTAATGGGCAACATGGATGATGATCCATTTTTTGGGTAAGTAATTTTTCCTAAAACATAAAACTTTCCCCCTTTTGTTTACTAAACATGTCGTACCTTGTGTTTAGTTAGAAATATTTAGGTGAAATTTCAAATATTTACTTTGGATATAATATTTACGCATCCAAGAAGTTGTAAAAGAAATACTTTAACATAATTTATTGTAGAACACAAAATTGTGAAATCAGTACTGTCATGAAGACTGGCCATTTTATTAGGAAAAGTTTTTGACCCTGTAAATACATGTGATATAATGGATACAAACATATTTCATCGGATTATTACTGGATTTGAGCTTGTACTTTGAAATCTATTTTAATTTCACTATCACAAATTATTTAAACCCACCAATGATCAACCTCCATCACAGGTTGAAAGTATTTGTACTCAATATTTCATTCTACTTTAAAAATTATTATTCAGAGATTATTTAGATATTAATTATTGTATATTATCTGCGAAAATGAGAAATCTAGCCAAAACTAATCTTTCACTTTGTCCCATGGTTATTTTAAATTAAAAGAGACACTGCTAATCAAATATGAATATAGGTATATTGTAATGGCAGTCACTTCGTATTATTTTTATGACCGATCTGTTTGCCACATTTGAGATAACAATACTTCTCTTGTCGACTCCTAACCACCTCCATAAATAATACTAAAATTATAATTATATTAATCATATTTTGAATAAATTATGAGTGTAATTAAACTGATTTTAGCATAATAGATTTTTTTTTAATTAGAGTGTATGTGTACAGCACAAGCCATACACATGCTTAGGTTCTAATGTATAACGAGCAAAACGGACAAGTGATGCAATTTGGCATTGACAATTTTATATCTTGTGGCTGATTATTTAGTAACCGGCAGTTACAACAATATTGTCATGTCATTTACCAAAAGCTTTTTTACTGAATCAGTCACAGAATACTGCTGAACAAAATGAAAAATGTCATGTTTGTGAAAGGGCCTTGGACTAATTTGAATGACACTTGTCTAGACATTGCCAAGAAGAGTGCACCATATTAATATATCATAAAGTAACTGTAAATTAATATGAAGTACCTCAAATTCTACCCTAACAAGCTTTTATATCAAGAGTAAATTCATTCTATTTGCAGGTGTTTCTGTAGTCCTTTAAGTCGGTAAATAAAAATGGAAATTAAATTGATCCTGATGTTGCTATCAGGGTAAAAGAATGGGCACACATATAGTATTATTCTTTAAATATATTTAATACAAATATAATTACTTTGAAGTTTATTGCTAATGAAATGATTTTGTTAAATCAGATGGTAGAACATAAATTTAAACAAGTTTTAAATGTATCTGTCTATAATAAAGCAAATATATCTTTTACGAGCATAAGACCTTCAATGACCATGGGATACTCCAGCCTAGATCTTGCAAATGGACAATACATCATGAAAAATCTTTACAATTTCTAGATATATAGCCGAGACTTTTATATTCTCTTTGCGTATTTCAGTTAATATTGTTTACAAATGGAAGGGCTCAATCCAGCCATATATTTAGGTATAATCCTGGATAAGACTGTATTATGAATATTGCAGTGTTAATAATCATTGGTTATTAATGTATCAACATTTACAAGATTACTGTATATAAAATTATCCCTTTGGCCTTAAACTTGTCTTGGGATATAACAAGAAAGTCTGTTTTCTCATATTTATTAACATTGGTAGAAATTCTGTTAACAGTGCTATATATAGTAAGTACCAAGAAAGACGGTGGGGAATATGCAGTGTAAGGTGGTTTGACCCATGTAAGTTAAAAATGTGAAGGCTTTTGTTAAAACCATTTAGAATGGTAAAAGAAAGACGTTGAAACATTCCCTTCTACTGACAAGAGGTGTTAATTAAATTATTTATTTATTATATTTTTCACTAAAATAATATGTTATTTAAGTATTTTTAAGATTCTTAATTTAACGATACTATATCAAATTGTTTTGACAGTATTGGTACTCAGAAATTATTTCATTATTAGCTTACCAAATTACACGAACTTATATATTCATCATCTTTTAGAAACATCAACTTTTTAAAACAGCACAGTGTGGTTTTATATATTTCTGCTGTGCCCTTACCTATTTTTAAAGAAACCACTTATTTAATCCAACAAAAAATAAAAAAGAGATTGCTTATATTTAAAGCTTTTACACTTCATTTTGGTAATCAATATCTTGCAAATTAATTAGTATCGGATGGTTTTTATACAACTCCGTACGGGTTAACACAGCCTCCTTGCAAATAAACCCCCTTTTTTGTTGCCGTTGCACAAATTTATAAAACAAAACGTTTACAGTGGCTAGATCACAAACATAAGTATAATTAATAGTATTTGCTATAGACTGGGGATCCTATAGAAGAAAGTTGGCTCACGATTAGAAGGAGATAGAGTATTTTCAATTTGATAGAGTATGTTCAATTAGTTCCTCTCGTTCTAATTTCGGTCAGGAGACGGGAGTATCCAATGAAGTTGGGAGTATCGTGCTTAGCTCCACCATTAGAAAGAGAGGTACTACTTGTCGAAAACGCTCTGTCTCTTTCTAAGGGTGACCCAACTCTTCTATAAGATGCACGGTCTAGTATCTTCATATTATTTCTGTGGGGTAGATATACACAAAACAGTATTAAAAAAGCTAAGTTAATGGTAACATCAGCTGTCTCAGCTGATATAAATGTCTCCAACTTCGCCATACCTATTTCTGACATCTACGCTGAGCTGAATGATCTTGACCCCTATAAGGGTCCTGGCTCTAATAGTGTTCATCCACTCCTACTGAGAAACTGCTCGTTCGTTCTGGCTCTTCATCATTCATTTTCAATGAATATCTTCGGCGGGGTATTTTTCCTCAATTTTGGAAAACGAGTTTTATGGTTCCTATTCACAAGATCGGCAGTAACGCTGACATTCAAAACGATAGACCTATCAGCATAATTAAAACTATTTGTAAAATCTTCGAAAAGCTGGTTAATGCCTTTCTCATTTCTATTTTTAAGTCTCTCATCATTGAGGAGCAGTTTAGTTTTTGTGCTGGCAGGAGTACTGAAATGAATCTGGTCTCTTATGTGGGCCGTTTGTCTGGAGCTTTAGTGGGCGGATCTAAGGTCCACTCAGTGTATGCTGACTTCTCGGAGGCCTTTGATAGAGTACCTCATGGGATTCTGTAGGATAAGCTTCAGGGGCAGGGTATCTCTGGTCAGCTATTTGGTTGGATTGAGACTTTTCTGAGTGATCGTCGTCAGGTAATGCGGGTGAATGATTTTGTATCTTCTAAGATATCAGTGTCTTCAGGGGAGTTTCGAGGATCCCACATTGGTCCATTATTGTTCAACTTATTCATTAATGATGTATCAATCTGCTTTGTCAAGCAAGTTGTTGCTTTTTGCGGATGACATTTCAATTTCAATTTATTCATCAGTATCATGTTTTACAACACTTACATTCGTCAGTATATAAAATAAAAAACACTACAAATACATTTACATTTAAAATCTTAATTATATTCATTGCACATGAAACTCAGGCGAAGTCTAGTTTAAAAATTATGATTAAAATTTGTAATGAATAAATTCGTCAAAACTATAAAATGCATTCTGGATTAGGATTTCTTTTACTCTATATTTAAGAGGATTATCTGGAAGCTCTCTCAATGACAGAGGCAAAACATTAAAGAATTTTATCGCCAGGCAACCAGGTCCATTCCGACACCTTGCCAAACGAAAATATGCTGGCACCAAATTATCCCTGTGCCTCGTGTCCCAGCTGTGCGTTTTGAAATTTTCTTTGTATTTTTTAACATACAGTAGGTTATCCAAAATGTATTGCGAAGGCAGTGTTAATATTTTTAGTTCGGAGAATGCTTCTCTACAGTCCTCCCTAAAGTTCATACCCCGCACCACTCTCACAGCCCTTCGCTGAAGCCCAAACACGCGAGACGCCCGCGATGCATGACCCCAGACAAGCAGTGCATATGACATTACCGAATGGAACAGAGCAAAGTACGAAGCCCTCAGAACCGACATGCCAACACCTAGCGCCAGACGCCTCAAAGCAAACAGGCTGCTACGGAACCTCCCTGAAACCTGCTCTATATGAGCTTCCCAAGTAAGGCCAGGATCATTCTGGACTCCCAAGAATCTAGCACTCAGCAAATCCCCATTTGTATCTCCTACGTCACGTAGAGAAAATACCACTTGCTTGGTTTTATTTTCATTCAAAAGTAATCCATTTGCGTCAAACCACTCCCTGCACCAGACCGTGCCGCTTCCAACCTGCCCAAAGCCCCTTCCAGAGATACATCTGAAACCGAGAGAGTGGTGTCATCGGCAAAGAGTGTAAAATCTGCAGCGTCTCTGCCCATAGGTAGGTCATTTATATAGATTAAAAAGAGAATTAGCCCCAATACTGAACCCTGGGGCACCCCTATCGAAATCCCTCCCTTGGCCGAGGACTCCCCACCAACTCTCACAATCTGAACCCTATTTTCCAAGTAAGATGTTATAAGCTTACAGCTGCTCTCATTAAAGTTATAGAAGTGCAGCTTTTGTATGAGGAGATCATGAGCAACACAATCAAACGCCTTACTTAAGTCGCAGAATAAGATGGCATTATATTCCCTTGATTCAAACGACCGTGGGATCCTCCCAATCAGATCCAGAATGCCCAGCACCGTGCTCCTCTCCCGACGAAAACCAAACTGACATTCGCTAAAGCAGCCATTGTTCTCAAAAAAGCTGACCATCCTTAACGCCATGCATTTTTCAATTATCTTGGATATGGCCGGCAATAAACTGATTGGCCTATAGTTTGACACAACATTTCTATTTCCCTGTTTAAACACCGGAATAACCATGGCCTGTTTGAGTATATCAGGAAAAATATTTTCCCTGAAGCACCCATTTACCAGCCCAGTCAGAGGACTTATGATTAAATTTTTTATTAATTTTATTAGATTTATACTAAGCCCAAAAATATCCCTGCTAGACTTGTTTTTCAAATGATCGATTATTTATCTCATTTCATTGAAAGAAATTTCTGTAAACTCAAAAGATCTTCGACAATTACAGTGACTGCTTGGAGCTACAGCGTGACCTTGATAGATTTGTTTCCTGGTGCGAAGTGAATGGGATGAGTTTGAATATTCCTAAATGCAAATATTAAGTTTTCTAAATCGCGTTATCCACTGGACTTTCACTATCACTTGGATGGTAGGGCGCTGATCTCCGTTGATTCTGTGAGAGACCTGGGAGTCCTTTTTGATTCCACCCTTTCATTCGTTCATCACATCGCTAACATTGTTAGTAAGTTCCTCAGGATGTTAGGTTTTATTAAACGTCATGCTAAGGAGCTTTCCACTGTGAAGTCCCTTAAAATACTCTATTGCTCATTAGTTCAAACACACCTCGAGTATGCTTCTTGTGTTTAGAACCCCCACTATGAATGACATGTGTACCGGCTTGAACAGGTAGAGAGAAGGTTTCTCTGATATATTAACTTGAAATTCACCGAGAGTGCTGATCTCGATTATGTTGCTTTGTGCTTCGAGTTGAATTTGCTCCCCCTTGCTAATAGAAAAAAAGATAGAGACTTAGAACTTCTCTTTAAAATTTTAAACAGGATCACCGATTGCCCGCGCCTGTTGTCGAATGTTGGTCTGAGGGTTCCTCCCAGGAATACTCGTACTTCCCATATATTTCAACAGCCTTTTCACAGAACAAATTATGCAAGCCATTCTTTTATACCAAGGGTGGCTGAATATGCTAATGGGCTGGATGAATTTCTTTGGTACGTCCTTGGATCATTTTAAACGAGGGCTGTTGAAATTGATTGTCGATTGATTCTTTATGTTTTTACTGTTACAGATTGACAGGCGTACACTTTCTTTTTTTTCCCTTGTAAACACTCTTTTGTTATACTGTTGTTAATATCACATTGTTTTGTTTCACTCTAGTTCTGTAATTAATTATTGTAAAATGGACAGTGTTGTTCGTCGATAAATAAATAATAATAATCAGGCTGGTCAGCTTATTTTTTAGGAATCTTTTTCTAAAACGCCGCACCCGAAGTTCATCACCTATAGTTGTGACGCAGAAGTGTGAATGAAGAAAGTCGCGGATAAAAACCCAGAATGCGCACTATTAAGTGAGGACAGGCCTTTAGATATTAAGTTTTATGAAGGCTGACTAACAGCTTTCATAAAATGTTCAGAGCTACAAAATGCAATCCAATAATACTTATATCGAGATTTTAGTTAGCTTTGTGGACTATTTTTAACTGTTTATGCCTACAAACAGATTTTTATTATTTAGGTATGATTTTATATTATTAATTATTTTGCCTCTAACTTCAAAACGAAATAGGTTGGCAAGTATTATTTTGTAATCAGCAACGTCAAATGCGCGAGAAAAATCTGTCTCTGGTAATCGCACAGTGCTATTTCGGTGGTTTCATTCAATATAAAACCAAATTCTGAATTTTTATTTATAATTTCCAAAAAATAAAATTTTTATTGGACTTATTTACTTGTAATTATTGGATATGTGCATCAATATCTTCTGTTGTAGTTTTTTTTAATGAAATTGTAGATTTTGTATAGGGATGTGTGTGAAATTGGGATCAGTACATTTCGACCTAATAGATCTCTTGTGTTCGCCTTCTGCTGCAAAGTCGTTAGGATGTTGGACGGTTTTAAAGTGGGTAATTCCCCTTCTTCTATTTGGTATGCTCCCAAGAACCTCATTCTAGGATTTTCTAAAACACTCTGAAAGAATGTAAATATAGGTTTCGTCCTTTTTCTCGCAGAATCACCACTCTTCTTTTGTTGCCAATCAGAGTTATTTAAGGTGTCCCTTCAGGTGGCAATGCCCAGTCAAAATTCCTGTCAGAACTCTCAGCTGATTTTTGTTGAGGATTTTGCATTCCTTGAATTTCCTCTGGTCGTAATTCCCAAGAAATTTATTCACTTGTTTCATTCCTTGCCGAGTCCTGTAATTGTTTCCCCTGCTCTCTTCGTTTCTTTTTAATTCTTCTAGTATTACAGTGGTACTGATTCCACAGAAAGGCTCGGGCCCTAGAAATGGTGTCTCAGCCCCTTTTCTTGCTAGGTTGTCTACTGTTTCATTCCCCTCTACCCCGGTGTGTCCCGGTGCCCACAGGAGGGTGACCTTATTCTTATATAATTCCTTAAGTTCTTCTAGGCATTCCCAAACTATCTTGGAGCTGATTATTTGAGAACGTAGCACACTGGTGGCTGCTTAATTTTCCGACATGATAATAATCTCCTGTCTGCCATAGTTTTTCTCTGCTGCTGAAATAATTTTCTGATGGCGTGTATTTCCTCTTGGAAGATGTTTGGTGACCTACCCAAGCTTTCATGGTGTCTGGTTCTGGGTCCATACACCCCTATTCCAGTTCCCTCCATTATTTTGAAGTCATCTGTATACCGCTTAATGGAATTCTTGTTAAGTTTTTCAGTTTTACGAATTGTAGATTTTTGATCAGCGCTGATAACGACCTCAGTCCTGTTCCTAGTATATGTGGTCCCCTCAAAGCATCCTGTTAGAACTGAAAATATATTAATTTTTGACGCATGTAGGATATTTCTATACATTTCTCTTAAATCTAGGTTTCCTTTTTCTTTGATCATCATTGTGTTTTCTTCATGGATATATTTTTGTGTCTCTCATGAACAATCTTCTGTATAGATCTCAAACGTTATTTGATTACTTTCGAGATTTTTCCTTTGATAAACGTAAGTTTTGATATTTTGCCAGTTCCAATAACATTCCTTTGTTCATTTTCGAAGTAATCAGTTAAACTGAGTTCCATATCGTTAGCCTGGGGATACAAAAAAACAGCAAATCAATCTTTGTTCTCCATAGTTAAGGCTTTTTTGCCTTTCTATAGCACTTCAACCTATAAGATCTTTTGTACATTACCCTGATCTATTATAAACCTAGGGCATTATTCTTCTGGAAAGTAGGTGCATTCTCATAACAGGTGTTCTGTTGTTTCCGATTCCTGATCGCAGAAATGGTGAACATCACTTTCAGCTTTGTCCCTTTTTTTTGAGATGGTATCTGAGAGGATAGTATCTTGTGAATATATTTATTATTACTTAAATATATCATTTTGGGAAATTGAAAAGCATTTTGCGTTTTTTTGGCAATGTATTAATTTGTGATAATTATGTCTCAGAAATGTATTAAATCTCTCAAAAAAGTTTACAATGTTTGTTACAGAGAAATGCTGATGTGCACATTTTTATAAACTCTGGAAATAATGTGTGGCTCTCTCTCTGATTCATCAATGACCAATAAGTTTATCATAACTACGGATACCCTCTAAATGATGTTTCTACTTTGACTTGAGCAAAATGGCGCTAGATTATTTTGTCTCTGATAAATTTAAGAGGCATCAAGTTAAATGGAAGGCGACTCTAATATGACTATAATAATTTTAGCTGTGTCCATAAGTATTTTACAACAAATGCACCAAATAGTAGTCAATTTTTTTTCCATAATTCCAGAAGTTTCTCAATCACTTGAAAGATTTGCATAAATTTACATAAAAATACTCATCAGAGCTTGTACAGGGTTCCTATCCAACTGGAAAACCTGGAAAAGTGGGGAAATTTTGAAATTTTTGCATACATTTCTGGAAATTACGCGCGTCCCAAAAATTACTCGAATTCCAGATATGTATGTGTGAGAGTCATGTTCAATACCTTAAGAACTATCAAAAATTATAATTTATAAATGAAAATAATTTATAAAATTGTCAGTTGTCGTAAAAAAATTTATTGATTTATATGAAAATCGGCTTCATTATTACCTGGAAATTTAAAAAAATGTCTAGAAAAATCAGGAAATTTTATATTTACAAATATGCGGGAAACCCGTTGTACTTTCAAAACTGTGCTATAATTTGGATTTAAACCGATACAGCCGATAGTAGAAGATTATGTTGACAAATATCAGTATCATATATCTGTAAGATGTTTTTCAGATAAAGTTAACCTAAATGCAGTAAAATTATGGTTCATTTGATAGTAGAAATAGTTTATTTACGGGAAAAAATTCACTTCATAATATTTTTAGGTTAAGATGCAATCATATGGCTGTTTACTTCGATCTGAAAACCTAATATTATAATAAGATATCTTTGCACCACAAAAACATATCTTAAGAACTTCTCATTTTGTAATATCTTGAATTATTTTTGAGGTTATATGTGCTAAATGTGGTTCCATAATAATACAGCAATTGATCATATACTGAAGGAAATACACTTCATGTATATTTATTTATGATTAAATGTTTACCAGACTTTCAATTTTTTTCCGTAGGTCAGCGATGCGTCAAATGCGTAGCATGGACAACATGATGAGTTCAATCTTTCAAGACCATTCTTTCGGTATGGGAAATATGTTCCGCGATTTCGAACATACCCGCGCCAGTATGCACTCGCTCATGTCGCCCTTTGGTATGCCAATGATGCCTAACTTCAATAGATTGATGAGTAGCTCTCTAGATTCAATGGGGGGACCGATGGGTGGCTGTAACTACAGTAGCTCTAGTACAGTGATTAGCATGACTCCTGGGCCCGACGGTAGACCACAGGTTAGTGATTATTGTTTTGTTAATTTTATTTGTCTTTGTAGATTTCTATATAAAACACTCTTCAAAAAATATTTTTTTTTATCTGGATTTTTCTAATTTTAAAAAAAAAAAACACCCATTAAGAACGAATTTCCCTAACCAATTTCGGGTCTTCATTACTGTTACGATTTTGTCTCTTTTTATCGCTCACTGGGTCTACAGAATAAAACACTACACTTTTCACTAGATTACTTCCAATACTATACGAGGATGGTTCGATAAGTTCTCGGCCTGAAACAGAGAGGGCGCTAGTAGGATGAAATAACTATAATATTTTGTAAGCATTAACCTTGAGATGACGCCCTGCAAACTTTCAGATGTTTGCGTTCAGTTGCTTGTTTGTGGCGATCAAGTGAACACATAAGGTTCGATATTTTGTGAAAGATGGTTAAAATTGAAGTTCGAGCGGGTATAAAGTACTTTGTTTTAAAAGGTTTAACTCCTACGGACATTAAAAATGAGTTAGATTCCACTTTAAAGTATTCTTCTCCTTCGTTTTCGACAGTAAAAAAATGGGCTGTTGAATTCAATCGTGGTTGTACATCAATTCAAAATGATGAGTGCTCGGGACGCCCAAAAACCGCTACAACTGACGAAATTGTCACAAATATTCACAATGTCATACTTCATGACCGCCGACTGAAAGTACGAGAGCTTGCTGGTATAGCAAACATGTCGACAGATCGTGTCCACTACATTTTACATGATGTTCTTGGCATGAAAAAACCTTCTGTGCGATGGGTGCCGCGTTTGTTACCAATCAACCAAAAACCCCTTCGAATAGACACTTCGCAAGAGTGTTTAGACTTATTCAGATGCAATCCTGCTGAGTTTCTTTGACGTTTTATAACCATTACACGCTAGAGACAAAGCAGCAGTCTAAACAGTGGGTGGCTGCAGGTGAAAGTGCGCCAAAAAAGGCAAAAACGGTTCCATCTGCAGGAAAAGTCATGGCAGTTTTTTTGGGATTCACTTGGCGTGGTGCTTATAGACTATTTAGAACAAGCCAAGACCATCACCGGGAAGTATTACGCTTCACTACTGGACCGCTTGCAGCATATGATTAAGGCTAAACGTCCACATATGACCAAAAAAAGTGCTCTTTCATCAGGATAACGCGCCTGCACACAAATCTATGGTTATTGCTGCAAAATTCCGTGAGCTACGTTTCGAAGTGCTTCCACAGGCGCCATATTCGCCTGATCTGGCTCCCAGCGATTACTTGCTCTTCCCAAACTTGAAAAAATGGCTCGCTGGACGAAAATTCCCTTCAAATAACGAGGTCAGAACAGCGACAACCGCTTATTTTGCAGAGTTGGACAAATCGCATTATACTAAGAGTATTAAAATATTAGATCATCGTTGGTCTAAATGTATTGAAGTACAAGGGGACTATGTTGAAAAATATCAAAAATCTTTTTTTTTTCTTTATCATGCCGAGAATTTATCGAACCATCCTCGTATATTAACTACTTTTTAACACAGCTATATCACAACTATCTAATTAGTAAAAAAAATTTCAAGCAAAATTTGAATCACGAATTATTTTGCTTCGAATAAATGTAAGACGCATAGTAGGATCAGTCGGTAAAATACATACAAAAAACTTCGGTAGAGCCAGGTCTCTTTATCGGCTACGAAAACCCATGTGCTACTGGACTACTAGTTTCAGAGGAAAATCTTTTTAATCTTGATTTATTTAAAATCGTCTTACGCATAAACTGAAGTTTAATTTTTAAAACGCTTAAACATTATAAACTCGTTATTTAATTTAAAGTCATTGACCCGATATTTAAAACCATGACATAACGTATAGTTATAAAAATTTAAGAATTAACCATTTTATCTTACGATTCTATTTTTAAGTTTTAACAACTTTTTAAAAAATTATGAGCTTATTTTCGTAGTATTATATATTACCAGTTAATTGCTTTTGTTCTGTTAAAAAATATAATACAGTTGAAATTTTTTAATATTATTCTCGTTAATTTGAGTCTCCTGCAGATAAACGGAGGCTTTTCTTTAAACATTTGCATTAGATATGTGCTTATTCTTCCAACTGTCCTGTCTCGGAGAAATGAAAGACAGCTTTTGAAATGACAACCTGCTACTCCATAGCACCCAAGCTACAAAGCTGACTACTTTTTGTGTGTTTTGATTTGAGTTTTTGTTATCCAATTTTTTTTGTATTATCCTTATATATACATTGAACATATTTACATCTGAACCCACTAGACCATCAACTGTGAAATCCTTCAGCATACATGGAGCCCCATATTTTGCTGAAAGCAAAGAAAAAATATGAGAATTGAGTGAGAAAAAAGGACAGAAATGAAAATATGCCAGTGACTATTTACAAATAGGTTTTTATTTTACCGGGGAGGAATCCGAACTTAAACCGCTTTATGTAATCTGTAATGAAATCCTGGCTAACAACAGTTTAAAATCATCTCTTCTTCATAGATAAAACACGACATTCGGATCACCTGTTGAATATTTTAAAAGAAAATTGGCAGGTAATAAAAAGCCTAGTGTTTCTTCTTTCCTGACAGATTTAAACAAAGAAAGTAAGATGGCTCTCAAGACATCATTTCGAGTTAATTACACAATTGCAAAATCTGGACTTCTGGAAAAATTTAAACCATAAATTATGAAATAGTTTTTTGTAAATATCCACCACTTTTGTCCTAATAGTCCAGTTAAATTATATACTGGGGTTGTAAATTTTACACGTAACTTTAGTTTCTGGATAAATCACCCCAGTCTGAATGGGTGAGCTTGACGCAAGAAATATTTATTACAGAATTTTCTAATTTTGACTTACTTTAGAGTAATTTTTTCCGTTATATCTTCTTAAATATCAATCCTAGAAAAAAATTGTATGACATAATTTGTTTGTCCCAAAATTTCCTTTCATCTTGTGCTATTCCGAATTTCGAAATACGCAAAATGACGCGAAGTAATACGCAAAACAAGTTGAGGATAAATATTTCAGAATTTGAAAATTTTGCAAAAGATAATTTTCCCTGCTTCGAGCCTAATTTAACTGGAGTACAACATCTTGGTACCGGGCATTGTGAAACTAGTCCTCAATTTGTAATGTTAAATAATCAGAACCTAAATCTGCTTTACCTGAATTAAATTAAACATTTTTGGCTGGATTTTTTGGCATTATGAAGGTAGATGGTGTAGATGTTTTTTTTTAAATATAGAATTTTTTAGGAACTCTAATTTGTTGTTGTTTACGTTTGTTTATTCTTGGGTTAAACTCTGTAGTAATAATTTGTAAAAAACAGCTTTTGTAAAATGGTTTCAAATGCTTAATTTTCAAAATACAAGGTGTTAAAATTTAAAAATTGTTGTTTTTTGCAATAATTCGTAAATGGCAAAAAAAATTTTGCTTTAAAATTGGTAAGCGTCAAATTTTAACCAAAAACACCCTTCTGACTTTTTATCCAGTGGCGTGCTCCATTGGAAGGCGATTCCTTAACTTCATCTAAGTGAAAATTATTTGCTGATTTTAATTATTTATTTACTGTTTTTCGAAAAACTTTTTACTATGCAAAAATTAACAATTTTCTGGTTATTAGAACTCTCATACAAGCTAGTACAGGCTATTTGATATCATTATTATCCATCTAAAAATGACAAATCAAGGAAACAAATAAGACAAAAGAAGATGAAATTTAATTTCTCCAGAAAATAGTGTAAAGATATTTATATTTTATTCATCTATGAATCTTTTTTAAAACTTAAAGATGAGTTATTCCCTGATGGGTGATTTGATGTATATAGGTATTAATGATGTTGCCATCGATGCTAATAGGATTCAGCCGATAGTTCGTGGTATTTTTTGATTTAGTGATTCTATTAGGACATTAGTTATACCTTTTATTAGAACTTGATTTTTAGTATTCATGTTTTTATTTAATTTTTTTAGAGTATTCACCAATGTGATTGACATCAGTTCTTTTTTAACTGCGATGGCGCATATTATCTTTTACATTTCGTAAATATTGTTTGTCTGGTCTTTTCTGTTTTTGATACCTGGTAATCATCTAGTTTAGATTTACATCCAATTTCACTTTTAATTCTTGCACAAAGAAATAAGTAGATAAACTCGGAACTGTTTGACACGCGCTAAAACTTACCAGCGTTCTTGAGGTTTGCTTGTATTCAACTCTTTCTTCTTTAAATATTATACAGAATGCCCGGTAAGTGTCTTCTAATTTCTCGGGAGCATACAGGGGAAGTCAAAATAACCCTACATTGTCATAGAAAAAAAAATCCTAAACCGGAGATACAGAGCCCTAAAGGGGTACCAAGCGATTTACTTTATCAGCTCTAAGTTTTGAATCGACTTATATAATTTAATGAAATTTTATTATTTCATAGAAGCCATAAAGACTTATTAAACCATACTATAGTAGATGTTTTAGATCATCAGAGAAGTCAGGAACGGACTTGCAGTCACACTCGTTAGGCCTAATTTTTGACAGGTGCCATTTTGCAGAGCTGGAAACTGATTTTTTAAATACTTTGGTCATTCCTCTTCAAAAAAGATACTCTTAATTTATTTCGATAAAACTGGCGGTTTTCGAGATAAATCGGTTTTTATGCGAAACACTCAGAAGTTACTAATGCTAAACACAAACAGGTAAAAATAAAACACGCAGAGTGTGCTGATGTACTTTAATTTATGGGGAAGCGTTGTTTCACTCTTCGAAGGCAAGAAGATGTTCTGCTGAAAGATTTCCAGCTCAGATACTGTCAAGTCCAGAAATATTTCAAAGGATTGATCGGGGCTCAATTAATTTACAATATTGTTAAAATGGAAAAATAGTGAAACCGTTCAAATGTTCTTTTGGCAAATGTTCAATATGGGTTCCACGTACTTCTATACATTTTCTTATTCTTCGAATATTTTCTCGCTGCACTGCAAATAATATTCCGGTATTACAGACTTCATTAGAATGCTGTGCTATTCTCGGTAGTAGTTCTTCTCTAGTATTTACCGGTGTTGAATAAACTAGTTCTCTTGGATGTCCCCAGAAGTAAAAGTTTAAGGGATTTAGGTTAGGAGACCTTGGTGGTCATAAAATAGGCCTATCGATCGAGGGCCAAAAACGTTATTTAAGTTTTGACGTACTATACGGTTGAAATGAGGTGGGGCACCATCATGCATGTATCAATTTAGGTGTACGTTTTCCAATACATTAATTAAACTTGGCCGCAAAAATTGTATATAAATCTCACCATTGAGTCTTCCTTCTAAAACAAATGGACTTGTAAGGTTATTTCCAATGATGCCAGTCCACACATTTATAATAAACCTTTGTTAGTGTTTATTTTGAATTATAGCATGCGGATTTTCATCAGCCCAAAAATGTAAATTGTGTAAGTTTATTATGCCATCTCTTATAAAACCAACCACATCGGTAAACAAAATAAGGTTAGAAAAATTTTAATTTAGGTTATGTTACTGTATAAACCACTTGAAGTATTGAAGTCTTGTGGGATAATTATCCGGAGACATAGCATGTACTTTTTCATAGTATGGGTGAAGGAATTGTTCTATTAGTTTTCTTGGGCTGTTTGAAGGGTTGTCAGCAATATCTTGCAAAATTTGTTCCTCGACGTGCGGGTCTCGTGCTCTCCTGGGACGGCCCTCACCGCCACTTCGCGGCAGAAATGACCCTAACTCTAATCATGTTTTACCTATTTCCCTTAGGCTTTGATTGACCCTTTGAAAGGTTTTTGGACTTGGTGATGTTCGAGCTGGAAATCTTTCAGCATAAAATGTTCTTGCCTTCAAAGAATTTGACAGCGTTTCATCATAAATTAAATGCATATCAGCATACTCTGCATAAGAATATATTTTTTAAAATCATTTTTACTTGAAGGCGACTTTGACAAGTTCAGTCAATAGTAATTTATTATGTAGGTATTAATAATAACAGTCTGATTTTTACCTGTTTATGTTTAGCATTAGTAACTTTTGAGTGTTTAGCATAAAAACCGATTTATCTCGAAAATCGCCAGTTTCATCGAAATATACTGTATCTTTTTTGAAAAGGAATGACCAAAGTATTTAAAATATCAGTTTTCGGCTCTGTAAAATTACACTTGTCAAAAATTAGGCCCAACGAGTGTGACTGCAAGTCCGTTCCTGACTTCTCTGATGATCTAAAACACCTACTGTAGTATGGTTTAATGAGTCTTTATGGCCTCTATAAAATATTAGAATTTCATTAAATTATACAAGTCGGTTCAAAACTTAGAACCGATCCCTTTAGGGTTCTGTATCTCCGTTAAGAGGCACTATGAGAAATTTTTTTCTATGACAAAGTAGGGTTATTTTGACCTCCCCTTTATGTTCCCGAAAAATTAAGAGATACTTACCGGATACCCTGTAATATCTAGAAAAATGGGTAACTTTTTTTCTGTGAATATGTTAACCTATAGAATAGTGCTCATAATCATGTTAAAAATGTTAATAGGTATACAAAGCAACATCTAGCACCAAAGTAGCTCCTGGAGGAGTTAAAGAAACTCAAAGAACTGTAACTGATTCAGTGACTGGTACTAAGAAGATGGCGATTGGACATCATATTGGAGATAGGGCTCATATTATTGAAAAAGAACAAAATTGGCACACTGGAGATCGGGAAGAACGTGAGGATTTCATAAATTTGGAAGAGGTAAATTTCATTTAAATTTTGTAAATGTCCAGAAATCTTATCAAGAGGCTTAAAGAGAGAAGATGAAGATACTTTTACACCTCGTCTCTTTGCTAACGTTACTATTTAAATATAATCTATTAGAATTTGACGGATTTATAGAAATTTATCTAAGAAAATTTGTAAATTTACAAAATTTACTTGCGCCATTCTTTGATATGTAAAGTTTATGACCGATGAAATTTGTCACTTGTGCAATAGTAACAATGGACCAAAATATATAATTTTACTCTGATTATAGGATGAAGCAGAAGACTTCAACAGAGAATGGGAACATAAGACCAGATGTGTTTCAGAAATTCCTAGAATTACTCCTGGATCTTCTAGAAATCGCCATGCCTATGGAGGATACCCTGCAGTACCAGCTATTACGGCAGGATCAAGGTAAACTCATTTCTGTGTTTTGTAATGAGTGCTTTAATACTGTTAAATGTCAGTGTTTTATCACATTTTATTGGAATTTTCAGATAAAGACTAAAAATTTGTATATAAAACATAAGATTGTTAAGAAATAATGACTCTTACAAGGTGAATCTGTTAAAAGTTTGTGAACGAAATAAAAATAGCTTCACACATGTAGATGAGAAGCTGTCTAGAAAAGTATGAGAGTATACAACTATTTTTTTTAATTAGTACCTTATACACATTGAGTTTATGAAAGTAAAAACTTTGTTTTTTCTAATTTTCCAACAAAAAAATGTTCTTTACAAGACTTTCAGTTAATGCAGAAATTACCTGGTGTAAAATTGGCAGAATGCAATACAATTATATTAGGCGTAACATCAGAAACTTTAAATATCTAACAATCTTTAATGAATTGAATTTTCAAAAAATAATGAGATTATTGGACACCAAAATAGATCAAGGAATTGAAAATGTTGTAAGAACCATGTATGAATGTGTGTGAAATTGGAGATCAGTACACTAATGGATCTACTGTGTTCCCTTTCTGCTGCCAACTAGAGCAGGTCCTCCAGTCCTATTGCCCTTAGGAACCTTAAGATGTTGGACGGCTTTAAAGTAATTCCCCTTCATCTATTGGGTGTGCTCCCACAAACGACATTCTAGGGTTTTCGAAAGCTCTGCACTCTAATAGAATGTGAATAAAAGTTTCGTCCTCTCCCTCGCAGAATCTGCACTCTTCTCTTTCTGCCAGTCCAAGTTTCTTGAAGTGTCCCTTCAAGTAGCAATGCCCTATCAAGCTATCCTGTTCTCTTCCTCTCTTTTTAGTTCTTCCAGCATTACACTGCTACTGATTCCAAAGAATGTCTCGGGCTTCAGAAATGATGTCTCAACCCCTTTTCTCGCGAGCTTGTCTACTATATGATTCTCCTCTACCCTAGTGTGTCCTGGTACCCACAAAAGGGTGACCTTATTATTATAGGAGCATGCAGACAAGAGAGCATAATAAACGTAAAGATATGAAACATTTACTTACAAAAAATTTGTAAGTTAATGCGAACCTAAACCTAGGAATAAAAAATATGTACCCATAGTTTAAATTTCCTTCTCATCACCATAACACTTCATTATATCATTTCTTGCCATTTTACTATAACTATCTTTTATGAATGAGGTTGATTTAATACTTTAGAATTTTTAGAGCATCAGAAGCGTCCATAAGAAGTAAAAGTCTTTGTATATATTCATTTATGCACATATGTTATATAGTCGTAGCGCCTGGCATGAGCAGCCTGCGGTTCTCTTCTCCTCCGCTGCTTGTAACCCCCTCCCCCCAACTACCACTATTTTGTTCGTTTTCCGACGCTAGTTAGTTCACACGTATCACGCTATTTTGGGAAGCATTTTTAGCATATTTCAACAAATTTATACGAAAATCTGAGATAGACGAATTGTATTTCATAATATCTACTTTCAGAATCCGTTTGGAAAATTCAAATTGGAGCTATCAGGTTAATACAGTGGCATTAACAAAAAAATGTTATAAATTGTTTATATTGCAATTATGAACAAACTTCTAATGCGACAAATTTCATCTCCCGCCTGTTTAAAGTACACATAATAAACTCATTTCCCGAAAAATTTTCTCTTAATGTTCCAAATTACCAATTTAATAAAAGTGATTTTTAGTTGTTTTCCGTCTTTTCTCGGTGAAAAACCCATTTTGTAGGTTTTTAATTATCTACAAACTCTCCATAAAATAAGCGAAAGAAAACAAAAAAAAAAGTCACCTTTATTGCCGTTTTTATTATTTAAAATATCCCATTGTTCGGTTGGAGTTGTTTTAGCCCTCTATGGATTACTACTTCAAATCATAGTCCAGGCAATTTGCAGTTAAATTTTTTATAAGCCAGTACATTATCGTGGTGAAAGCATTTTTTTTTCGCCAGATGTTGCCCCTTTTTCTTCGGTACAACATCCAATCTATCTAATATTGAAGCATAATATTCTCCTGTGATCGTCTTTCCCTTCTGTAAAAATGAATTAATATTATAACCGTGGCCATGATCTTTCCGACTGATGGAACTGACTGGCTTCTCCATCAGCGCATGCATCGAATCTTGTGCAGGTATATTTGACAAAGCACAAAGTCGTACAGCTCCTTCAGCCTCCGTACAGTCCTGATGTAGCTCCCTCCGACTTTTGGCTGTTCCACAAGATTAAAAATGCCTTTCGAAGGACACCGATTCAACGACATAGAAACAGTCGAAACTAATACGACAAACGCTCTAAAGGCTATACCAAAAAACGAGTTCCAGGACTACTTTCAAAAGTGTAAAGAACGTTGGGAACGTATGATTCAACCAAATGGAGACTACTTCGAAGGATTCCACCAGCCGATGACGCAAAATAACACCAGCCGGGAGATATAAAGTTGGGTCGAATACTTTTGAGATAAACCTCGTACACAAACGTATTTATCAATTGATGCTCTAAGTCATCACAGTAAAACACAATTTGAGTTTTATGATACTTTGGGTACAAGTGATTCTCTTTTTGCTATACAATGATGTAGAGTTGTGAAAGACAAGATAATATTATTATTACTTAAAGAAAGGAGTAAAGCCGTCATCCAATATCTGAAGATCCTAGACAACAAATGTCTACGTGAAGAAAACATACCAGAACAATAATATGGTGCTATTACAATTCTGATCTCTAAGAAGGGAAACAGCGAAATTTATCAACTATACAAGACCTTCGCCAAGATAATCACAATTTATATCTATACCAATCAATAGAACATGAAGGATTCAGGCTCTGTCTTGATATCGTGAACTATGAAAAGACTTTGACGGTCTCCAGGCGCATCTGAAATTTTTTGCCTAAGGGCCACACCGATTCCTCCACTAAGTCCCAAGGTCCGAGACTCAAATTTTCGAATTGGGACTAGCCGGCGAGTGAGCTATCGATGACTCAGGGCTCGGAGTTGGACTGCGCACCATTCACAGTTTCGGTTGGCATTACGGGCAAATGTCAAGAACGTTACGACTGCTGACGACCATACTTAATGTATAGTAGTGACAGCTTAGTGAAAATAGAGTGTATTTAGTTTTGAGTGTTTAACTTAATTAAAAGTGACTTGAAGATAAATTCAATACATTTTGTATGATTGGTATTATTTTGATTTGAATTTACATCTCGTGACTTTGTACAAATATAGAAAAGAAACGAATGATAGATAATGAGTGCAGAAAATTTAAAGAGCAATTGGGATATCAATATTCCATAATTGGGTCAACTAATAAGGCAATGTGTAGAATTTGCAACTAAACAATATTATTCCTCAAAGAATATAATATAAAATGTCATTATGAGACTAAACATTCTCAATTATAGAACGCCTACAGTTAAAAAAATATAAGTATTTGAAACACGGGTTACAATCTCAGCAATGTTGCTTAAGAAAGTAAATGCTGAACAAAACGCAACAACCCGTGCTAGTTTCGACGTGATTTGTCCAATAGTCAATTTATTAAGGCTTACATGATTGCAGCAGCAGTAAAATCTGATTTATTTATAAACGCCAGTTGGTCAGCAAACGTTGTGGCTCGAAGAGTAGATAATATTGTAGAAAATTTATTAACTCAATTGTTTGACAAAAATCGACATTTAGAGGGGTTCTCTTTGGCCCTGGATAAATCAACACTGCTCAGGGGTTACTCTTTTTTCGAGAAGTAGATCAAAATTATGAAGTGCTTCTTGACGTTCATAGCACAACCGTTGGAGAAGATATTTTTTAAAATGCTTTTCAAAAAAACAATCTTCAATGGAAAAACTAGTGATGGTGGCAAAAACGCATGTAGAAAAAATAAAAGTGTCGTTGCTTTTGTATCAAAGGCTGAAGAAAATGACGGTGGTCTTTGTGCGCTTGACGAGGATTTGAAGTTGCTGCTGATAATTTCCACTAGTTAACTTGATCCACCATTGCAAGCCACTGGAAAGTTATAGCTACATAAATTTTATTAATCATAATTATAACGTTTAGTTTCATTATGTGTATGATTTGCTCACGTTGCAAATTTTACAATGTGATCAAAAAAAAACTATGGCGGGGCGGTGTTGGTCCACGGGTCGTACTAGACCTCTGGTGTAGAGTTTCTGGTAGTAGAAAAAGACTTTGCCAACAGTAACTGTGAAATGGAAATGGGCCGGACATATCAAAAGATACCAGAAATGAAAGGAAATTGTTAATTGGTGTCCATACCTAAAACAAAGATCTCGAAGTAGATGGCGAATGTTCTAGTCTGTGGTCTCTTAAGAAACATACAGGGTTAATGTAGAGAAGAGTAGTGCTCAACTATATTTCATTGTCAGCTACACCTTTTTTACGTCGTGTCTAATGACATTTTTGATTTAGCAGAACATTCTAGTGGTAAGCCTTGGACGACAATGACACTCTCCTCTGTTATCATTGTGTTCTACCTATTTGGAAATACCAAGTTCCTGTAAAGAACATTTTATTGCCCATTGAACTGGGAGTTAATCAGAAGTTTATGTGTAAATGATAAAAGGATATACAATTTTTCTTTAAATTGTACCAGTTAGATATTTATAGATGAGGGAATAATGACATTTTCAGATATTAATATCTGGAAAAAGCTTAAAACTATTAATTTTTTTCATATAAACATAATTGACAAACTTGTGATTCACCTTGTAGAGGATGTCAATGGGATGGTGGTATATACATTTAAATCGCTTGAATTTTTTTTATCACTTTTTTTGCACCGTTTTTTGCACTTTTAGTCATATTTATTGTGAGGTAGGAATTTAGATGGATTTTTTGCTTTTCTAGTTGGTTATACTTTGGAACCCTAAGCTTTAAAATGGTATTAACTTCTCTTAAGTTTATGGTGAAAAAATTTGTTTATAAAATATAATGTGATGCTCCGAGATAAATGAATTGTACAGCATGATTAGTATTTCAACCTGATTCATGAATTTCTTGTCTAAATTATGTCGTATCCAAATTCTGTGATTATTTTAGGAATTTTTACATCAGGAAAAATAATTCCACTTTATTTTAAAAGAAAGAACTTTTAAAATGAGATCTTCCTTGCGCTTGTCAAATCTTGTATGTACAATTTTAGAATATTTCAGTGGAACAGAACAATTTTTTGCGTTTTACTTTTAGTTTCGTAACTACTTGACCGATCTTGGTAAAAACGTTTTGAAGACTAGGTAAATATCTCTATTCAATTTTATGTTACGGCCCGTTTATGAAAAAATTAGATTTATTTTTACGTAGGTACAAGACCGTCTAACTTCGTGAGACACGAGGTAGGCTTACATTCAAAGAATGATAATGAATGTGCGATTTACAAAACAATACCATACACTGATGCATTGTTATAAATAAAGTCTATACAAATGTCTTGACAACATACACAAATATAAATTCCGAAATTTAACTATTGACACTGCACCGCACAACAAAGAAAATAAGCGTCAAGGACGATGACAAACAATCGCATTAAACACAAAAAATACGCCGGGACGCCGATCGTGTCGCAAACCCTGCTCTGGTTTCCGGTTCTCACATTGCCAACTTCATGCACTAAATTTACTATAAAATTTCGTTTTGCGCTTGCTCCACATAGCTGGTCGATGTCAATTTATGACATTTATTTTCTGCATGGTGGACACTTTTTAAGGCATTTAGCCTATTTTTCTAGTTGTCCATATCCCTTCCAACTTCCTTGGTCCCGGCGGACATATAAACTCATACAGTACGTTTATATGGACCGTTTCGAGCGCGCTTAAAATCAGGTTCCCTCTACAAACGGCTTAGAAATAACGAATTAAATGGGCTAGATTATACTTGAAGCCGGCTTGGATTTTTTTAATCGAGCCCGAAACGATTTAGGGTTGACTTGACCCAAGCGCGCTTCGAGTGTGAAATAAACACCTCAAGCACGCTTGAAATCAGCTGTTGACTTTTGAACGATTGTGTCATGTGTCAAATGGTCGTTACTATATTATTTCGATTTATTTTTAATTTTTAAAAACACTCAAGTCAAGGGTTAAATGTAAAATAAAACAATCTACCCCTCACAATAGTGAACAATTGGTTTTAAATTTTAAAAAAATCAAAACGAGGCGTTATTTTGAGGTTAGGTACAGAAAATACATCTGTGTATAAGCTTATGCGAAAATCACTTGATGCCAAGGTCAAATCACGTTTAAGTTTGTAAAATAAAAGCCTAGATTTCGAGCTTCGGTTAGAAGCTGGCTCGAAAAACGTCGATTTAAATGAAATCGGTTTAAAAAAAACCTCAGTCAGATATGTGACGTTCACAAAACTTAATATGTGATTTTCATTATGGTTTGTACGCAAATGTACATATTAGTTTTTTTGACGAAAACTAATTTTTGCTATATATAAATTGACAGAGATAGATTCAAAAAAATTCAAATATCAGGATTGGCAAGCGCAACGACGAAATGCCATATAATTTTTTGGAGCAATTTTAAAACACTTATTTTCACTCATTTTTATCATTCATTTCTTAACAGCTTTATAAAAGGAATTGTTAACATTTTTTTTCTTCATTATTATATAATTTGCAATTTATCGAGTAGCCAAAATTTTATCATTTTAAAATTTTTTGGCTGCGTTGTTGTATATGTGGCTTTTCTGTATAACTATTGTCTTGTTGTGCATGCTAGTAGCCGTCGACAAAGGGAAAAATCCTCAACACCAATACTGTCAGCCAGAAGAAGCATACGATCGCCCAAATTGGCCCTAGCCTCTACGCCAAGTACCTCATCTAGGTAGGATTTATTTGTCTAATTCTGTTGGAAAATATGTCATCTAATTTAAATGATTAAGCTTTTAGAATGGCAAAAATTGCAATTAATCTGTTTTACATTAATACCTGATTTATGTGTGATTACTACTAACACAACATCTAATTTTCTTTCGAACCTTTACATATTCCAATGTGTGATTTTTAATAATAATCTTTCACGCAAATTAAAAAATTACTTACCTCATAATACATTCTACGTTTGATAACCCTGCCACGTTAGACTTCCATAGTTTTTTATTTTTATGTTATTGTTGTATTCAAAATTTTTAATTTAAAGCTAATTTTTTATTATGTTAGAAAGCAAATTGACACATCTGAGACAACACAGTTACAAAGCTGTAACATACATACAGACGAACATGACGAAATTATTAGGGTTCTTAATGGTTGAGGAACCCTAAAAATATGACCCATACATGAAATTTCAAGTTCAGTAAAAAATAGGAAATTATCTTTGTATGTATGTACAGTTGGTCCAACGAGAGAATACCCATACGTCATCAGTAATATTCGTCTGAACTAAATCGAAATTAGTCAGTTCAATGTTTATATTCATAAAGATGTGCCTATTGCTCCGACGATTGGAACTAAATAGTATATTGAAGATTCCGTTATGTTTTCGGATTCACTTAGTTCAAGTTAGATTTACACTAACCAGGCCTTGGAAAAGACTCGAAAGTAAAGGGATAAATATTAGACCAAGAGTAAACAATAGAAAATACACATTTCATAGTTCATCTAAGAAAACAACTGTTCGATAAGAACCATTAAGTTTTTCCTTATCCTTTTGAAGAAAACGAGCTCCTGCAGAAGCAACGCATGTTCTTTTAATTAATACTCTTCTCTTCTCAGTCTTTTTGTATTTAAATCTCAGCTCTTTAAGCAGAATAGTTAAAGACTATTTATCCAGAGACACAATTTCTTTGTTGGTAAGTTCAGTATTTAAACTTTTTAAAGCAACATGGTTTTTCAAAAATAAAAAAAAAAAACATTAGGATTATTAAATATAGACTAATCATACCACTTTTAAGGTTAGCTTGTATCAATCAGTGACGGCTTTTCTTTATTATTATTAAATATTCTTTATTGTCCAAGATCTATATAATCTTATTGACAAAGCCAACTAAAACTAAACTAATCTGACAAACAATGGTAATACCTAATTATGGTTTTTAAATCCGACCAGATGTGGCTACGCATCTAATAGAAAGTATGTAGAATTCAAAACATTATCATAAAAAGACACTTATTAAAAAATAAACAGAAAAATCCAATAAAAGACCAATAAAACAGAACAAAACCCTGAACACTAAAAGCTGTCAGCATAATTTTCCTCCAAAATCTAAAACGGCCTCCCCACCAAAGTATACTTCAGATTCCTACGGAACAATGAATAAGGCATCAAACGATAGTGCAAACCAAGGTGGTTATATATTTTTTATCCTTCATAAATGATAGAATTCTTAGTCAGCGTTAATTAATCTAGAGATCGGGGGCCGTAAATTAATTCTTTTTTAGGTTTGCAGGTTTGCGCAACCCCCAACAAAATTGTAAATTAAAATAAAAGATACTAATAAATATCAATACAAATATTTTTTAATTTCTACTGATAATTTAATGATTAAATTTTTACCTAGATTATACGCAAACTGCAGTCAATTATTAAAATAATTTAACTTACTTCACCTAAATATCAAGAATTATTTGTCTGTCAGTATTACGGCTGGAAGCATTATCGCTTTGCTGGTGTGCAATTTTAATGCAAACCGAGCTAATCTATTGGAGCGTATATGAAATTGTCTTAAGACTCGGAGATTAATTTTGTCTCATAAGCTTCATGTAGACTGCAAATCAACTGTGTTAAGTTTGCTCCATAAGATTTCCCTCTACCAGAGAAAATCTCTTATGCAACACACTGGACGAGTATTTGAACTTTTGCTTCCAGTTTCACGTGGCGTGCCAGTATCAAGTAAAGGTTTCTTCAAGCAGAATTTAAACCATTCCCTTAATTCAGGTTAGAATACAATCGTAGTGTCTACCGTGCCGGCATTTCTATGCGTAATGCCTACTGCACCGGTATTTTAATTCTAGTGAAAGTGACTATGTTTTTACTTTGATCAAGATATTTTGTTTCGCTTTAAAGAGATTAAAAATGTTTGGCGAGAAAAAAACCATCCACAATTAAGTGCTCTGACCCAAACTGTGCAGACAACTACAGTAGTCGATTTAGATTTCCGAAATCAAAGAGTTCTGAATTGCGAAGGAATTTACAAAAACCATCGTGTATGTCTTCTTCTTCTTCTTCTACTTGTATGAGATCTGTTGATCTGTTAATTCCGGTCTTGCCTCCCTATCATTTCCTGTGATGTGGACTGCCAGCTATCTCTCCATCTTTTCGGTGGTCTTCCTGGTAGTCGGTTTCCTGCTGGTTTTCCCTCTAGTACTATGCGGGGTAGTCTGTGTTCGGACATCCTTTTTACGTGGTGATACCATTCCCGTCTTCTTTGTCTTCCCCATCTTACTATATCCTGTATCTCGCATTGTTCTCTGACGTCTATATTTCTTACACGGTCTCTTCTGGTTTTACCGACTATCATCCTCATTACCCTCATTTCAGCCACCCGTAGTATACTTTTCGTTTTACTAGTGTCTTCTCTCGTCTCTATTCCATATGTCATTATGGGTCTTATGCATGTTTTATAGATCTTAATTTTGCTGTCCATTCGCATATATTGATTCTTCCATACAAATTCTCTTAGGCATCCTGTGGTTGCTGCGGCTTTGTTTACTTGGCATTTTACGTCCTTTATAGGTTCATGACTGCTGGATATATTTACGCCAAGGTATTTGAACTGCATCACTGCATCGTGTATGTGTTATGTATTTTTAAGAATCTCTTGTAAGAGATTCTAGAAAAGCAGTTAATTATAATGCAGTTCCTGCTCTCTATCTTTCTGTATGTATAAGCAAAACCAAGTGAACTGTTTTTTCTTTTCTAGAAAACATGAGCGGCTCGTCGAATGGGGGCTGCAAGCAATTATAAAAAAAAAACCTATGAACATGCTGCTTACGTGCATAGTTATGCACATCAATTAAATTTAGTAATGTTAAACGTTGCATTCGCCCATAAAAATGTCTAGATTTTTTTTTCCAATTTACAAGGAATTTGTTCTTTTTTTTCTATTTTTCGAATAGTCATCAAAAAACCACAATACTACGTTAGTACCACGAACCAATCATCAGGATGCATCAAAATTCTCAAAAGCAAAAGTTCCCTTTCATTTTTATTCAAACTTGTTTTACAAAATAATATCTTAAACGATGTTGAGCCATCTCCTTTTACTTCAAAACGACCGTAAGCTCAACGATTCCGCGGAGTTTTCTCGGGAAGCAGAAGAAATGTGTAATATAATTATTTGTCGAGCAAAAGAACGATTTAGCTTTACAGGTCACTTGATAGTAGCCAGCCTTTTTTTTCGGAGCAGTATGTCGAATGTAGTACATGTTTTCTCGAAAAAAAATTTACGGATACGATTAAAATTTACCCCTTTTTTATCGAACAAAAACTCCATGCTGAAGAATTTAGATCAATTTCGGGAATGCATGTACTTTATGACTATCTTTCGCAAAACATCGAGCTAAGGGCGACATTGAGTGAAGTTCTAAAACTTTTAAAAAATTTAATTACTATTCCGATGGCATCGGCTTAAGCAGAATGGTGCTTTTCTACCCTCAAACGGATAAAAAGGTTCTTACGAATTACTATAAGCCAAGAATGACTTTCTGCTTTGGTAATGGTTTCTAAAGAAAGGGATCTTATCGAAAACATGCCTGATTTCAATCAGCGGGTTATTGATAATTTTGCTAATGTCAAATATCGGCGTATGGATTTTCTTTATAAATAATTCACACAGTAAGTTATACGTACATTTTATTTTGACTGCTATATTTTCAAAATTTATTACCTTCTTTATGTTTAATTATTCAAAATATACTGCTTTGTTTTATATTAACTCAATTTTTAAAGACTTATTTTTTCATCCACCTGTAACATTAGAATTGCAACCCCTACTTTTTTAATGCACCAGCCGCCACTGATTATAATAGGGAATATACTCTTACTTTCTTAGTACACATTGTCAAGTGTATATCGAGCTTCTTTCAGGAAAATCTGTAGTTTTTTCTTTTCGATGGGATCTATTTTTTCCAGGGGAGATTATTGGATTTTTTTCTTTCCTTTGTCTAATGGCACATAGGATTTTCTTAAAATTTTAAGAGTAGTGAGTACTCTCTAAAAATAATGATACCTAATTAAACATATTTATTTCCAAAATTAAAATTATTTTTTCTACTTCTTGAATAAATAAAACAGACAGATTTCACAGGACAACCGTTCCTCTTTTCCAACTTGAAATACTTAAACTTGCTTGCATATGAAGAGTTTAACCACGCATTTTCTGAAAGAATAAATCGAATCTCATTACTTTATTCTAATTTTTAATGCCTGATTATTACAACTGAATAAAGTAGTGCGAAAAATATTTTAAAATTATATACGTGCGTCGGACATTTAGACACTAACGACAGATTCAAAGGTTAGAAATATTTTTACTTCTAGGTTTAGTTATTTAATAACAATAATACATATATACCGATAATAAATTATAAAGCATAATTAATAGCTTTAATATAAAACAATCTTCTGTTTTAAATTCACCTGAATGATCAAAATTTCTCAAAAACACAAAAAATAAAACTCTGGACGGTGACAATAAAATAATGTTTTGATTGAAGTCAAAAAGAAGTTTATATTCATGAAACGAAAAGAGTCATTTGTCTCGGTTGCCTCTTTCTATCTTGCTCCACCCATAATGTCAGGTTTTTTTCTGACATATGGCTTGGATTGAAAGAATAAAGTTTTGTTTTCCGTCCTTTTATTATTTCTATACAAATTAAAATGAACAAGTCTCAAAACTATCTTTGATATGTTTGTAGATTGATGACGCATGGGTATTTTCTCAATGGACCAACAGTATGTAAATCTCGAACCAAAAATTATAACGTCAGTTCTTGAATTTTGAGACTAGGAACTTTTTACTTTAATAATTGATTAACTAATGGGGTTTAACGTAGTGGAGCCGTAAGTTATGTCATATTAAATATTTTCTAATTAAAATCAAATAAGTTATACGTATTTTGTTACCTACGTGCCATGCATCACAATAATATACAAATTTACGACGGGCAGCTGATACAAGAAATAAAAAGTTAAGTTTTTCGGATTAAATCGCGTCGGTGACTGGACCTACAATGTAACTTGGATCCCGAACAACGGTTACACGGTATTCCCAAGCGGTTACCCGTCCAAGTATTAACCGCGCCCGTTGCCGGTTCACTTCAGTGATGAGACGTAAAAAGGCCTTAATCTACAAAATTTTCTTAAAACTGCACCTTACTTAAAAAAATAAATATACATAAATAAATTAACTATTAATAATCTTCTGCATTAATAATATTTAAGACCATTCTTCTAAGTTTTGATTGAATACATATTTAGAGTCATTAAATGTGTTGGCGAAGTTTTTCATTTTCAATATAATTTACAGCCATCAAAATAACGGGTAATTTTCTTTAATAAACAGATGTGGTAGAAAATTTCTTATGGTCTTTAAATCGACTTTTGTTCGATGTACAAATGTTAATTTTATGCTGTGTTATGTTACTTATTTATCGACTGATAATTGCTTATTTTACAATAAGTAATTAATTACTAAAGTGAAACATAACAATATGAAATCAAAAATAACACCCAACTCATCTCAAATGCCAAAACCATAAAATGTTATTCCATTTGGACATATCAAAGAAATTCAAGTAACCCAACCGGTTAGCATAACCATCCCTGGTATATAAAAAATGGCTTGCATAATTTGTGGGAATAACGAGTAGTCCTGGGAGAGATCTTCGACAATAGTTGCAGACGGCCAATGATACTATTTATGATTTTAAAGATAACCTGTACGACTCTAGCCTAGTAGGCAAATTCAGCTCGAAGCACAAAGCAATATAATCAAGATGAACACCCTCGATTCTTAGTCGGAATTCCAAACACAAACAGCATACTCAACATGTTTTCTAACTAATGAGCAATAAGGATTTGACAGTAGAAAGCTTTTTAGTATTGGATTTAATAAAACCTGAGGGACTTACTGGCAAAGTCAGCTTTGTGAGAAACGAATGGAAAGATGGAATCAAAACTGGCTTCCGGATCTCACACCGAATCAACAATGACCTGTGGTCTACCATCTAAATGATAGTGAATCCATCCAAGTGAATAACGCAGTTTGAGAAATTTGATTAATTAATTAATGATACTTAGAGACATTCATACCCTTCTCTTTCGCTCTGCAACAGGATGCAAATCTGTCAAGGTCCTCCTGAAGTTCCCTGCAATCACTGAAATCGTCCATGACTCTAATATACCGTCATGTCATCTTCAAGAAGTAAAAACTTACGTGATTTAAAGCAGACGGGTGCATTAATATTATAAATGTTGAACAATAATGTTCCAATGTGAAGTCCCCGAGGAGACTAATATCTCCAAAGATACAAAATAATTCACCTGCACTATCTAACGAAGATCACTTAAATAACTGTCTTTCCAAACGAACAATGAACCAGGGAATCCCAGCTCCTGAAGCTTATTTAGAAGAATCCTATGAGGCATCTTATCAAAGGCCATCGAGAAGTCGAGATACACTGAGTAGGCCTCGGATCGATTGTCCAAGGACCCCGAAAAAGTATATTTGAAATAACTCTGTTTCTGAACCTAGCTTTGTCTTATTTTTTGTTAAAAGCTCCAAGAATTTAATTTTGAGATATAAATAACAAACCAAGCAGTTTGTCTTGATTCTCATCGCATACAATATTTTCATATATAGATTGAAAAAACGAGGTTTCCACTACATTTTCCTCTCTAGAGTATTTATCCAAGAACAGTTCCATGGGAATACCATGGTTCCTATCTTTTAAAGATCCAGTATTGTTTGGAATCACTCTCTGTCATAATATACGCCTTATTTAAGTGTTTTTTTTTAATTTTAGATCTAAGTTACATATAGCCCGCCAAAGATTGGGGTAAGTGAGTTTAAGCAGTTGTACATTACACTCCTTAGATTTCAAATCCAATCAAATCTAAGATGATTTCGTTGGTAAACCATGGTGAATATTTACGATTTTTTTTGTTCTTTTTTGGATATAGTGATTAGAAAGTTAGTAAACCATATAAATAATCTGCATCGAAATCGTACAAGGAAGCATTACTTTGAAAATATGTTTTAATATTTTCAAAAACCAAGATTCAAAGCAGGATCATAAGGATCTTCGTTCACCAGTGAATCACTTTTCTGCAGTACAGTTTAAATTTGAAATAACTACATCTAAAGTTGTTATTTACATTTTGTATGTTATTAAATTGGGTACTTTTTATTATATCACATAAATTGATTGCAAATATATTCTTTTTCCATTTTAAATACTTTTTTTAGAATTCTTTTATACCGATATTGGGGATTAATTATTTTGGGATCAAGTTTGCAAAATTCAAATGGAGCACCCGGTATATTACATTTAATTTGAACACCTCTACTAATATTCTTTTAGTTTCATCATGCATTCCTTTTACCAAACTTCCAAAGTATAGAAAAATCTTGAAATTTGACCGAGAATTGTTTTTTCTCTTCTAAATGGTATGACTTCAATACAATCCCTCTAATTCACTAGCAAGTTCTAACTGTAACCTACAAATGGTTTTGTCTCTATACAAGGGATCTAGCTATATGGTCCTCAGGATGATCTCATAGAGGTCGAAACGTCAACAAATTTAGGAAATTTGACCGTCCAAGTTGCTTCATTGACTTGGTCCAACCAATCCCCAGATTTATGTTTATGTTTGTTGACAAGTTTAATTATAGTAATATCTTAAGGGAAATAAAACTTGTCAGCTAGAAAATCTAACTTCCATAGGAGCTAGATCCGGTTTAAAACTTAAACCTTTTTAGTGAATCTAGCTGAATATTTTGTAAATAAACTTTTAAAAACTTTAAGAAAAGAGATACAGATTTCTTTCTTATATCATGTATTCTTCGAATGAAACTAATATAACTAAAATCATTACGAACTTTATGCACTTGGCTTTCCATTAATACTAACATAATTATCAATCCTAAACTTAACTTATCTACGAGGATAGTCCCAGAAGTTCCCGACCTGATGTATAGATGGCGATAATTGTTTGAAAGAAATTACTACAGTCAAAAGAACCACCAGATGCTACATTGTTTAATATTTGTTTGACTACCATCAATAGTGAATGCTCACAGTGAGTTTGTAAACATGGAAAAAATTGGTCATGGTTATGTGATACAATACTTTCATTTGGAAAATCTCAGTACCACCAATATCAAAGCTGAGTTAGATTCTACTCTGGGAGTGTCTGCTGGTTTGTTTACGACAATAATATATATTGGGTGGCAACGTTTAAACAAGGTCATATTAGCTGCCATATCGAACCTCGCAATGATTGTGCAAATGAGGTGACCACGCCAGAAAGGGTGAAGATAATACACAAAATAGTATTAGATGATCGTCGACTGAAAGTGCTCGAGCGAGCAAGCCTGGTATGCATTTCACAAAGTGCTGTTCATCGCGTATTTACAGAAAATTTAGACGTAAGAAACCTGTGCGCTAGATAGGTGCCGCGATTGCTCAGAGTGAAACAAAAACAGTGAAATAAGTTTGTTTCAATCGAGTGTTTGGCGATGTTTCACAGCAATAAAGCCTAGTTTTTACGTCGATTCACACCTGAGACGATGAAACATTCGAAACAATGGACTGAAAGGGGAAAATTGGCTCCAGAGACAGTGAATACACTTTAATCTGCTGTTTTTTTGGGGATGTACGTGGAATATCTTATCTTCAAAAAGGAAAAACAATCATCAGCGAATATTATATAAATGAAATCAAGAAAGAACGTCCGTATTTGGCGAAAAAGAACGTTTTGTTTCATCAAGACAATGTGCCATCAGTTATCGCGATGGTCCGAATCAATGAGTTAGTGTTTGAGTTGCTTCCTCGCGCACCTTATTCGCCAGATTTAGCTCCCCAGATTATTTTCCCTTTCCAAACTTGCAAAAGTGGCTTGGTGGTAAAAGATTTGCCAACAATGAAAAGATAGTGTCTACGGTTGATGACTATTTTGAGGAGTTCAATGTTTGTTACTATAAACAGAGGGAAAAAGTGAATCAAGCTAAAAAGAAGCTATGTTGAGAAATAAAGATTTTTTCCCGAGATTTTTGTTTTCTCTGTTAGATTGGGCACTTCTGGAACTGCTCTTGTGCTTTATACAGTTAGGCAACTAACTTGTTTCCATTCATACACCAAAAGTATTCACCTGAATGTATGTTGCAGCCAGTGCCCTTAAATCGGTCTTTAACTTTTATGATTTGCTTTTACTTAAAGTTTTATCAGTTATGATTTCAAAACACTAAAAGATATCATTTAGCATATAGGGTGCACAAAACAATTTGTAATGAATGGGAAACATTTTTATTATTGGTTTACCAGACAACTTTATTTTTAGACCCCCGAAATTCTCGCGCATGAACAAATAAGGACAAATACCCTGAAACATCTTTTTTTATTAATCATTACCGTAATGTTTTGAGAATACTAACTGAATGAGCATTTATCTTTATATATATATATATATATATATATATATATATATATATATATATATATATATATATATATATATATATATATTTATACAGTGTAGAGAATAGACAGAATGTGAGGAAAATTTGATGTTAAATATTTCATTAATGAAAACACAGTTTTAATATTTATTGTGCATCCTTGATACATAATAATTGATTCGCGTCGACGGCTCATAAAGAATAATAGAACTAGGCATCTCGTGACGGACATGGTGTGTTAAGATTCTTGAATAACTCGTCAAAGCTCTTCCTAGTTCTTAGGTTTTTCGCGTGTTACCGCATCCTTAACATCACCCCATAGATTCTGTGGTGTTCAAGTCAGCGCTTTGCGCTGGCTACTCCATGATATCAATTTTCTGTTTTTCCAGAAATGTTTTACATTTACAAAAAACGAGATTTTGTAGTAAGTCAATAATAAAAAAGTTTCCTAATTGTTGCAAACTTTTTTGAGCACTCGGTACACCACGTTACATCTAATGAAACAACATTTCATAAAAAAATAACAGAAGATATTATTAATTCAATTTTGATGGGCTACGGTTGTCTTACAGATTCGCTAGACGTTTTTAACATGATGAAATCCACCAGATAACTCATGTAAGTAATTATTAGCAAAGGCCTGTTCTAGAAACGCATAAGAAAGAATACTCACAATACTTTTTTAAAATAAATTATTTGTTTTTTAATTTCCCATGGACACATGAATATCGAGATAAAATGGTGTGACATTTGTAAAAAGCCAAGCCTAATAACTGTGTCAATGTTTCCAAAATTAACAAACCTTGAATATAATTGTAAACATTTGTATTCAGATCAAGATTTTATACAATGTGGGAAAAATTTTTTTCGCTTTTTTAAAAAATTAATATAAGCCAGTGTCTGCACATCCTGAGCACACCTATATTTTCATTTTTTAAAAGCCTATTGACAAACTTTCCATGCAAGATCTCTGTATAATATTTCGTATAAAGAAAGTTGACAAAAAAAGAAAGTTATTGTATTTCATCGATTATTTAGTAAATGGCTCTCGATTATGTTGTATATTGCATTGTTCCAAATAAAAGTTACCACTGGCACAGCTCATTTGTCGCATAATATGACAGATATAGTGCAACAAAACAATTTTTGTCGTATAAAATTTGGGCATTTGACTAAAACGCAACTTTTCAGCAGTTTTAACGCCCCGTGTCAAAAAATATTAACTTAATCTGGCAGTGGTGATATAGACAACCCCCAAGCGCATACACATAAGATTTATTTCTACCAGTTTCAACGTATAGTTAATGAACTTTATCGTTTGAACAGGATTATCTCTTGGACCTTGTGTTAAAATAATTTCTACGCCACGTATTTAAGTTCCAATTATGCGTCGCAGCGTATCATTGGTAAGCTTTGTTCAAAACATTGATATATACAACATATCAAAATAAAAAATAATCAATTTCTACGAACATTATGCGGAGATCATTTAGTTTTTAACGTTTACAACTAAAGAAAATGACAACTGTCGCCATGCGTTTTAATAACTCATAATTTTGACTTACCGGTTGACAAATCTACGTACTATTGTGAGTTATTCTTTGTAAAAAGTTGCATGAGACAAAATTAGAATTTCTCAGTTATAGTGAAAATAATAATTTTGATTCAGTGCAGTTTATGCAGGACATCAAAATTTATTTTTTGCATGCTGTAGATGTTTGGCTTGTTTTATATAGAATGTATGTTTTATTTTTTGCATTTGCTGTAAGTAGATATAAATATAGAATAAATTTGTGTAGATGACATAACAACATGTTTGTTTACTATAAACGTTATCACAAGTTATCTGCCACTGTCGAACGCAATAAAAAATGTTAAAAAATTGTGTTATACTTTTAAGAAAATTATAAAATTATTCAAATTATGAATAATTTGCATTTCAAGTTTTACAGTGTATTGTAATATCTTTTTTTATTTCACTATTTTTTCACCACCTGAATTTTAGAGTGATTCAATTTCACCCATAAAAAATATTCGGGCGACAAATTTCACAAATTATATTAAATTATACACATTTTGCGTGGATAATGTTATATGATAGAGGGATTGGTCTACGAGCGTTGAATCTTTCCTGTCCACAACACTGTTACGGAGAGAATGACGACATGTTTAAAAGGGATGTGTTGATCAGGCAGACGTTATTAGTTTGAATAATATCGAAAACATTATCAATGGTTTCTTTCCCAGCATTTTATCGCTATATTCTCAATTGCGAGAACTTTAATAAAAAATTATATAACGTCTATACATGTCATGTCATCATCTTATATTCAGCTACGCCATAAAGTCTTAAGAACATTCTATTTTATTTATTTCTAAAAATAACTTTTAAAAGACAACTCTAGTTTTTATAAATACAATTTGAGTAACTGAAACATTTGACTAGCAGGACAGGTACATCGTAAGGAGCTGACCACACTTTACACATGAACCCGCAGAACTTAAAGTTTATTTATAGTTATATAAAGCCTTTTAAATCCTTACCTTAAAGAAAGATTACCAGTATATATATATATATATATATATATATATATATATATATATATATATATATATATATATATATATATATATAAAGAGATGTTTTCGTCCGTGTAATTTTAAAATAAAATAGAAAATTCTCGGCTGTACGGACATCACTTTTTTATATATTTGTTGGCTTAAAAAACACGCTGCGGCTCTCATAAGGGGATCGTTCGTCTGACACCTGCTTAAACTGCGAATTTCGTAGTTTGTTTAGTCGCCGATGCCGAATGATGCGATCTCTATCCTTTAAGTAGCATGTTTCGTGTATCGAATTTTGATACATTTCTTTTTTAAATTTACCGTCGTACCATCACATGTCGGTTTTATACAATATTGTTCGTTTGTGTTGCTCTTATGTTATTGAGTGATCCGTCGCTATTCGTGTCTTGTTTGCTGTTTTTTCATGATTAAAACAGCTTATAGGACACAATTGTAAGATGATGGATTGTACCGAATGCAATGGCCTGATGAGTCGCATTCGAGGACGAAACAGGGCTGTCATCATTTTTCGAACCTGGAGCTTTTCCGCACTTTTTAGCATGAGAGTAATGTTTATCTACAATCTTTACTTCCGCACAGCCGAGAATTTTCTATTTTATATATATATATATATATATATATATATATATATATATATATATATATATATATATATATGAGATCAGTTAAGTCCGCATCATATAGGATTTTTTTATTAATAGCTTTATTTGAAATTTCACTTTGGCGACAATTTCTGCTTCAATCGAGATGAAAATTAACCAAAAAAATAGTAGTCACGTGATTACCGCGAAAATTCAAAAGTCGGGTTATACCTCAAAATATCAAAAAAAGTTATCAGAAAAAGTTTTTCTAAATGCAATTTTTAGCCCATATGCAAAATTTCAGTTGTATGAGATAATTTAGATTTTTTGCCTATTTTTTTGTAAATTGCACCATTGTTGCAAAATAAGACTCAACGTAAACTTCTTAATTTTGACAATCCTTAATCCCAAACATATTTTGTTTAAAGTAGCGCTATATTAAACAGTCGCAATAAGAACAAGGTCCATTAATCTTCATAACCATAGCAACAAATTAAAGCACATTTAAATGTTTAATAATAATTATTCTTTATATCTACATTTCTTTGTTTCTGTTTACTAAATTCCAAGAGATAAATGTAAATTTAACCTCGATTTATAAAATAACGTATCGGTGGATAAGAAGTAAGTAGTTGTACTAATGAAAATATTATCTTTTTGTAGACTAAATATTAAAAAAAAAAATATCTCTTTAAAGGAAGCTATAAACAGCTATAGTATTCCTGTAAATTACAAGTGTACGATAATAGTACTTTTTAAGTTTTAGGTTTTTGTAGTTTCGTAAATAGACGGGGAGAAGTAGTTTACGAGAGATATTTTTCGCAACGTCGTAACGTAAAAAAATTGTCTTAGAATTTTTATAACCAGCTAGATTTTGTCCAGAGATAATTTACGAAAGAAGAAAAATTAAATAAAATTATATAATGTTAAAACGTACAAAATTACATTAAAGAATAAACACCGGGAAATGATGATAAAATCTTAAAAGGTATTACATCAACGTAATTGGTATTGTTGAACAGTGCAGTTTATTGAAATTTGAAATCACTAATCTAATTAGGTATTCAATTTCCTCTTGAGATATTGTATCCCAAGCAACTTAAATTTCCTCATAAAGTGCTTCCGACGTCTGCGAAGGATTTGCCAATCTTCAACCTATAAAATCGCACATATTGGAGAAAAATCTGGCGATTTTGCTGACCAACGCAATAAGTTAACTAAAACTACCTCAAAATAATTTAAAGTGCCTTCAGTATACCACTACGCTGTCATAATGCCTCGGCCAAAAATAATAGGTGACCTGCCTCCATGTACGATGGCACCCTATATCTTAACATCTATTGTACGAAGCATGTACTTTTATGAAGAATTGGTGATTAAAAGGTTTTTTAATTTTAATTGCTCTACAATATATTATTCCATCTCTAGGGTCATCACCAACCACTTATAGAGAAACGGGATTTAGCACTGATAACGACAATTCCTTTCTACTCAATAAATTGTTACAAATAACATCTAATATCACTTACTTATTTACTCAATAGATGGGACTGTTGGTTGTTTTCATCAAGAACTCCCCATAATTATATTTTTTCCTCAACAATTTTCCGTTACATTTGTTTTCTCTAAAAGTTTCATAATTTTTTCCCAAAATTAGGCAAACACATCTCAGTCTGGTATAAGAAAGTACTTTGAGAGCTTAGCGGTTCGGCGTCTACCGGCCGAAATGAAAGTACATAACAGCAGCTTAATGTCTGCTTATATACACGTATCGATAATTAATTTTTCCCCTTGATATAGCCCATGACACTTCGGAATTCATAATAAAGCTACAGTTAAAATTTGGTAATAATACGTTTCCTCTTCATGTAATGGTGAGATATCCATTTTTTCCTCCAAACTTGTGACTGAATTTTTCCACAAAAATTCATTTCACATAAAGAATAAAAATTTGTCCACAACCTCCTTTATCTATACTACTTCTACGGGCTTTCCGAATGTTCATGAAATATAAATATGATAAACTTATTCCTATTTGCAATTACTGGTGTAGCGAGCCACAGCGTATCCGCCACCTAGTGAAGAGCAAACATTCTATGCTTTGAATCATTATCTTTTTAACGTTACTTTTGATGAAAAATAATGTTTTTAGAGTCAAAAAACAAGGGTTCAAATTTGGTTTCGATTGTTCAAGTAGGGTTTTCTGTTGCCTATAACAAACAAAATATAGTAGCATGGTAAAAAAGTACAACCCTTTTTACTAACCGTTCCTTTTTCTATGTGTTGGGTGTGTGTATTTGTTTCATTGTGGTCGTCCCATTGTCATGCCCAGTTTTGGGGTGTGACTAAGGACTTAGGATTCGGGAATTAGGTCTTCAGAGATTAAACTCTAAATTAACTCTTCAACTTCGGTTTATATAAAAAAAAATAGTTTATTTAAAATAATCACAACATTGACTATCTTGAACTGTATATTATAAAAATTAATTTTTTGACTTATTTAAAATCATGTCGGCACTCTTGACAGGGTTGTCACTAGGTTTTTTTGCTACTCGTTGACCTATTCTGGACTGGAGACACGCTTGGGATTTGTCACTGCTTTCCTCATACGGGCTCACCAATTTTTTGGGCTATCCACTGATTCACCACTGACCCCTTTACATCGGATCGACTGACCCTTATGACTGACGACTAACTTTTATCTTGAGCTTGTCCGTCCTTTTATCCTGTTTCGTTATTTTTCATCAAGCCAACAAATCGCCTTCTGCACAACCTCCGTTCATCATGACTCGGAAAGCGACCTTGCTGACTTGGTGAATTTGTACGATCGACGACCAGTAAATAAACATAACATTTCATAATCGGAAGATTACAAAATAATTAAAGGTAACGCAATTTGTTATTGATTTAATTTAAAATAGTAGATTAAAAGAATTTGGAAAAGCCAATTTATGAAATATTATGTTTTTCCCTATATTGGAAAAAAATTGTACAAAAAAAACAATCCCAATGATTTTTTAAAAAATCCAGCCTTTTTTTTAAATAATGAATTTATTCCAGACTTTATGTCCTCATTGTATGTAAAAAAAATTAGTTGATTTCATACTAAGACAAATAAAAATATGAAAAAATCAAATAGTCGAAAATTATCTTTGGAAAATAAATCATTACAACCTAATTCTGCCGACAAAACTTTTTCCTTAATAATCTTTTATGTTTATTTTCAGCTCCCAGAGAACTCCATATAGCGCCCCAGGCCAAGAAAAACCGAGAAAATCAAAAAATGTGAAAATTGTTTCGGGCACAACTTCCCAAGAAAAATAGATCTTATTACTCAAATTATCTCTCTAATAATGGATGTGAATTAGTTCTTTTTTATTTTTGGAATTGCGAGTAAAAGTTAACTATATATTATAACTGAATTTTAGCAGTTAGTTGAAAGTATTAATATAGCTTTTTTAGTGTTTTGAAGTGTTTTAAAGACTGCAGTGTTAATTCACTGGTATACCTTGTGACCTGGTAAGTTTCTAAGTGCAACTGGGCGACTTTCGAAATGTCGTTAATCTGCTTTTAGTTAATGTTATATCTTAATTTTGTCAGCGGTAACAATTTCTCAAATTGCTCAACATAGAATATTGAATGTAAGAACTTTATGGAGTATGTTTTTATATAATTAAAATCTTTATTCTCAAAGCAGTCGAAGAATAATTTTACAAAGCACTAAAAAAGATTATAAAGTACGTTTGTATTTTAAAAAATGTGCAAAATATGGAAAAAACTTGCTCCCATATTGCACTCTTTTGCACATAACATCAGCTTTGTTTATTGATAGAAACATCTCTAAATTCCATAAATAAGAAATAAAATATTGTCGATGTTGTTTTTAGTGCATTGTATTGTTTTCACGTGAACCCTGTCCTGTTGAGAAAATCATATTATTTTATTTCCAATAAATTCTCATTCCTATAGTAGTAGTTTTGTGTTTGAAAACAAAAGTTTTGGTGAATGTAACATGATAATATACAGTGTATTCCAAAAATTTCAACAAAATTTCTGAACCAACTTTTTTAATCATGAAATTTTATTAAAGCCAAAAAGATTTTTTTCGAATATACTGTATATTTTATGAGAACTTGGGAGGTCATCAGAAAGCTTTAGTTTTGGTTCTAGAATATGGTAAAAAAACAGAGGTACGAATGAATTTTTAAAGTTTTCATAACCAGAACTTATTATGACTATTTTTTCTCTAAATATAATTAAAATGTTCATATAAAATGAAATTAAAATGTTAAAACTTTCTTGGTTCTTAAAAATTCTAAATACGATTGCCTATTTTATATTTTAATAAATTTACTTTCGGCGTTTTATATCTATATACAGGATGTTTCGAAATAAGTGCGAAAAATTTTGAGGGATTGTTTTTAAGCTAATTTTAAGCATAAAGGTACTTGGTTTTTAAGATACGAGGTGTTAAACTTTGGTATTTTTTTCAGTTATTTCAATTTACCTTACTATTTTTTAAAAGTAATTAAATCAAATGTTATACACTTAATAATTTTTGCAGTTTCCATAAAACGAATTTATTATTATGTGAAATAGTTTACGGAGCGATACTTTTTTCCGAGTCGTATAGAATTTTACCCTCTCAAACTTTTTTTCGGGAACCACACCACAGTTTCATCCCTTGGTTAATTTTCCCATCTTATTGTGAAGCTTTTTGGTCTGTTACGCTTTCCTCTAAAAATCAATAGTTTTTCCACAAAAAAAAAACAAAATACATGTAATGTATGTGTGAAAATGTTTGACAATGACAATAGCAACAGTACTATGGTGCAATACTGCACCAATACTTGGTAATATTATATATTCTAAGGAAGTAATACTTGTATTGGAAAATGAAAATAATATTAAAAATGATCAGTTCGAACACGATAAATTATGAATTACAAATATGAAAAATGCCTGAATTACTTTTGCAACAAGATAAATATCTTAATGGTTACACTTTCTATGTATCCATAAGCGATATCGGGTCGAACGCGATGAACCTTTTGTTTGAGTGTTTTAAGCACTTCTACGTAGAATTTGGAGTTGACGGTTGCACCATATGGTACAAACTCGTTGTGGACAAACCCTCTGATGTCAAAGGACCCAATGAGCATAGTCTTGATCTTCGACTTACTCATTCTAACCATCTTAGGACAAGGGGATGTTTTTTTGTTTCAGGGTCATATTTAAACACCCAAGACGCGTAACCTGTGATGACATTGTCTAAAACATGGGGGGTCATTTTCACACAAGTCCCAAGGTTCTTGACACGTTTCAATCCGGCGCGCATTTTGGTCATCCGTTAACACTTTGGGCACCAGCTTCGCGCATACTACATATCTGTAAATTGTTCAACACAATCTTGTGAACGGTACTTTTTGGAATTTTTAATGTTTGTGCTACTCACTGAACACTCAAACGACGGTCCTAGTTGAAAAATCCTCTCGTACGCGTCACATTTCGTCGATGATTGAAGTAATGACCGTTCAGCGCGGCCTTTATAGCTGACCTCTTTACGGCCTTAAAAAGATGTCATGCCGCCGGACACTTGACGTTACGACAGACAGTCATCACCAAAGGACATCTTTATCATAGAAACACTTTCTACTACGGACTTGCCGAGTTTCACACAAAACTTCATAGCAATCCTTAGTTCCAACGAATGCTACATTGCGGCAGTTATGAAAGACAAAAACGAGTTTCACGGAAAAGCCTGTCCTTACTCTGCGGATGGTCGGAGTCGACTCAGAGACCGCGTGTTTAATGAAGACAATAGAAAATCATAGTTATATTAGAGCATATTTTACTGGAAACCACAAATTATTGATTGGGTTTACGTCAGGGCTTTGTGTCGGCCACTGTAATACCAGAAGGTCCTAAGAAGTAAGCCAGTTCTTTACTTTTTACGCTGTGTATTTTGGATCATTGTCTTGGAAGGTAACTTCATTTATCGGATGAAGAATATTATCCACAGTTTCAATCAGATTATGTTTTAAAATATCTAGTTACATTTCTTCCTTCATATTTCCAATGATTCTGTAAAGAGAACCCAACCCATAAACCGCCCAATCGGAAATTTATGGTCACAATTAAAACATGGTCTATTAAATAACTATGATTCTTCATCGTCTTTGTTAACCGAATTATGGGATCGAATCCAAGAAGAATGGGAAAACTAATTAAGTGATTAATTTGATTCAGTGGCGCCCGAAATAACAATTCTCTGTTTCATGACTCCGAAAAAAGTCGCTCTGTGAATTATTTCAAATAATAGTAAATTTGTTTTATGAGAACTGTAAAATTTCTTAATGTAGCCCAACTTGAGTAGATTATCTTGATTATGATAAATTTGAAAAAACTGAAAAAAATAACAAATTTTAACACCCTGTATCTTAAAAATTAAACGTTATCAGACATACGTTCGTATGAATTTTATGCCTAAAATTAGCTCAAGAATAACCTCTTAAAATTTTCCACACTTGTTTGGAAACACTCTGTATAAACAATAATTTGTTGCCATATTATCGTAATTTTTGTAGTTGGTGACACTACAAAATTTAAAACCAAAACACTGCGTTTTTTTTGCATTAAGTACTTATTGTTATTTAATGAGTGTAATTTAATAAAATGCCAAAAGCAAATAAACCAAAACTTTTGTCTTTATATCGATAAGTGATTGAAGTAATTCGAAAGTAGGCCCTAAGCCTGAAAAGGAATTACCTTTTTTGTTCTTCGTTTTATTTTATAGTTAGTTATTAGACTGTGGGACGGAAAATAAGGGTTGTAGCTTAAACGATGTATAAAATTTTCTTATACGGTGAACTTATGCAAGTAGACGTTGTACGGCGTTTAAGCTGCGAGGTTTATTTATACCTCTTTTTATGAGTGCAGATTTTTAGTTCTTTTTTTCATTACTTTTACATTTTATCAAAAATTAGGATAAAACAGAGCGAGGTACATCTAATTTCATGTATTCATATTCCAATTTATTTCTTCTTATCACATTGGCAAATCTACTTTATACCATTTCTTATTTCTGAGTTTTCAAAATAAGATCATCTCCTATAAAAAGTTTTGTCTATTCTGCAGTGCCAAATTTTTAATCTGTTATACTTGCTGTAAATTAAAAAGAAAAAAGAAAAACAAGCAGTTGCAAAATTCTTGATGATGATGATGATAAAGCTCAGAATTCAGAATCGATTTGTACTAAATAAATTTTGTTTGTTAATTCCGTTTCGCTTTGTTTTATTAAATTTTCGAGTTTAGAGTATTTTAGAAAATTATTATATTGCTTATTTAGTGTTGTGGTTTTTAAAAAATTCAGTCATCGTGATTGTCAAATATAAAGGGATTAAAAAAATGTATAGTTGTTTTTATTGCAGAGTGATACTCGGTATTGAATGAATGAATAAGAGTAGTGATACTCGTCTGCTCAGGCCTCGTTTGGCCCATTACATCTCACCATGACCGCAGGTCGTTCGAAGTCGATCGTCTTTGCGAATTCAAGCAGCTTTGTTACCCGACCTTGCTTGAGTGCTTCGGATAATATCATATCACACTCTCTGGGAATATGATCAACAGTTTCATCCTTTTTCAAGCACCATCTGCATCCTGGGTCATCCGTGATGCCAATCCTATGAAGATGATCTTGCAAGTGACTTCAAGAAAAGAAGCTCCCTAGTAAGTCGCGCATTTGGTCTAGTTAAAAGTTTCTTGGCACATCTCAATCCAGGGGATTATTTCCAGCATTCAGTAAATTTACTTTTCAGCAACAATTTCAATTCTCTCTTACCAAATGAGTTGGGTGCCATATGGTACAGCTGCCCACCTAATCTTTGCCAAATTATCTACACGAGTCTTCTGATTACCGCGCTCGTACCTCCACACTCTAGTTCCAGCTCTTTCATTTCATCCAAATCTCTCTTAAACTGCCAGAATCCATTTATCGGATGGGTTTGTTCTTCCTCCTAATCCTTTTTGCAATTATAACCTACAATGACCTAGTGAGGGGAGAGGGGGCAGTCCTTATCATTCCTACACAAACCATTCTTCGAACCTTGTCAAATAGAAGACGATGTTTACGTCTAGCTGTACTACACCACCATAAAATTACGGCATACGTAACCATAAGACGCATCACCATAGTGTATCTCGGTTACGGCTTCTGCCCTCATGGACACCCAAAGGTTCGCTACAAGCCCCGAAAAAAACATGACCGTCTTGGCTCCTGCCTCAACATGATCATTCCATCTCGGTCGTGAGTCCAGAATTACTCTCGGGTTTTTAACCATTCCCTTCAATAGAGGGGCCCTTCCCGACAACATAATTGTGGGTTGTCTTCCCATTTTTCTTTTTTTTGTAAATAGTACCACATCGGCCTTGCCCAGGTTCATTCCAAGTACCTACAGACACCATCGATTCGCAATTCGGATAGCTAGAATCATTTATCTCCTCGGGGCCCAGGATGACCAGGTCGTAGGCATAGGCCTGTGTATATAAACCAGCTTTGTTTAGGTTATTCGACAGTCTGTACACAGGCTCCACAGCAAGGGTAATAAGACATCCCTCCGGACGCCTTCTAAACATGCTCTAACAGTTATACTGTTAAGCTCGGCATACATTGGCCTTTGAATTAACATTGCTCTGATTCACTCAACTACTGTTGGTTCAGAGCATCGTCGTTGTAGTGCATTGCATATCCAATCATAAGATGTCGAATGCCCCTTCGATGTCAATAAAGGTCTCTAAAATAGATCGTCCAATCAATAACGAGTTTTGGACTTGACTGTTCCGACTCGCCAAATTTATAGAAACATTCAAAGGGTTTTAGAAAGCATAGATCAGCTGCTTCTGACTGGTTGGAATTCGACTCGGTCGTAATTTGTTACTGTCAAACTTTATTTTATTGAAATTCATGGAATTAGATACAACTGAGTCAAATCTTACCTAAGCAACGGGAATTGACTGTCGTCAGCGATAGAAGTCTGACACAAGGGAGAATAGTTTAAGTGGTCCAGAGGGCTTCATACTTGTCCCATTATTCTTTATTATATTACATGTTAATAACATTACAAATTAATGAGGTATATCAAACCTTACCGCGCTTTATGTCGACGACACTAATATGTTTGTCAAGATGAATAGCCTCATAGATCTTGTCCAGAAGCCAGTCTCGCTTTTAGGGAGCTTCAAACTCCGACTTCTATTGAACCTATTAACACATTTTTTATGCCTTTTTTACCAAAAAATATTTTGAACTATTCATTTAAATGATAGGGGTGCTATCTGATGTAGATAAAAAAAAACATGGACTGACATTGCTACTCTGTGCTACGTTTAATAGTTATTAAATGATGCAGACCCAAAAGAACCCGATATGTTCCAGCAAACCTTTTTTTTCCAACAAGATAGAGCGCCGCCTCATTACGCTGCCTCTTTGAATGAACTTTTTCCGAATTGTTGGATAGGCAGCAGAGGGACGACTGAGTGGTCAGCCAGATTACCAGATTTGACCCCCCTTAATTATTTCTTGTGGGGATACTTGAAAACTAAAGTATACTTGACCCCTCCCGACAATTTAGAACTCCTAAAAACTCGAATACTCCAAAAAGTACGAAACAACGGCATATGCCATCGAAAATGTTGAAAAAGAATTCATTCATCGACTTGGCTATTGTCAGATTATTAACAGGGCCCAGATTGATCATTTAATTTTGATGGTACCAATTTTTTTTTTTTTTTTGATATTTTAAAGTTTTAAAGTAATTTTTCTTGAAAAATCTCTTTATGTAACCAATATCGATATTTACCTTGTCGTATGTAAAAAAATGGGTCTTTGTGATTCTGAAATAAAAAATGGGGTTACAATTTAAAAAAAAAATATTAATGGTCTTAGAGCTTCTTCTCGAGTTACCATATCCAATGGTGACGTTATTTCAAGCAAATTATTTAAGTCAGCTGGCAGACGAATGATGATTTAGCATTGGTTATTCTGTACATAGACTAACCCTAGACTGTTACTCCAGTGCTATAATTTTGACTCTCATAAAAGGGACACAACTCATTCAGCATTACAGTGTTGCGAATGATTAGATATCAGTAATAAAGTTGCATGCTTTTATAACAAGTTCAAAACGTGGCAATGTTGATTATCCCTTCCTACAAAATGAAGAGGATAATCTCCTTTTTACCGACCTAAAATGCAGGGTTGCCACTTCCTGGCAACCTTTTATTGCAATTACCCATCATTACAACGTTGCCAATTCTTAAATATCACTAATAAGATGCTACATGTTTATAGAAAAACAACTACAAACTAGAAGGTAATCCAAGTATGTTTGTTGTGTGAGAAAAGAAAAACCTCTGAAACAATGATAAAATACATACCTACTGTTAAAATAATGCACACAAAGCTACATTTATGATAGATAATATATTAATTTTTGAATGTTTCTTCGAAATTTGACAACATTGCTCTTCCCTTCGGCAAAAACGACACCTCTTCAATGTATTGTCGCTATCTAATTTAACCTATGGCCAAAGGCAACTGCTGTAAGGTATTATCTGCTCTCGCAAACACGGTTTTAGTAGTTTTACCTCCATTTTACTTCCCGTTTTAGTTTGAATCCGATTATCTAGCCAGATTTATTTCGTTTTTTTTTGAGTTTAGTGGTGCAGAATATCAGATAGAATTACAAAGAAATTTTTTACCATAAACAATTAATAAATATATATATATATATATATATATATATATATATATATATATATATATATATATATATATATATATATATATATATATATATATATAGTTCTTATGGATCATCAGTAACTTTTGAGTGTTTCGCATAGAAACCGATTTATCTCGAAAACCGCCAGCATAATTAAGAGTATCTTTTTTGAAAAGGAATGACCAAAGTATTTAAATAATCAGTTTTCAGCTCTGTAAAATGGCACCTGTCGAAAATAAGGCCCAACGAGTGTGCCTGCAAGTCCGTTCCTAACTTTTCTGATGATCTGAAACATAAGTAGTATGGTTTAATGAGTCTTTATGGCTTCTAAAAAATATTAAAATTTCATTAAAGTCAAGTCAGTTCAAAACTTAAAGCCGATAAGGTAAAGGGTACCCCTTTAGGACTATGTATCTCTTTTAAAAGGTACTTTAGGATTTTTTTTTCTATGACAAAGTAGGGTTATTTTGACTTCCCCTGTATGCTTAGGAGGTACTTTCCGGATACCTTGTATAATACTGTTTCATATCCATAAAAACTCATCAATATGAATATAAAATTCTCGTCCGTTTCATGGCAATATTTCCTTTGTAAATTTAAACGAATATAAACAAAGGGATAAAAAACTTGTACCCATATTTTAGATTTACTATCCAACAGGACAACGCTGCATTCTCATTTCTTGGTTATTTTACTACTTTTTTCTATAACTAGATCTATTAAATGAGTTGAATTTAATATTCAGAAATTTATCATCTTACTCTCTCGTCAAAAATAACAAAAAGAGTTTTCAAGGCGTCCATAAGGGGTAAAAGTCTAGGGTTAGTCTATGCTCTGTATCAAAGGGCATTAAAAAATTTTTTACTACTCGAAAGACAAAAATAAATAAAGACATACTTTTTCTAACAAAATATATTAATATATTTATGACATTTTATAAATTCTAAAATCATTTAATAGTTTTGGTATCAACAAACATTATTTAAAACATTTTCTTAAGAACCTAACAACTATGAACAATTTACTATTTGAGAATTTATAACACAATTAACATAATAATAGTCCATAAGACGTAACCCCGATTTCAACATTACCATTCTTCTTAAGCTTCATAAGTGGCTACACTACAGAAATCCGAAAACTTTTTTATTTGGGAAAATTATCGTATATGCTGCGTTTTCAAACATTGAAAATTAACGATTTTGGAGCGTTGGACTGGAAAAATGGTGCATAAAATTTGTTAGACAATATGACCGCTCAAATGTAAAAACATTAAACAACTGTGCAAAAATCAACTGGTTAGTGATAAAAAAAATGTACATATTATTTTGGCACAAGCGTGTGTCCGACAAATTTTATGAGCCACTTTTCCAGTCCGAAGTTGAGAAATTTTCAATTTCCTGCGCTGGAAAAAGCAGCGTATACGAAAATTTTCGCAAATAAAAAACTTGTTGGACTCATCCAAATGAAGCTACCCACAAAGTGTCGGAAGAGTGGTAATCATGTTAACATAGGGGTTAAGTCCTGTGGACTATCAGTATTCCTTTAGAAACTAACAAACAAACAATTTAATTTGGAATAAATTAAATACTTAATAGGAACTAGTAAATTATTTTGTAATAATAACTACAATTACTCATAGAAATGTTGTTTCATGATACTGAAAAAGTTTCTCAACTTCTGAAGAGAATCGGGATCGTGTCTTCTTTCTAAGAGTATCATTACGAATTTGAGCAGTTTAAACATTTCTTCTAAATACGCTTCGGCTAAAAAAAGACAATAATAATTATAAATATTTATTTGATAAAGAAGCAGATTCCGAAAAATTTTATTTAGAAAACAAAGTATAAATATTATTTCAGAAAATATGGTAAATGAAATACAAGGTGTCCAATTTTCGACACTTATGCAAGGTATCTCTATTATTATTAACTAGCGACCCGCCCCGGCTTCGCACGGGTGCAATGCTGATACTAAATACACTACAGAAAAACTGTGACTATTTATTTTATTTTTACAACAATTATTACATCGGCCTCCGACGCGCTATTTATAGGCACGCTGCCGCCGCCCCGGTCGGCCAGTACCGCCGCAAGCGCTACTTCCCGCAATTTTAAATCTGTAATATCTTCGAAAATATTCATTTAAATCTTGTGCTGTAAAGGACCATATAGATCTATATTAAATCAACAATGTATTTAAGCTATTTAATTGGATAAGGATTAATGCTGTATTGGTTAAAATCGCTTCAAAATTTGCCATTATTTGTCGTAAAAAGTAAATGACAAAAAAATGTTATTGTGGGATATCCATGAGAGATAGACATATACCATCGCGGAGTTTTCTGTAGACCTTTTCAATGTGTACAAATAATTAGTACATTATTTTGATAAATCTCGTAGGGTTCAGCCTGCGTTTGCAATGTAAGCGGAAAAAAATATGATAATTAACGACATTACATTAGAAACCTCAAAAATAACAGTATTTCTCCACTATTTAATGGATGTTATTATACATATAAACCTTCCTCTTGAATCACTCTATCTATTGAAAAAAACCGCATCAAAATCCGGTGCGTAGTTTTAAAGATTTAAGCATACAAAGGGACATAGGGACAGAGAAAGCGACTTTGTTTTATACTATGTAGTGAAGATAGAGACACGATTTTCGCAAACCTGTGCTACTTTTTTGTTAAGCAAAAGATGTAACAAACAAAATTTTCCTAGCCCTCTCAATTTTTAAGATATAGTGTTAAATTGAAGATTTTCCCTTTACAGCCTCCCCCCTCGAGTATTAGTTAATATGTAAGTTAATGAAAAAGTGAAAACGGGTTATTGCAGTGTGTTTTACGTAAAACCCATTAGTGTACTTGTTTTTTTTCTAAAGGCATAGACCAAACTTGTGCTTTTAAAATGGAGCACTCTATATGTAACAGCAAGATTTCAATTTTTTCAAGTTTTACAAAAATATATAGAAGTTGATATTTGATTTAACTAATAAATCTAAAATTTCTTATTTTTTTGAAAAATAAAACTTAAATTCGCAGTAGACTACAAATATTGAATATATATTGTTCCTATTTTGTCTCTGTTGTAATCGCTAATTGGGTTCGTAGAATAAACACAACACTTCTCACTAAATTACTTCCGATACTATATTAACTACTTCTTAACACAGCTAAATCACAACTTACATTCACTATTCAAATACAACTATATATCAAAATATATACAAACATATCCTATGACTATTTATATACCTATAGAATCGTATATGTAATACAAATCTAGAACTCACTAACATAATATAGAGAATTACCTAGAAATAACATGACTTATCGCATTAAAACTTATTGTATACAAAGGCGTATCAAAAGTTATCTTCGTTACACTGCCTTCCCCCCCCCCTCCCTAATTGTGATTGCCTCGACCAGCTTCTATACTTCCATGGTATGGCTTCTGTGGAAATATACTACTTTCATAAATGATTATTTTCAGAACAATATATGGTCCTTCCCATGAGGACATCAACTTAGGCGATTTGCCCTTCTTTCTCTTAGGATTCCATAACCAAACTCTTCTTGCTGAACCATGCCGAGTTCGCCTCGATGTCACATCTTGTCTTCTAGGTCATGAATTTCTCGCAACTTCTGTTGTAAGGCATCCACCCAGTCTTCAATCGCCATACTTTCTACAATTGAGGAACCGAATATTATGTCGCAAGGCACTCTAAGTTCCTTTCCAAATAAGACCTTGGCTGGGTAGTTTCATGAATTGCGGATCGATAGACCATTAAAAAGATTGGCAAATATTTATCGAAATCTTTCTGATGTCTGATGTCAACAACCTTTGAGAGGTGCTCTTCAGTGGTCCTGTCGAATCGTTCAACCATGCCATCTGACTGAGGATGTAAAGCTGTTGTCCTGGTTTTACGGATGCTAAGTAGTTTACAGAGCAAATTTGGATTAAAAATCACGTCTCTGGTCAGAATGTAACTCTAAGGGAATTCCAAATCGGTTGAACACATTGTTGACTAACACTTCAGCTATTGTTGAGGTATGTGCTATGGTGTTCTGTCTTGGTGAAACAGCACTTTTCTGTTTTACATGTGAGGCCATTTTTTCTTGAAATCTACATTCAATCGTTCCAATAATGCCATTAATATTCCGTATTGATCATTTTACCTTTCTTAAGATAGTTAATGAACATGCACGTCCCAAAATACAGATGTCATAACAGTGCTAGCTGACTCGAGTTTTTGGTCGCTCTGGACAACTGTCACCAGCTGCTGTCCAGTCAACTGACGATCTTTTTGATTCAGGTGTATAGTAGTGGATCCATGTTTCATCCAGAGTTACATACCGATGCAAGAAATCGTTTTGATCTCGCTTGAACAGTTCCAAACAACGCTCTGAATTGTCAATGCGATGTTGTTTTTGGTCCGGTACCGGTGTAAGCAAACGTGGCTTAAATTTTCGTGTAAAATTGTAAATACACTTCTGATATCTGTAAGGTCTCAGTTATTTCACACAACTTCACTTCACAATCAGTCAAAACTATTTTGTGGACTTTTATGTTATGCCGATTTTGGCGTTCAGCATCATCTGTGTTTATACGGCCGCCTTGAGCATACCAGTCAATAATAGTTGATTTCCCTGGTGCAAAGTCCTCATAACCCTTATCAAGTCACTGTTTGGCTTCAACAGTATTTTTCCCATCAGAAGACAATGTTTGATCAAGACACGAAATCTTTTTTATCCATTGTTTCTCTAAAACTACTATAACTTGTAAACCAATAGTCGGAATGTCATGAAATTTTGATACGTATCGTTTGAAAGTTAGTACTATCCAAAAATCATACCAGTATATCAACAGAGATGCCATCTACGGGTCAGACCGGGAACTTATTGAGTGATGTGTTACTTCGAAAATGACTACCAGCTGTCCAACAACAGAACCTTGTAGACCTGTGCCCTTAACTTGAAGTTTTGTTGAAATATACGTTTTAAATTATATAAGGGAAACCAGAAAAGTTTTCTAGAATATCTAAATAAAAAGAGTTCGGACGAAGTCAAATCTGGGCTATACAGCGCGTGATCCAACTCGAAGAAGTTACTGACGAAGTTGCTGAAGTTTGATTGCTTTGTAAATTCGCTTATTGTCATGAAGAACATTCTTGTGGCACAGACCAAGACGTTTTAAATCAATAGCAGATGGATTCAGAACTACATCGTAACTGTTTCGATTAATATTTTACTTTAAAATATGATAGCAGCCTCGTTCTTATATACGGCACCATTTGTTTTTGACATTTTTGGGACGAAGTTCCCATCACATTATATTCCTCTATTAAAAATTTATTGAAGCTATGGATGTCCCATTTCCACAAAACACTTCATGAAACACAAAATAATAAACGAAGTGAATTTCAATTCGATACACAAGCAGGGGCGAATCCAGCCTCTCTCTTTGGGGGGGCGGGGGCGGTGACATCACAAAAGTACATTATGGCAAGTGAAAGCAAGTTGTCGACGGGGGGGGGGGGGGGGGACACCGGAGACATTCCCATTTCTAATGTAAATGGCAGGGTCATGCCTATTTTTCTGAATTTGAAGCTCTTGGAAAGGAGGGGATGCCAGCAACATACACATTCCTAGTATAAGAGGCAGAATCGGGTCTATTTTCCTGAACTCCAAGCTATTGGGGGGCGGCTATCGCAAGAAAAACAAGTTGTCAACGGGGAGGGAGTGTCAGCAGCATACACATTCCTAATATAAAAGGCAGAATCCGTTCTATTTTCCTGAACTCTGAGTTCTTGGGAGTGGGGGGGGGCGATCGCAAGCATACACATTCCTATACTCTATTCAAGAACTAGAGAGAGTAATAAACCTGTTACCGAAATCCCCAACGTACTTGCTCCAGTACCGCAGGTAACGGAGGACTGCCGTAAATCTAATTATATTTAAATATTATAAGCTTTTATAAATTTACTGCAATAATAAAATTTCTGATAGTTCATTTTTATTTCTGTCAGTGAGAAAAGTACACCTTACAGTGTGTCCTTAGTGATTTATCTTGTTTGTGCTTGTTTTTGTATATTATTTAAGATTAGTAAGATACCGAAAAAATATGGCCTCCACTTCTATATTTATTCCAAAATCGTTAAACCAAGGCATTTTTCCTCAATGAATGAATGCTTATGATGCCCTAAGATATCAATATCTAGATAATAATGTTAAAAGCTCTGTTGAGATGTGTTCCAACATGACAGGAAAATTTACTATGTACCGAATACTGAAGGAGAAAAAACGACTGGAATGTTTCGTACTCCCCCATTCGATCACAGGCAGATGAAAAACCTCGTTGGAAGAAGAGATGAAAACTGCAGTAAAAGGAGTTGTACATACATTTTATTGTGAGAAGCAGATCCCATCCGCCAACAAAATTCTTACTAAAATCAAAGAAGATCGGGATTTACCTGAAATTAAAAGAACTGAGCTCTAGAAATTGCTCAGAGAACTTAATTTTTGATGGAAAAAACCAGATAGGAAATCTGTTCTTATAGATCGTCCGGAAACTGTCCGTTGGAGAAGGAAATATCTCTCTCAAGTAAAAGGCAGAGTTGCTAGAAATAAAACAATGTACAAAATTAGTAATTTAACTGAACTTTTGAAAGATTTTTTTGAACAAAGTTACTGCGAAAAATTGGGAAAAATCCATATAATAAAAGAATAAAACAAAATGTGGAAACTCAATTAATTCAGCGACGATAGCTTCACTGAATTTGATTACGAATTAGATAGGTATGTTTACCAGTGTAAACACAATTTGTTTTTGTTGTATTTCATTGTTTAATGTTGTTTATATATTTTTTTTATTTTTTTTATATATTTTTATTTTAATGTGTCCCATTCTTTTTTTATATATGTTTAATTCCAATTAGCCGTAATTTCTTTATTATTTTATTATTATATTTGTGTCTTTTTCTTAAGCGTGTAGAATTAACACGTTTATTTTATTTTTTTAAGCCTATCGGATATTTCATATAATAAAGGAAATTAAATTAAGATGCGAGTGCAATAGAAATAAAAATATGTGGATCTAATTTTAACGGTAACATATAAAAATTAATTACATTTGAATCCCTTTTTAGTGTTTAATTTAAGAAATAAATAAACTGAAACGTCAAATTTCCTAAAAATGTTTATAATTAATGATAAAATGAGCGATAGGCCCCAAAAAAAATTTAAATATTATATGGACGAATTTATTTTTTATATGTTTAACTTCTTTTCTTTTTGACAATGAGTATTTTGTAAGAATTTAAATTGTAACTTCGAATTTTTTGAAAGAATAAGGCTATGTTTTAGTTTGAATGTGCCTAAAACGGTTTTTATGCCAAAATTAAAAATAATAAAAATACAGTTGTGATATGTGTTAAATATGTCAAAATTATCTGTATTTTGTACTGTATGTGACTTATTAAGAAATCATAAGAAATAAAATAATAATATAAAAACTTTTTATTTTAAATTTATTACCGAAATAATATTCTATGCCATAAATACTTAGTGATAAAATACACCTCTTTCCGACGCCTATGACAAGGATTAAAATCCTTTTTAACACTTCCAAATGTCTATTGTTATCCAACCCAAATAGTCCATTATTATAGACCGGTATTTTTGATTATAAAATTTCTAACCCATTCCTAGGAAAAAACTATATATCTAACAGATTTTGCCAAAGACACCGAACACAGGTAGTTTGCGAAGGAAAAATGGTAAAAAATGATTTATTACTCTCTCTAGTCCTTGAATTAACTATAGTATAAGAGGTAAAATCGGGTATATTTTCCTGAACTCAAAGCTCTTGGGGGGGGGGGGGGGGGGCGATCGCCCCCACCGCCCCCCCCCCTTGGATCCGCGCCTATACACAAGTAGGAATAGGTTTTAATATAGCTAGGCAAACATTTTTTTCTAGTATCCCTCGAAATATGCAAAAGAAAACAAAATTTTAAAATAATACCTTCTATCTTCTCTTTTTCTTGATCAGTGGTTGTCTTTATGGTGCGTTCAAACCCATCATCTATCAACGTAGGTAACGGGACATTTTCTAGAATTTCTTCATTTGGTTTTTTCCTCTTGATGTTTGGGTTTGTAAGTTCGGTAGAAGGCCTTTTAGGTTTAATCTAATAAATTTATAAAAATTAATGACAATTTACGGATAAAAATATAAAAAATGTGCAAATTTTTGGCAGACTTTAAAGAAGAAAGTTATAAATTCGACTGGTGTGTATGGTTTTCAGTCGTTTACGCATCACTTTTGACATGGATAAAATATCTTAATAAGGTTTTCAACGTACAAATTTTTTCCACGATAGGTTTAAGCGGAAACGCCCCTCTTAAAGGATAAAAAAGTTCCTTTTTCTCAATTTTTTGATAACTAAATTATATATTTAACATTTGCGGAAAGGATTAAGCATACATTAAACTTATATACATTATTATCTAATTAAAATTTATATAAAAAAATTGAACTGACTTCTGAAAAAGCGCTAAAAAGTGGAAAATAATGTAATATGTTTCGCTTTTAGGTGCTTTTTTTAGAAGTCGGTTCAATTTTCTTATAAAAAATTTATTTTTCGATTTTTAGTTTTGAAGTGAGTATCTAAGAACGCAAAAAAATATCCAGTCCCCCAAAGTTGTAGACCACACTAAATTAAACGACAAAAAACTTTTATTGTGAGAATTCTCCAAATTCCAGTTTTGAGAGACATCGTACCAAATAAATATTAACCCACGAATTCACTAACATGGTCTAATCTTAAAACCGTTTTAAATTGACAGCAGAGTGTTTAAACTGACAAGAGCAACAATAAGACTAGAAAATCTATTTTTGATAGCAACTAGTTTTAAACCTTATTAGTTGAATATGGCCGTGAGAAATTAATTTTTGGATATGTTACGTAAGCTCCCCAAAACCCCCAATACCGATATTGAAACAACTTGAGACATCTAAACTTTTTTAGTCCGCCATATTTTATCTTGCATAATGAGTTTGAAAAAATTAATTTAAGGTCCGTAATATACGCCCCAAGAATCCCCCAAATAAATTTGGACAAAATTGTAAAACTTTTTAGTTCTTCATATATTAAATTGTAAATCATGAACTTCAGATTCGTAACCTACGATTCCAAAAACCCTCTAATATCAATTTTGGAATATAAAATAATTGTTAATTTAGTATATTTATTTTTTTAATTATTTATTAAACTATACTTATGGACACAATTTTAAAGATTTATTTTTACCCAGAACGAACGAATCAGTTTGGAGGAACAAAAAATCGAGTCTCAAATCTATGATTAACAAGATATGTGAATCTGACCCGAAATGACAAATTTTGAATGTTGTCGAAGTCGGGACTTTATACATAGTGAAAGCGGATCAAACCGTGTACAATTTCCTCACTGAAATTTACAGTATTTTAAAGTGTCTTGTGCTTGGGGGTTGAACGCTCTGTTCGCAAAAAATAATCAGCGCCAATCAGATCTCACTTTGCCAACTTTCAGCTGATTGACGATTTCTCACAAGCTTAAATTTAAGGTTATGAATGAAATTTATAAAAATATTGAACTTGAAGCAACAGATTTTTAATTAAAATGGTTTTGTATAGTGGTTTCTATAGAATGGGAAACAAAAAATTGGGAACTCGGCCAGAATAGAACGTAGCTATAGAATAAATTTCGCGAACACCAAATAACTCCTCGAATTTTCTTTAATTTTATTAAGTGGGCCGATCCCGGCGGTACTGCAATACCGGGCCAACCCGTGATAGAGGTGGAGCAAGCCCCTAACCTCCATCAGTTTCCAAAAATCAGTTTAATATTCTGGCCCCGCATGCGGGGCGTATCAGATATTAAGCTGATAAGAACAGATACTACACTTTGATCTTAGCCAAAAGGCCGAGAAGCGATACCAAGCAATGGTAAAAATTGAAACTTAAAACATTTTTGTAACCGTTCCACGATTAAAAATTACTTACGGTGCCATCTATGTACAATAGCGAGAACCGAAAAAATATCCAACTAATCGTGAACATAAAAAATTTTTCAATCAACTTTCTTGTTCAGGGGTTTTCAACTGTGTTATTGATGTTCTGAAGAGGCCATCTATAATTCTGAATAGAATCAACTTTCTTGTTTTGGGATAAAACCATTGAAAAAAATAGCTAACTTTCTTGTTCTGGGAAAAATAGTGCTGAATAATATAATTAAAAGAATGAAATAATGGAAAGTTACTTACACAGTTACGATTTAAAGTAAAAAATTACGAAAATAAAAAGAAAAATAATTTTATTATGAGAATTACCAACATCATCTTTGTCGAATTCGTGGTAACACATGACATTTGTCGTTTGTTTAACGCTGTTTTGAATGAGGTAAGGAAAGGGAATGTAAACAATTCTTTTGTATAACCTCACTTTTGGTAATTGCTTGTCGAAAAAAAAAATACCGGAACTTTAAGTGATATCAGGTATTTTAAGAAACATATGTAATTTAAAAATAAGCAAAATTCATTAGGAAATTTTCAGAATTAAAATCACCCTGAATAAATTTAAAACATAAAAATTTGAGACAGTTATACGAAAAATAATTATTTTTTAGGCTTAAAAAGGTGGAACGTAGTTACTTTCCCCACGCTTGTACAAAAAGAAAGGGGGTATACCAGAAAGAGAAAGAGTTGAAATATTCATAGGTGAATCTACTCGCTTTCAAACAAGTATGAGGAAAATATAAGAAAGTTGTTCGAGTCATCGGATAGATATGAACAAAATTAAGCAAAAACTGTTGGAAACAAGTTGTCTTTGTCTGTATCAAAAATAAAAAAAAAGACCAAGTGTATGTTGAATATCTATTACGTTTCGGTTCCGTAACATCTTTTTTTTCTTTTTTATGTACATATATCTCATTCTGTTTCCTGCTATAAAAACGCGAGTTTATTTTATTAAAAAGTATATCGAAATTTGGAATATTAAATTTTAGACACTTTCTGTTGTATTTCACAAATTAGTGAAAAAGAATGAACATGTAAGACATCTAATTGAATGTAGTACCATCTACCAGCCAGCTTGAGTTACTCGAATCAAGAATGATTATGTTCTGGGTTATTATGCCACCATTTATAATAAATGCGATCCAGATAATCATGATGAAAAATCGTTAGAATCTTTAAGAACAAGAAATACAGAGTTACAGACCTTAACTCTTGAAATGTTTGACAGATTTTTTTGCTTATTTAAATTTAAACCAAGAAAACATTATATCCGATTTCAAGGACAATTATCTGGACTAAATAGTAACTAATGTTGAATCAATTAATATCAACAGCGTAACTAAATCTCTGCTCCTTCTTGACAGCTACCATCCACCTCTATTATTTAATTTATATATAAAAACTCAGTCAATCAAGCCCACGTATGAGTATTACCATTTTAAAAATGGTAACTACTGGGCATTAAATCATTTTCTTGGCACTATTGATTGGGTTTTCACTTTAAATTCACCCAACATTAATACAAATGTGAATATATTTTATGACATAATATATTACAGCTTTCAGCAATAATTCCTGGAAATATGTAAAGAAAAAGAACCGCTCTTTTGATCTTCTCAAATCTATGTTCTATGGTAATGACGTTTCTGACGATGGAAATGTGATAGTGAATTATTTTAGTTATTTTTTCTCCTCTGTTTATTGTGATAGCAATTTTGATATTTATAACTTTAACGTACCTAAACCTGTTTATATAAATAACTCTGATATTGATGTATATTTTTAAGGAAATGTTCCTTTATATTAGCATACATATTAAACATTATTTTTAATCAATCAATAGCAACTGGCACTTGTCCTGATCGATAGAAAGTGTCGTATGTATCACCTACATTTAAAACTGGCGATGTAACTAATTATAGAGCAATAAGCAAAATGTCTCTAGTCGCGAAGATCTTTGAAATAATAATAGAATCTAAAATTAAGCCGCTTTTTCGGCAAACTTTCATAGAATCACAACATGGCTTTGTAAAGGGTAAGTCCATAGCGAGCAATTTATTCGTATATAAGGAGTTTCTTAGGGATGATCTTGAGGACGCTAACCAGATTTATTCAGTCTATACGGATTTTTCCAAGGCACTGTTAAAGAAGCTTGAAAAAGATGGTGTATTTGGGAATCTCTTAAAATGGTTTAACAGCTATTTGTCAGGCAGAAAATAAAGGATAAAAATAGGGAAATATACTTCTGAAGAAGTTCTTATTTCTTCTGAGGTTCCGCAGGGGTCCCATTTAGCCCCGCTTCTGTTTAATATTTTTATTAACGATATATTGACTGTATGAAACTTCAAAAAGATGTGAACGGGTTATGTGAATGGTGTAATTTGAATAGCATGCAACTTAATATAAATAAATGTTTTGCCTTAAAGTTTTATAGAACAAAAAAAGTTGTTGAATTTAACTATCGTGTAGGGGAATGATATACTGAAAAATGAAGAACAACTTTGGATCTCGGTGTGTATTTTGACAAGATCTTAATTATCATGTTAATTATATAACCAATAAAGCTTTAAAGCTATTAAGTTTTATTAAAAGAACTCTGAAAGACTCTAATAATGTATTGTGCTTCAAAACTTTATTCTGTTCTTATGTTAGGTCAGTTCTAGAATATGCTTATCCAATATGGTCACCTTGCTATAGGCAATATATTGACCAAATTGAAAGAGTTCAGAAAAGATTTATTAGATTTGTAGGATACAAATTAGGCATACCCCGGGATGACATTATATATGGGGAGGTACTTAAGATGATTAACCTATCGAGAGTCGAAGGACTTTCGTTGATTTATGCACTTTTTATAAGATTATGAATAGACTGGAGTATGAACTGTTATCGCGAGTAAAATTATTGATTCCGCAAACATCTTAAGAGAATTCAGTCTGTTTTGTGTCCCCTATCATAGAACAAATTATGGCATTTCATCGTTAATCATACGCTGTTTCTCAGAAGCTAAGAGAATAAGTAAGGCTATTGATATTGACTTTTTTAAAGTTTTTGTTAAAATGTCTGTTGATTTTGTTATAGATATGTCATTTTATTTATTGAGACTGCAAAGATTTAGTTGTTTTTTATTTATATGTAATGTTAAAAGTCTGTTGTATGTATGTTGTATTTTTCTTTTCGTTGTAAACGGCTGGTCCGTGAATAAACATTTATTTAAAAGTAATCTGTTGAAAAAACATATCGAATTACTCGAAGATAAAATAAGCTGTCCAAAATTTGAGGATACCATGAAGGAAGCTAGTTACCTCGTAAGTAGAATTTAAGTTTAAAATTAATGGTAATCGAACTTCTAGACCTCGTGGATTTTAGCTAACAATTTATCTCATGATAGTGTACTGACCTAAACTATTCTGATCTGGACAACTGTAGCATGCTTCTAAACAGTTCGATAAACTTTTTAAAGTAGTATAAATTTTAACTTTCACTATTCCCGATGTGGTTTTGAATTGTGAGCCTACTGTGGTTAGATGGTTGCATTTAGTTTATTTGTTGTTTGACAATTTTAGTCTGTTTTTAAGATTTACTTGTAAATGGCAAAGTGCTGTAAATTCTTAAAATGGTTTATCCATAAATAAAGCATAATTTTTATTTAATTAGAACAAGAAAAAAAAATAAAATGTGACAAGAAAATAGGAAGTCTAGTGAATGGAGAACAAAGCACACTGGTATGGAAATTGATAAGATAGATGAAAACAAATCAAACAAAAATGACCACAAAAAGTTCCTATTGAAAAATTGAGGCATCACTATTATACAGTTTACATGAGGACAAAGATGAATGGGAGAAAGAACGTGTAACTTAGACGTAAAAGATAGCCTAGACAATATAAAAAACAGATTATCAGGTTCTAGAAATATTCCTGTAGAATTGCATTAATGCGGAGGTATAATAAATTCATTAATAACAGAACTTACTGGTTTAATGAACGTCCAATACAAAATCCCATAAAAATGGAAAATATATATTCATCTCTTTTTTTTTTATTTACGGATTTAAACTGGTCCAGATTGTTACAGAAGACTTGGTGTTGATGACTCGATAAGCAAAATATTCAGTAAAATCCTCCAAGCAAAATTTGGGAATGACATAGAACATAAGATGCGATGATTAAAGTGGATTTATACCGGGTCGATCGAGCACCGACAATCTTTATACTATCGCAAATTATATGGTCTTTGTAGACCTCAAAAAAGCATATGACACTGTCTCGAGATGTCAACTCTGGGTGGTGTCAAATTCAGTTGGAATTCATAAAAGACTTATTGAACTACTCTGTAATTATAAACTTGGGAATATATTATCTAGACCTATAATTTAATGGAAGAGCTAAAAACAAGGATTCGGTCTATAGTAATTCCTTTTCAATACATACATTGAAATGGTGCTTGGTAAAGATAGCAAAGTGTGGGTTTATCTACAAAAATTATGATTTACGCTGAATTTCACAGATGACTAAGTGATAATTGCTAAAAATGCTTACTATTTGATTCAACGATACACCATTCGACGGGGTAAGTGAAAAAAAGTTAAGATGCATTCTTTTTTATTCCCCTTCATGTTGGTGAATTTTTTATTCACATGATGGATTCGTTCGTTTTGTTTGAATTGACACACCTCTAGTTCACATGCCTTAGATACTATTTTTTTTTATAAAACTTAGTCAGGAGGAAATGTAATAATTCAGTTTTAGGAAAATTAAAACCAATCCATGTCCTCACTGCAGCTGTAAAATACTACATGGTATACTTACTACAATATCTTGCAAAATGTTTATCTTCGGTTGACCTCCAACATCCTTGTTAAAAGGTTCAATTTCGAGATCAGGAAAACTGTAGTCTAAAGTAGGCGGCGATTGCGATTCTGTAATAAATTTTGGAAGTTCGGGACTAACTTTTTTATCATGACGCTTTGATAATCGACGCACTGGCGGGGATTCATCAGACGATGATTGTTGAGGCGCTGACCTAAAATAATAATTAATTCGATCATAATATTTTTCGTATAATATGATTCAAGTCGTAGAAATTATTGTCCCAATCCTGTTCTTGCAAAGTAGCAGCACGAAAGCCTGAAAATAAAACCAATCGAGTGTGATTTTTGCGCAGGGCGTTCCGTACCCTATAAAAGAAATATTTGACTATATTAAGGGCCATATAAATATAACGACTCACGCCTATGACGGGCCTCCTTTGAAATTTGCCAACTTCGATTAATTTTGAGCGTACCAAGCGAATTTCGCAGGAAACCCTTGGGTCGTCGGCGGCCGGATTCAAAGAAGATAATAAAAGCATCTGGGATACCTCAAGCTATAGGCTATTGACTTAAAGTATTTTCATCGTTTCACATGTTCAATTAACTGCCAGATATGATAAAATCACAAAGTGCTACCAAATTAATGAGTGCGTTTTTGAGATTATGGTGGGTTTGTCCACTTTTTAGTTTTTTGAGTTTCACTCGAAAACTATACATTATTCTTAAGTACATGTGTACAGAAAAGTTGCAGGTAATGAAATATCCTGTTGAAATGGTACCTCATGAAGTCCAAAAAAGTCATTTTTCAAAAAATACACCCCAAAAAAAAAATCAAAAAAAAACATATTTTTTTTTTCATAACTTTTTTCCAAGTGAAATTAGGAATAGGTATTGCTTCATAAAAAAAACTGACATTATGCCCATCAAAATGAGCTGCTGTAGACGTCTGTACGATGAAAAGTAACCGAGATATGCCTTCTCAAACTTTGCCACTTTTGAAGGAAATTTAGACATAGATATTGCTGCTTTTCAAAAGAAAGCTGACATCATGCCCGTTAAGATGGTCCCCAGCCAAAGTCTGTACCATGAATAGTAGCCGAGAAAGTTTTCAACTTTTTACGATTTTTATAACTTTTTACCGCACACTATGTAATTTTATATTTTTACGTGAAAATTTGTCTTTATTCAATGGACAAATTACTTTAGGGTGTTTAATAATAAAAATAATTATATTTTGAAAAAAATATTAATATGGAGTACGGAAATGAAAAGCTAAATTCAGTTAAATTATTTTAAATAATTTTGTCAATTTCTTCGTCAATATCTTCGAGAATGTCGTCATCTTCCACAATTTAAACTCATAAATTTTTTGCAGAATATAAAGAAATTGATTCCTAACTTCCTGCAGCCACAATTCCCTTGACATCCTATGGTGCATCCACTAGCTATTCTTTCAAGCAAAGTTTGCGGTGCAGGAGGTTTATTTGTAAAAACTGGTATCAATCCATTTTTCGACCTGTCCAACTCCAGTCGACAGGATTTGAAATATTCCCTATCCATTTTTGAATTGACAAGTATGCATGTATGATAAAACAAAATTCTTAAATTGTGTCAATAAAAATATTTGACTTTCGGAGTATCTTTTTAGGGCGAGAATGCAAGTCTTGAATCCCTCGGTTCCGCATTTGATTGTATCGTATATTTATTATATGGCTTGAAAATTGCCTGCAACAACTGATGCTACTAAACAGGATGGTTTAAAAACATTTACAATGGAAAGCGAGTATTTTAAGTGTTCTAAACTAGGGTTCAAAAATTTCGAAAAATGGATTGATATCAATTTTTAAAAATAAACATCGTGCGCCGCAAACTTTGCTTGAAAGAACAGGCTGTGGATAGACCAAAACAAGCCAAGGGAATTGTGGTTGCAGAAAGTTGCGAACGTTTGTAAAGAATGTATGGGTTTGAATTCTGAAAATGCTGATGTACCTGAAATTACTGAAGGATACTGACAAAGGAATTGACAAAATTATTGAAAATAATTAAACTGAATCCAGCTTTTGAAAAAAAATTATAAAGGAATAAAATAATGTCATAATTAATTTTATTTTTTATTCCGTATCCCATATTAATAGTTTTTTTATTATTAAACATTCTAAAATAATTTGTTCATTGAATAAATAAAAATTTTCAAGCAAAAATATAAAATTACATAATGTATGGATAAAAAGATATAAAAATCGTAAACAGTTGAAAATTTTGAGATGCCATTTCTAATATTCATCGTACAGACCTCGGCTGGGGACCATTTTAAAGGGCATGATGTCGGCTTTGTTTATACCTAAATTCACATACAAAAAAGTTGCGGGACGAAATTTTGAAAAAAAAAGCAAAAATTTGCTAACATCCAGAAAAGTAGCAACGTTTGAGGTGCCGTATCTCGGTTAGTTTTCATCGAATAGACTTTCGCAAAAGCTGATTTTACCAGACGTAACTTCAACTTTTTTTCATATACCTATACCTAACTTTACTTGGAAAAAAGTTATAGGGCAAAAATTTAAAAAAAAAATTCATTTTTTGTTTTGTTTTAACATTTTTTTTGAGGTGTATTTTTTTTTAAATGACTTTTTGGACTTCGTAAGGTAGCATTTCGATAGGAAATTTCATTACCTACAACTTTTTTGTAGATATGTACTTACAAAAAATGCATACTTTTCGAGTAAAACTCCAAAAACTGAAAAGTGGACAAATCTATCTTAATCTCAAAAATGCACCGCTTAATTTGGTAGCACTTTGTGATATTTGAAGGTAAATTGAACATATAAAAAAATGAAAACACTTTAACGTTTTAGTTCCTTTCTCAAGTACATAGTCAATAGCCTATCAATTTTATCATATTTCTCGAGTCATCGGTCTCACTGCAAGGTATTTTTTTTTCGAAAGAGTATCATAAAACCGTCCAATTAAGTAAAAAAATTTCTTTGAGTGCGTACGAAAAAACGACACAAAATGGATCGCTGCTCGCGAACAATAGAAATATGATGACGCTTTTATTATATCCTTTGATGGTCCACCGATAATATTAAAGGAGGCTCAACACGGGCGCGACTCGCCATATTTATACGCACCTTTAGAGCCTTACTGGTTTTCTTAAAAAATAAAGAGTTTAAAATTTTTTGCCTGCAAACTTTGGAGATATGAGTGGAAGTTTTTTCAGTCCAACCAGGTACGTTATTATATTTTTCCTGCAATTTTTACTTGCCTGTCTATTAGGGTGAATTATTTCAAATAGTTTGACCCACAAACTTAAAAAAAGAGCTGAATTTTTTGTACATGTTTGCTTATTAATCAAAAACTATACCATTCAGAACAAAAAAGGTACGGTCAGCTTTGCTATGCCACCTCACTTGATTTAAGAAAGGTAATCTTGGTTAGTCGTATAAGTTTCACACTTACCTGACAGCAATGTCCATTGGCTGATGCAAGGTAGTGTTGAAACCACCATAACGACTATTGTCGTATTCGAAGGCAAAGTTTTCATGTCTGCCCAGACCCCTGCTTGCTCTATTAAATGCTTCATCCAGAGACACGAAATCTGTGGTAGAAAATCCAAAGTCTTTTCGTTTAGCTACAAATAAAAGATTATTATATACTATCTGATTTTAGAATTTACATCGAATGTGTCGAAAGTGACTTATCCAAAAACACTAATGGTTTTAAAGTTACGCCTATATTAAAAAAACTGTTAGTAAAATTCCTAATCAAATGTGTTAAGAGAGCAGTGTTGACGAAACTGGTCAAGATATTTGTCCATTGTTCCGCCCTTATTTTACAGGTCTTTTCCAACAAGTATATAACGTCTTTGATCACGTTTCCAGTTACAACTCTATAAATAATTTTAATCTGAAAAATATGTTTCATACACCAGAAGTGAAAAGTAAACTTTTAAATCTTCCATTGAAAGAACGCAGGTCTCGACAGACTATCCGCATTTTTTTCTGAAAAGACAGTCTCGGCAATCTCTAACCCACTTACTGTGGTACTTGTCCCAATATTTAAGGGTGGAAACAAAAAATTATCGGCCAATCAGTAAATTGTCGGTATAGCTTTTTGAAAAATGACATAAGGATGTTTTTAATTTAGTTAAAAAGATTAGGATTTTATCGAAATTAATTTATAATCACAAGGACGCGAGTCTAGATGAATATGGATACTGTTTACACCGATTTCAATACCGCATCCGACACAATAAGCCTTAATATTTTAATTATTTGTATGGCCGAGATCAGCGTGGTTGGCAATCTCCTGAGCTAACCGAACAGGTCAGCACATGTCGGTCGCTTCAGGGATCTTGCTCTCATTCTTTTATGTCTACTTTAGGACTACCTAACACTAGCACATGGGACCCATATTTTTTATTATTTACATTTAAAAAATTAGGTCTTTTTTCCATCATTGTAACAGATGATTAAAACATTTTTGAAAAAGTACCGATTGTCAGCCTATTCAAAAAGATTTAGATAGGTTGGTAGAATTTCTCAATTAAAATATAATTTATTCTTAAATACTTAACCATCACCTTTTCTCATAATCGAATACGGCAGCATGTTTGACTTGCGCGCCACGTTCTCTAATATGGAATCTACCATATGTTGATATCACTCCCTAATTCTAAGCAAGTTGAACTTTGGTAATAGGACTGACTTGGCATCCAATATATACATATATATATATATATATATATATATATATATATATATATATATATATATATATATATATATATATATACACACACAGGATGAAGAAAATTCAAAGGGTTAAGGAGAAAAACTTTTTTTACCAAAGATTTAGAAAATCAAGGTGCATTTGATGGTGACCTTAAAGTTGAGTCAGGATAAATGGGAACCCCTTTTTTATTGCAGAAATGAAAAGCGGGGGAAATTTCCTATCCAACAGTATAAATAACATAGGGAGTAAAATCACTTCGAGACGTCATTTGAGGGTCTAATGTCCCTAGACCATAAATTGATGTAAATTAGCCGACAATTTAAAAACTAAGAGTGCTGTAGAAAAACTTGTCACACAAAAGTTTCAGGAAATTAAACGGGGCATCTCGTGGTGATCTTGGCTCTGACCTTGGTACTGACCTTAAAGATTATTTCAAGTTCAAGTTGTTTTTTTTGTAATGAAAACCTTTAATTTTTTAAATGAATTTTTTAATTTTTAATGCCACAATTTTTTGGCGCTACTCAGAAACAACGACGTGGGCCTAGAAGGATTCTGTTCCCTTTGGGGTACTTTTTTATAGTGAATTCCTTTCGCTTATCACTTTTGGGGTGTTTTTTTAAACTGAATTCCCCTTGCTTCTCACTTTTCGAGGTACTTTTCTTTATTGAGTTCCCTTCGCCTCTCACTTTTGGGGTGCTTTTTTAGAGTAAGTTCCCCTTGCCTCACACTTTTCAGGACACTTTGTCACAGTGAATTCCTCCCGCCTATCACTTTTGAAGTGCTCTTGTAAAGTGAGTTCCTCTTGCCTCTGACTTTTTGAGGTGCTTTTTTAGAGTATTCCGATAGATAATTGAATTCACAATAGGTGTTCGACTTGTTACCCATTAATTTCTTGATAGTAACCAATCTTATTGTAAAATGATTAAAATACGTTTTAAATGGTTTTTCGAGAGAAGTTTCTCTTGGAATTAGGGCAGCTTTTTGAACAATTCTGTTTTTTAATATGTCAATGTTTTGGGGATTGATTCTGTAAACACATTTTAAATAACCCCACAGAAGGAAATCTAACGGTGTTAGGTCTGGAGATTCCCCCACATTACTGAGGATGTTACGACGATTCCTGGACACGCCGTTCCACGCAAGATGGATAGATAGAAGAGGCATAACAGGGTAGGCTCCAAGATCTCCAGACACCGTTCGATTTTTTTCTGTGGGGTTATTTAAAAGATCGTGTTTACAAACCAATCCCCAAAATCTTGATGAATGAAGAAACAGAATTGTTCCAGAAACTGCCCTCATTAAGAGAAGTTATTCGAAATGCAGTTCAATCATTTTACAATAGGCTTGGTTACTGTCAAGAAGTTAATGCGGAACAATTCGAGCATCTATTGTGAATTCATTCGCCTATCGAAAAACTCTACATAAGTACCTGAAAAAGTGAGAAGCAAGAGGAAATCACTTTAAAAAAGTACACATAATGTAATGATGCTTAACACGATTTCGTATAAACTGATGTAAATCAAAGAATATTATTTAAAAAATATAATAATCTTTTTTCCAGTTTTTTGCTGCTATAAAAAGTAATCTACCCATATCAATTGCAAACCAAGTTTGTAATAATTGAATTTATTTTTAGCACACACACACACAAAGCTACTTTAAGGGTATGTGCTAACTTTATAGTTTTCAGTTTGAACCTTTGTATGGTTTTGTTTTTTTTTAAGACTGTTGTAAAAATCTGTGTATTTTTATTAATTTTAAATATTAACATGAAAATATAAATGTAAAACAATTACTGAGATATATGTTTATAAAAAAAATTTGTAATTTTGTAGATGAAAGAAAATATACCATAACTTTGAAGAAGCTCACTATGTAGAGCGAAACGTCAGAAAAATTGTCATTTGATTTTCAAATGAAAAAACGTATACCCAAGAAAATATTACAGAATATTACAGAATATATATATATATATATATATATATATATATATATATATATATATATATATATATATACAAAGAATTATTAATTATTACTGTACTTACTTCGTTTCCCTCGTGTTTTCGATTCTGTTTTTGCCGGCTCTTTTGGTGACCTTGTTTTTCTTTTAGATTTGTCACCGACTGTTTTAGATTTGTTTACAGTTTTCTCTTTCTGTTTTAGTAAGGCTTGTTTCTTCTTAGGTAATTTGGTTCCTTTTGGCACAGGAATAGGAGTCTCATCTAAGTCGGGAGTAGTCTGTTTCGTAATATCTAAAATGTCATAATTCTGTGTTAGATAGGAAATGATCAATAAATTCTTATTTTAGTCAGTTAGGCAAGTTTTTTTAGAGTCATAGTCTTTCTTGTAACTTAATCATTTTCCTTTTTTTGCAATATTTTGCAGGCGTATGCTTTTAAATTACCAGAAGATATGGTTAGGTAGATATTTTCTAATATCCCTCATACTAGGTGTATTTGAGTCATTCTAGTGAATTTAATGAGTGATTAGTTGTTTAAGGTACTAATTTTTAACCAACCCTTAACACAATGTAAACATAACATGCATAAAAATACATTTCACGTGCAACAACAGGACAATATTAATTTTACCTGGTAGCTCATCCAAATAACTCAAATTTCCAGGAACGTACAACTTTCTGCTTCTACTTCCCACAGTAGTGTTCATCCTAGACTTGTTTTTTTCCTCCAATATATTATCGAATTCTTCTGGTACAGGCTGTTTTATTTCCTCATCTTTCCTCGTTCTTTTTAATGTTGACTCCTCTTCCTCAACAAATTCATCTACATTACGGGTTATCTTTCGTTTTTGACTGTCGCTTTTGTCTTTGTACAAGTGGTATAATTCTTGTTCAAGATTTCGAAATTCTTCGGAAAGGGATTCCTTGCAAACTATTTTTCCTAAAATTATTTTAGGTTCAGGAAAAAAAAACTTGTAAAATCTCTGTTCTTTGCTTTACAAATTTAGTTCAACCAATTTTGATGTAGCATAATAGCACGTCGAAAGGTAACAATTTAAAATGTTTTAATTACTGTAATTTCAATTTGCTCTCATGAGACAACAAATAACTTCAGAATAGAGAGAGGGGTCCGCCAAGGCGACACTATCTCCCCTATACTGTTTAACACTGTATTACAGTACATGTGCAAACAAGTAGACTTCGACAATCTCGGTCTAAACATAAATGGTGAAAACCTATGCCACCTAAGATTAGCCGATGAAATAGTTCTAATATCCGACTGTATAAGAAAGGTCATGACAATACTAGACAGACTAAAAACTGCCTCAGAACAAATGGGTCTAAAGATAAATATATCAAAAACCCAAGTGATGACAAATTTAACAATTGGTGGAGACATCTATCTTGATGGAAAGTAAGTCGAAGAGATTACATCCTACAAATATTTGGGCCATGAAATTCGCATTGGTAGAGATAACCAAACCTCGGAACTTACCAGAAGAATAGCTTTAACGTAGGCAACCTTTAATAGGCTAAACTACATCTTTAAGGCAGATCCACCAATATGTCAGAAACGGAAGGTGTATATTGCCCGTTCTAACTTGTGGTTAAGAAACTCTCAACTTTAACGAAAAAGCAGCAGGATACGGATGACACAGCGTTCAATGGAAAAGATAATCTTCGGACTGTCCCTGAGAGATAAAGTTCCAAACACAGTAATACGGCGAAAAATAAAGTTGGCGGATGCTGTAGAAAGAATAGCTATCCTAAAATGGAATAGGGCTGGTCACATTGCGAGAACCACAGATGATAGATGGACTAGAAAGATATTTGAATGGAGACCACGACGAGGCGTATTTAGGAACAGAGGACGCCCTTCGACAAGGTGGCATATATATATATATATATATATATATATATATATATATATATATATATATATATATATATATATATATGTATATATATATATATATATATATATATATGTATATATATATATATATATATATATATATATATATATATATATATATATATATATATATATATATATATATATATATATATATATATATATATATGTACATAAGAGCTTCACTTCATCGACCTCTCAGAACACTGTCTCAAAAACAGATACTTTTCCTATGAAAATAATTTCTACTGACAGACAGATGGTGCTCCTATGGAATCTTCGCTATCACCAGTCATCGCAAACCTTTTTATGATATATTTTGAAACAGAAGCCCTAAGAAAAAACAAACCAAACCATCCCTCTGAAAACGTTACGTAGATGACATCTTCATTATATGGCCACACGGAAGATCCAACTTAGACACATTTTTAGAGGAACTAAACATCATTCATCACCGCATTCAGTTCACATTGGAGGTCGAAGTTAACAAGCAGCTACCTTTCCTTGACCTTCTAATCACCAGAATCGACGACCTAGGCATCGATTATACGGTCTACAGAAAACCCACACACACAAACAGATACCTGAATGCCAAATCACACCACCATCCATCACAGTTATAATCGGTCGCCAACACACTGATCTCCAGATCCTTGCGACTAACCAAACCCACAACATAAGCCCAATTTACAAGCCACAAACAACAATACACAAATTATTGGACAATCCTAAAGACAAAATGCCATTGGAAAACCAGGGAGCATCCCATGTAGTGACTGTGAAAAATAATACAATGGCCAAACAAACAGAAGAATCTCTACAAGGGTCCAAGAACATAAAAATAGCATAAACAATAAGCAAACGACATCGGCTTTATTCCAACATCATCAGGAGATAGGACACGCTATAAATTTCCAGAAAACCAAACAGATCGCACCCATAAAACACAATAGAACGCGGATCATCAGAGAAGCTCTCGAAATAGAAAGCACTAAAAACTTTAACAAGAAAGATGATACACAAAACGTTTCAAATACATGGAAAACTTTGTGTGTGTAATTGTAATACATATAATATGTAGATGATGCCCGCCTAATACCCAAATAGAGCACCATACAATTGAGACTCTGTAACACAGATATATATGAGCTGAATTATCACGTGTAGCACAGCCCTTTTCTTTTTTGGTTAGGAGCCGCTATACAGCGCCATCATGGAGCCATTATACTGCAATTTGGAGGCGCTACAAAAAAAAAACGCTAGGAGTAATATACCAAGTCTGCTCGTACTTGTGTATTGGATTGTTATTAAACATTAATCTCGTATTAAAAAATGCGGAGAACTGTAAAATAATGGAGAAGCTCTGGATCTATAAGAGGTTGTATGAATTGTTAAGGGCGTCATCGACTTCTCAAAGCACTGGACTGATTCAGGCCGGTTCTGATTTCGACTTGATGAATACGTAACCGGTATTTGAACCACAAACTATGATAGTTTAGTTATTCTTTTTTCCAGAAGTTTAATTAGGGACGATTTATCTATTTCCGTGAAAATTTTCACTTTTTTTTAGTTTTAGCCGCCATCATGAGTTTTGGTATGCACAGTGTAGGTTATAAGCGTATATGAATGAAAGTACAATTTGGGTGTCTCAAAATTAAAATGCAACACGAATGTTAACTTTTTAATGTTTTAACCGCTATATTATCACTCTCATAAATTTTCACACGTACAGTTTGGATGTAACAAAAAAGATTAACTCGAAAGGATTTTCAACCTATTTCAGTGGAAAATTTTAATTTTTTACGTTTTAGCCGCTATATTGAATGTGCCATTTTTCATTTCAAAACTAGCTCTATTTACAATAAAAGCAGGTCTACAATTTAGACCTAAAAATGAATTTATTCGGGACTGAGTTTTCTCTCTATCTCTCTCTCTGTGTAGCTCTTACAACCCAGGATGGGTCTTGGCTGACTGAACGATTCGTCTCCATTGGACTTTCTCCGTTATTAGTTCCTCTGCATCTGTGATGTTCAGGGTTCGAAGATCTGAAGCTATGTTATCTCTCCACCTTAGTCGTGGTCTTCTACAGGTTGAGGCCTGTTCCCATACCAATTTGACTACTCTTCCATCTTCCTGTCTCCTGACATGGCCGACCCATCTCAGTCTTTCTGCTTTAATTACCTTTACAATACCCGGTTGGTCATATAGTTCTTCTAGCTCCCTGTTTGTTCTACTACGGTACTGCTGTGTTGTACCATTCTTTGTGGGTCCGTATATACTCCGTAGGAGTTTTCTTTCTGCAATTCTTAGTCTGTTCTCGTTCTGTCTCGTCATGGTCCAGATTTCACAGTCATAAGTAATAATCGGTCCCGGGGGCCCCGATCTCTGAATAGAAGAGTCTCAGTTTTTGAAAAGGAGTGGAGAGATAGCGTCTCCCTATTTCAGGTCATTATTTGTTGTGAAAAAGATTGAAAGTCTCCCTCCGATCCGTATGGCAATATTAATCCTCGTTAAATTAACGAGTTTACTCGGAATTCCCAGCTCCATCATAACATTCCATAGTACCCCTTGCAAGACGCTGTCGTATGCTTGTTTGAAATCGATAAAGAGCTGGTGTAGTACTCGATAGTATTCTCAGCACTTCTTCATTAATTAACGGATTGTGAAGATTTGATCTATAGTTAATCGCTTTTTTCTGAACCCACATTGGTAGACTCCCAGCTGATGTTCTACGTATGGAGTTATTCTTCCGAACAGTATCAATGATCAGATCTTATATCCGGTATTTATCAAAGATATTCCACGATATAGCATTGTAGTTTGTCGCCCTTTTTGTAGGTGCAATATTGAATCTGCCATATTGTTTGCTAACGAAAGACCATTGGAGCTTCGACAGATCGGCCTGAATTTTGCACGAGGGGGTGATCGCGTATGACAAAGGCAGAAATTCATCAACTGAAGTTTAAACGCGCTCCGCCATGGACTTTAATAACCCGACTTAGCCCCTTCTGCCTAAAATCTCCTAGGGGACCTCAAAAAATTATTTTCTGAGAAAAAGTGTGAGTCTGATTATGAAGTTATTGAAGCGACAAAGGAATTCCGCCATAGAATTAAATAAAGGAAATTTACGTCACAATTTTTGCATTGTTCTCGTTGGTAATAACGCATAACTTTACCGTTCTATAAATAAACCTACTTGTACACTGATTTACCTTTATGATCAACCGAGACATGATCCGATGACACATGTACTTGTGCAGTTGTGGTGATCGTTCTATGTGGCATCACTTCAGGGCTGGTATCAGGTGTCACCTTAAAAAGCGCCTATAAAAAATAAAATAAATGGTTTGTCAGCATTTACTCTCATTAGAAAAAGAGGAGAATACGGGTTTCAATTGTCCTTCTCTCTTTCGCACTGTGGGAATGATCTCTATTCAGAGTTTCAAACTCCCAGCAGTGTACAATAGGCGTCAAATTAACCCTAGTATTTTCTTTTTTTTTTCTCCTAAGGTTCCCATAACGAAGAACCCTTTAAATTAGCTGATAGATCAAATACACACGGTGAACACACATAAATGGCCCGTACGGTACGAGAAGAACTTATGTATAAATAGCAAGGACTCACAACGCGACTCAAATGCAGTTTAAGTTGTTTTTGGAAAAATTTAATTTAAAAAAATGTTAAGTTAAAAGAGAACAAATTACCTTGGATTTTTGTGGCATTTCTAAAACAAGATTGGCCTTATTAGGCTCCTTGTGCGGTACACTTGTGAATTCCGGAATTTTCTTCCGAATTTCATCAGAAGCGTTAACGTGTATTTCATTGCTAGGTTCTTCTATTATTTTGACATCGCCAGCTACATCAGATTTTTGTTCTTTTTCAGGATATCTAATATCGCCTAGTGGAAAATCTATCGCTAATTCTTTTTCTTCATTTCTAACATCGATTTTATCGCTGCTTATAAAAGTATCCATATTTCCTTGTTCTTTTGCATTCCCTTCGTTTAATTCATCTCTATTAACGACTTTATTTTTGTCAATTGTGACATTACTTGCTTCCACATTAAATTCAATTTTGTTATTATCTTGAATCAAATTTGTTTTATCGGTCTTATTAACTTCGGTACCACCCGCCAAAATGTCTAAATTTGCCTGAGTAGTAATTTTTGGTTGTATCTTATTGTCGTTAACAGTTTTTTTTACATTCTTCTTAGCCTTGCCTTTTTTACCTTTCTTAAGTATGTTGCTTATTTTGTTCTTTGTTAGTTGCACTTCTGGTAATCCAACTTCTGTCGCAATTTCATTATTGACATTTTCTTTAGATTGTTCATCGACATTAACAACTACAGTTTGTTTTTTAAGCTGGATATTATTACGCTCTTCTTGACTAGCTTGGGAAGCTGAAAAAAATATAAATACTATCAAATAAAAAACAATATAAATATTATCTACTTTTATGATAATCGTACAAAACACTTTTTGGTAAATAAAATATATATAAAATTACAAAAATGATAAATATATAATGAAGCATATAACAAGGAACCATGAAAAATGTCTTAATGTTGTTTCGAGGAACGATAGCCATTTTGTTAATTTTAAAAATTTCTCGCCTTTCAAATTTTTTTCTTGAAGTTTATGACTCATGTGACCTCAATCAAAAGTTGTTGTGGAACATAACATCTCACCACCGCTTTCCGGCAAAACTGAACTTAAATAGAGGTCCAAGTTTGTGGAAAGTACAAGGATGTCTGGGAAAGATACCAGTGAATCCCACTGATGAATCCACCACCGGTATCGGGACGAAACATCCATACATTTACTACGGTGGTCGAAAATAGATCACTAGCTACATGTCCCTACCACCAGGGGCATAGCTAGTTACGACAAAGTGGTTGTTTTTTTTCTTTACTGCAAAAGCACTAATCTCAACTTTAAAATCTCGATAACTTCGTTGCAAATGATTCTTTTTGCAAAACAGCAAAATGTATGTACAATTTTTTGGTTTCTACAGGGTGTCCAGAAAAATGTGGGAAATCGTCCAGATATGAAAAAACACGTGAAAGGAATACTGCAAGTTCATATAAACTTTTTCGTATAGGCCTCCTCTTCGGAGATATGGACTCCCAAAGAGCTGCAATGGAATCAAATTCTTTTCATATAATTATTGAACCACCAGCTGTATTTCATTTTTTTTTAATATGATGTATACCTGAAAGACCCTGCAAATTACTATCCAAGAAAGTGTTGTGAATTACTCACAGCTGCAGGGACGGACTAGCTGTGACACTCATGATCCCATTTTTTTACGCCCTGTGCTCTTCCAGATCAGAAAACATTTCAACGAGTTGACCAACGTCTAAGGGAGAATCGCAGGCGATTCCATTTGAAAAGGTGATATTATTAAATTTCTACATAATTTTAGGAACAAAAGTACTGATGCTGGTCGGGGAGGAACAGTACGTACACCGCAATTAGAGGAAAATATTTTAAATGCTATAGATGACACTCCTTCAACGAGCACTCGAAAACTATCAGCGCAATTTAATACGCCGAAAACAATAGTACATGAAGTTTTTCAAGAACAGCACTTATATCCATATCATTTGAAAAAAAGTGCATGAACTGATTCCTGAAGATTTTATTCGTAGAATGCAGTTTGCAAACTGGCTATTGGATCAGTAACGAAATAATGTTCAAACTTTATTAGCACTATTCTCCTCACAGGTGAAGCAGAGTTTACCAAAAATAGTATCATAAACTTACACAAGTCACATATATGAGCTGATGAAAATCCTCATGCAACTATTGTTTCGCATTATCAACATCAGTTCCAATCAATTAATATCTGGACAGTAGTAATTGGCAATTTTTTGATTGGACCATTCGTATTGCCGGCACAATTGAAAGGAGAACTTTATTTGAAGTTCCTCCAGAACGCTTTTCACGATTTACTAGAGCACTTACCACTTAAAACCCGTCGAAACGTATACTACATGCACGATCGGACACCTACTCATTTCAGCGTTGCTGTGCGGGAGCACCTAAATAACGTCTATCCAAACCCGACCTAACGCCGTTCGATTTTTACCTGTGGGGACACCTCAAAAACCTTGGTGTATTTCACCCCGGTCGATAGTAGGGAGGAACTTCTACGGAGAATCACATTTTATTGTGATCAAAAAAGGAACAATGCCGAGTTAATGTGGCGGGTACAGCAGTCCTCAATTTGTCGTGATCGCGAGTGTATCAGACTTCACGGAGCCCATGTTGAACCCTCTTATGAAGTTTTTAACTAAGCAGTTAGTTTAAATTTTTACTGAAAAAGTGACAAGAGAAAATTACTCTGTTTCATATTCAACCCGACAGAAATTAGGGAATTAACAGTGTAAATAAAATGATGTTTTTTCGAAAACGGTTAGGATTAGCGATATGAATGAAGACTTCATTTTTAGTCAATAGTCAAAGAGATGTGAAAAACATTGTCCAAAGTTCTTATCACACAGAGCGTGAAAAAAATGGGACCATGAGTGTCACAGCTAGTTCGCTCCTACAGCTGTGAGTAATTCACAACACTTTCTTAGATAGTAATATATTTCATGAAGAAAGCATTTTTTTTTAAACAACTTAATTGCATGATTTTCAGTGGAATCGGTCTTGTAAGACTTAAAAGAAAAAACGTGAGGTGCATGCAATAGGAGTGTAAGAGTCACTGAAAAAACTCGCACAATAGTTATTATCTAGTTCACTCCATGTTCTTCGTTTTAAATCATACAAGTATTTTCATAGCTATTTAAGCATCAGATTTTCAGGACAATGTGTCTATGGTTAGAAATCCGTATGAGGTTATAAATCTGTTTGAGGGCTAGAAGAAATTATTTTATACTTTTTAGTTCGTTTTAAAAACGAGGTACATTAAAAAAAAATATTTAAATAATTATTTTCTGCTTTTTAATCTTTAGTTTAAAATCGATTGCAAAATGTGTACCAAACAGAAAAATAAACAGACAGACGAGAAATCGAGTTAATAAAAACGTGGTGAAAGGAAATATTTGTGATAATTATTATCAATGCGAATCTTATAGGCTGGCGAAATTAGCCTCACAATGAGGTGATTTTGAAATTTACTGTTAGTAAATGGAGAAACCTTCAGAATGATTATGTAGTATCTTATGTCTCATTTCCTTTTTGGGGAAAATTTTTTATTTAACAATCAAGATGTGAAAAACAGTTTTATTCAAGTTCTAGGAAAAGCTATTGTTTTTCACTAAAAAAAGATTCAAACGAAAGTTATCTACATTGAAAGTACCTACAAAAAGAGCTAAGGCCCATCCGAATCGGTTAATTTGTTCATTAGTCACTGCAAAAATACGTGCTAGAATGGCTGTTTTTTCAATTGTTAATAAACAATAAAAAAATATATTGCATTAACTTTATATTAAACCAACAAAAGCCTCTTGTTGCATACAAAAAGTGTGCAAAATTTCAAGTGAAAATATTCAATAGTTTTTTGTACAGTGAATTTGTTTATAACTTTTCATGTTTTTTTTTTAATTATTTATTCTCAGCGATCTAGAGATCGTACAGCGGTCTTCGGGTACGCAAATGAAAGTTCGAGACTTATACTAACAATAACAAAAAGGAACCAAATAAATTGTTCATTTTAAATTATTGAAACAGGTAAACAAAGTTGGGGTTCGTTTTTTCGTTATAAACAAATAGAATAACCCTTCGACAATTATTGATATCGAAATGTCGATAAGTGGACTAGATAGGTGAGATTTTGGCGCACATTTTGAAAAAAAAATTCTGTACGACCACTAGAAGCTGAGATGGAGAACTTTGTGTATCTGTTTCAACAATTTAAAATCAACAATTAATTTGATTATTTTTTGTAATTGTTAGTATAAGTTTCGAACTTTCATTTGCGCACCCGCAGACTGTTGTACGACCTCTAGATCGCTGAGAATAAACAATCAAAAAAAACATACAATGTTATAAACAAATTCACTGTGCAAAAAACTATTAAATATTTTTACCTGAAATTTTGCACACTTGTTATATGCAACAAGAGACTCCTTTTGGTGCAATATAAAGTTAATACAATATATTTTTCTATTGTTTATTAACAATTGAAAAAAAAAACAGCCTTTATAGCACGTTTTTTTTACAATAACTAACGAACAAATTATCCGATTTGGATGAGCTTTAGCTCATTTTGTAAGTATTTTCAATGCGCACAACTTTTGTTTGAAACTTTTTTACTGAAAAATAATAGCTTTTCCTAGAACTTGAAAAAACTGTTTTTCACATCTTAATTCTTAAATAAAAAAATTTTCCCCAAAAAGGAAAATGAGACATAAGGTACTACATAATTACTGTTATCATTCTGAAGGTTTTTACATAGTCAGAAGTCTACTAACACAAAATTTTTTCCAGATGCTAATTCCGCGGGCCTATTAGGACAAACATGAGGAATAAAAAAGAAATATTCATGTGATTTCCGCGTTATTATACAAAGAAAACACGTAAATAAAACAAAACATGATTTTACTTGGGCTTAATCTCCAATTTTGGACGATATCCATAGTTGCCTGATCTTTGGTTTTTACATCTAAAATTTTATTGAACTGTGATGTTACCTAACAAGGGTCTTGCCGGTTTTTTCAAAATAAAACTTTCTTCCGGTTTGGCTGCTTCTGATTTAATGAATACGTCGTTGTAATCAACATTTTCAATGTTGATTTCTAGTGGGTTTTCTTCCAAATGAGAATTTGATCCATTGGCGCCAAGCGGCATTATCGTCTGGTTCTCGATGGATTTTTGAGAATCTACAAATATTCTTAATAAATTAAAATTTATTATAAATGATACCAGATTTTAAACCCGAAAATCAGCCCAGCAATCTCGAAAACGTTTCTGGAAAGAACATAAATTGGCTTCTCACCAGACAACAGACCAAAAGAATCTTCAAACCTGGCTGCAGAGCCCCTTCATGACCGACACCCAAATGAGGTCGACCAGAAAGATGTCGACAAATTCGCATCGAACTACTGGTTCAGCGCATGACTAAACAAAAAGAACTGCTGAACACCATCAAAGAGAGAAAGATACAATATATGGGTCATGTGCTGAGAGGTCAGAGATATGAGTTAGTCGGACTCATAATAGAGGGTAAAGTGCAGGGTAAATGATCAGTGGGAAGACGCCAAAACTCATGGCTAAAGGATCTGAGATGGTTCGACCACTCTTTCTAAATCTTCAATTGCCATTTGGATCGCCAACCTTCGGAAAAAGGAAAGGGCGCAATAAGAAGAAGAAGAAAACCCCACAGAAATAAATCAAGAGAGTTTAAGTCTGGAGTTATCAGCGACCACTCAATAGGTCCTTTCTCCCAATCCACCTATTTGCGAAAATATCCTTAAGAAAGGCGCGAACTTCCGCTGCGTAATGTGGCGGGGCATCGTCTTGTCGAAACCAGATATTTTTTTGGAACAAACCTGGATTATCTTTTCAGAAAAAGGCATGAAAGGTGCAGGAATAAGATCTTGTAGAAACTGTAAATATCTTTTACTACGAATCCAACCCACGCATTCATTCTTTGTCCATAATGAGTGTGTCCCTCTCTCATTCACATCACCATTTAAACAAAATGTGGATTCATCGGACAAAACAATGTTTTTAATAAATATGGGTTTCCGAAAAAACGTTTTTTGTAACAGATTGTAAAACGACTCAACGACTTCCATTTTGAAAGGATGGTACTTATTAGTATGCAATATGTTTAATACCGTTAATATGATAATTATTTTGGACACTTGATAATATGTTTACTTTTTTGTCATCACAAGTTGCTGGTCGACTACTTTTTGAAGCATCTCGAAGATGACCTAGACGATGAAATTTTTACTCAATCTTACTCACTGTCGCCTGTGAAACTGGCAGAATATTATAATATTTTACTTGAAATAACTGATACACTTCTTCCTGAGTTCTTACCCTATCGCCATATCCTATCATCATAAAAATTGCTATCCTCTGTGCCTCAGAAAGTTTAATTTTCTCTAACAATGAACTAAAAGTGACAATTTGACAAAATATGACAAAGGAACAGGTTACTGAATCAATTATGTTGATAAAAAAATTATTGTATTTCATTTCGGGTTTTAACTATCGATAATCGAAAACAGTTAGATTTAGATATAGGACATGTAATAGATAGACTGTTCGGAATGTTGCAGAGAGTCTAACAGTGTACAAAAAATTGAGGAGTCACTATTTAACAAATCAAAGTTCATTATGGCACAGCTTCTTTCAGAGACATCCTGTAAAATTTCATATATTGAAAAAATTAGTACCAGAAAACAAAGACGACGTGTCTGAATGGTTTAAAAAAAAACCTAGCGTTTTTACGTCCTCATTGTACACTAATAAGCTAATACAAAAGTAAATCTAAAACAAAATATAAATAGATAAATAAAGTACAAAATTAAAAGAAGAGGAAAAAGCGTAGACTTAACATAAGAAGGAAAATGTTAAAAATAGGAAATGGTTTAGTAAAAAAAAAATAAAGTGTCACCTGTGAAACCTTATAGTCTTGGAGCCCGCCCACATATCAGTAGAATCATTAATATACTTTTCTAAATATTTGTGTGACTTAATAATGAATAGACCGACAACTTTTTCCTCTACGAAAACTCTCGTAATCGATTTATTCGCTTTTCAATTGTTTCCGTACCACGTCGGTTTACCGTCGTAAGAAAATTTATAAATATAAATTTTTTCCAATTGTAGGCTTTAGATTATTGAACAAAAAGCGTGAAAAAAAATTGTGGTTTGTAAAGGGTGTCCACCACTCTCAACATAACGATATGATGAATTTTGGAGATTTACTGACAAAAAGCTAATTTTTTCAGAATTGTTTGATAAAAATATATAAAAGCCACCAATTTCATTGTCCGACAAAATAAGTTTTCCTATTTTCCAGTCCGACGCACTGAACTTGTGGCTCCTACAGTACGGTATTTATTAATATTTGTCGGACAAAAAAAATTAAGTTTGTAAGTAAAAAATATTTATTGCTTTGGTTGTACACCATAGCGTAATGTAAGTGATTATTTTATTTGTAGTATATATATATATATATATATATATATATATATATATATATATATATATATATATATATATATATATATATATATATACAGGGTGTCCAAGATAAGGATCCTAAGCATGGGGATCTCGGAAACAGTTGGAGATACGAGGTCGGTTAAATTAGAGAAAAGTTGCGCAATTTAGTGCTAAATTAAACGCAGTTGAAAAAATTTAAAAATTTCAAACACTTCCGGAGATTTCCGGAAAAAAAACGAAATTTGGCAAAATCGTTTTTAATTTTTGCAGGCTTTATTTAAAGAGATATCAGAAAATAAAAGGTAGATTCTCATTGCCACTTTTTATTTTTTATAATTTGGTCTAAACAAAATTTAAATTCGACGTTTCGTTTCTGAGATACCATCATGAACTTTCATTTTTTATATGGAACAAAAAAAAGTATCCCATGTATTTGATAGCATTTTTTATTACAAATTCAACGGTGTATCACACTTGCATATCAAGTGTGTAGTTCATTGGCTTTTATAAAACTGATATACCTTTCTCTCTCGCTCTCATGGAGCTCTTATGGAAAGTACTTGAACTACGTATTCGATATGCAAGGGTGATACACCGTTGAATTTGTAATAAAAAATGCTATCAAATACATGGGATACTTTTTTTTGTTCCATATAAAAAATGAAAGTTCATGATGGTATCTCAGAAACGAAACGTCAGATTTAAATTTTGTTTAGACCAAATTATAAAAAATAAAAAGTGGCAATGAGAAACTACCTTTTATTTTCTGATATCTCTTTAAATAAAGCCTGCAAAAATTAAAAACGATTTTGCCAAATTTCGTTTTTTTCCGGAAATCTCCGGAAGTGTTTGAAATTTTTAAATTTTTTTAACTGCGTTTAATTTAGCACTAAATTGCGCAACTTTTCTCTAATTTAACCGACCTCGTATCTCCAACTGTTTCCGAGATCCCCATGCTTAGGATCCTTATCTTGGACACCCTGTATATATAGATGCGCTCACGCGATATGGCATGTATGTTAAATTTATAACATAGGTTTTTTCTTTTTAATGGAAAAAGGTAACGTGTTTTTATTGGACAACTCGTTAATCATAATCTAACCAAAAAAATATTTAAAAAAATATTATTAATAAATACCGTGCTGTCATGGGAGCGACGGCTTCAATGCGTCGGACTGGAAAATCGGAAAATGTATTTTGTCGGACAATGTCATTGGTGGCTTTTATATATTTTTATCAAACAATTTTGAAAAAATTAGCTTGTTCTCAGTTAATCTCCAAAATTCATCATATCCTCATATTGAGAGTGGGGGGCACCCTGTATAAACCACAATTTTTGTCGCATAATTTTTTTTCCGCTTTTTGTTCAATAATCTAACACCTACAATTGGAAAAAAAATATATTTATAAATTTTCTTACGACGGGAAACCGACGTCTTACGGAAAAAATTGGAAAGAGAATGGACTGATTACGGGAATTTTCGCAGAGGAAAAAGTTGTCAGTCTACTTACAATTAAGCCACACAAGAAGTTACAAAAGTATATTAATAATTCTTCTTATATGTGGGTGAGCTCCCAAACTATTATAATTTGCGATATATACGAAAAACGAAAATATATAGGGTTATTTCGAAAATCTTGTTGATAAAAAGAACTGACATTATTTTAAAATTTTATGCAGGATACGGAAAAATCTGTTACATTAAATTTATTTTCGTTTCATTTTATTGACAGTGCAGTTATTAATTAGATTTTTTTCTTTTTGTGGCTTGCCGTAATAGTATTACTTCATAAGAAATTAACATATGTTTTTGCTCTTACGTTTCAGTTTATTTTATTATTTAAGCCATCTTCAGAAAATTAAACTGTAAATATGGAAAGAAATTTGTAATTTGTTATTATATAAATTGATAAATTAATTTCTTACCTAATGTTGACTAGTGGTTCACTTAATTAAATTACATTTAACATTTTTTAAATAAAAACACAAAATAAATGTAGCTGTTTTCGATTTATGGGTAGTTAAAACTCGAAATGAAATACAATAATTATTTATCAACATAACTGATTCAATGACATGTCAAATTGTCACTTTGCGTAATTTTAACTCAAAAAGAAATTTACCAAGGCACAGAGGATACAAAATCTTATGATGCTAGGATATGGTGATAGGGTAAGAACGCAAGAAGAAGTGTGTAAGTTATTTCAAGAAAAATATCCTAATCTGCCGCCAAATTTAACAATCAACAGTGTCTCCAAACTTAAACCCTCTTGACTTCTTGTTATGGGATTTTCTTAAAGGTAAAGTTTGCTCAACATAGACGATTAAAGGAATTGGATTAATCAAGAATTAGGATTAATTACTACAAAAGTAGCCATAAACGTTCAGAATGAATTTATAAATCGCTTAGGTTACTATCAATTAACCAGTGGGAGGCATTTTCAATATTTAATCAAATGAGAAATTAATTGTTGTTACCACTTAATTTCAAATTTTAACAGTCGATAAAACAGTTACGTTTAGATGTAAGACGTAATAGAAATTTTGTAAGGAGTCTAAAAGTGTACAAAAAAATTGTGAGTCACTATTTAACAAATCTAAGTTGATTATAGCAGAGCTTCTTTCGAGTTATCCTGTATGATATAATATACTGGAAAAAATTTGCACCAAAAAAACAAAGTCGAAGTGTCCGAACTGTTTTGTAAACAATCCAGCGTTTTTTAAATAATGAATTTACTCCAGACTTTTTGTGCGCATTGTACATAAAATTATTATACACGTACTTAACATGACCAGGCACACATTAACTCTAAATTTCCAAAAAATTCGTTTGAAAATTGTATAGAGTCTGTATGTGGGGTACTGATATGCAAATGGTAAAAAACACAATAATAAAAAGTAGATATATCTTAAATGCGTTTATCCATAGGCGGAGGCAGGAAGTTTTCTTACACGGTTCTATAATCTAGTCTATCGAATAAATACGTACTTTCTGTTACAATTTCGATTAAGCTTATTGAGCCATTTGAAATATATCCATAGATATTATCACAATAGTTGAGAGGTGTCAGAATAGTAGAATCCAACAATATATTTTTTGTGTCTTGATTCAAATAATATTTAAGAAAATATAACATTTTATGCTAAACAGTTCATTTTAAATTTTATGTTAATGTGTTTTAAGGAAAAAAAGAAAGCTGGCCATGTTAAATAAATAATATTAGATCATAATAAAAATCCATTTTTTTTATAATAATTTAAGTCGGAATTTTTACTACGGGAATTTCGTTTAACTTTACCGTGTTAATTTTTGAGAATTCAGTTTCCAAAAATGTGAAAATTTGTACAGAGATGGAAACTCAAGATCTTGGTACTTTCTTTTGAATTTTATTACCGTTTGTCGATTAGATAAGATATAAAAAAAAATAAAAATTACCATTTTGTAACATACAGATTTCTTTTTGCAATAAAATATTTAGCTTACCGTGAGGTATATTGGGATATCAATAAAAAATACATACAATTTAAGATTACCCTACATTAAAATAAAATGGAAAGGTTTAGCAAAGTTGTATTAACACGCACTTTAGATTTATAATGTATTCAATATGAAGACTGGCACATATTTTTTATTTCTACTAATGTTAAATGAATATATATATATATATATATATATATATATATATATATATATATATATATATATATATATATATATATATATATATATATATATTTTTTTTTTTTTTTTTTTTTTTTTTTGACTGAAATATATCGAACAAAATTTTTCTTATTTTTAAACATATAACATATTCTCATGTCAATGTAACATGTCGGTTGAAAATTCTATAACCTTTATCAAACATTTTACAGGGTGAATCGTTTTAGATGTTTTTATAGGCTATCTAAGAAAGAAAAAAAAGATTTTAAAAAAGTTACAAAGTAGTTCCAAGCTCTATTTGAGAAAATTATAATAGCGAATACAAATTACAGCTATCGTAATCGGTTTCGGATTTACAGAGCGATGTTTGGAATTTTACAATTTTCTGAAAAATCCTGTATTTTATTTATCAAAACAACTAAGATAAAACTGAAATCCAGTGGCGTGGTCAGATTTTTAATTTTAGTTTTAATTACGAAGACATACCAAGTTTTAATTTTTTAAATGGTATATCCTGTATTTTTTGCATTTTGCACTTTTTTCAAGAATATATTATATTGTCAATATAAATTGACACCAAATTGGCAAAAAACCGTTTTTATTAAATATGTAAACTTTTTAAAATAGAAAAGTCTATTAATGAAGATACATTGATATAATATAAACCCATTTAGTTCATTTCTTTAATTATACTTTCTTAAGCTACATTATATAATATAATAAATATTCTAACTGATCTCGATTAAAAAGAATATCTAAATACTTAAATCATTTCCGTAAATCACTGCTAAGAACACTTTTTAAGTTCGATGAATATAATATATTGTATACTATGTTTCAAAATAATAGGCTGTGACCATGGGTAAATTAAAAAATCACTTATTGGACTAACGCCTGTCAGTTTGAGGTTACAACCCAACCCGGTAATTTTTAAGAGACCAGAGGAAAACTTAATCAATTTTGGATCATTTAAAAAGCCACGGCCAGAGACTTATGAAAAAGAAGGTACAGAGAATGAAGTTATAAATGTAATTGCATGTGTTATGGCAGATCCTTCAATGTCGAGCAGAACTAATGAAATGGATGTTGGGGTTTCTCATAAAAAATCATTAAAAATTTTGAAGGAAACGAAGACTTAACTTCTTTCTGTAACTGATATATGGATATGTTAGGAAAGAATGATTTTTTCTTTAATAATATTATATGGACGGATGAGTCAAGAATAACTAGTGATGGTATATTTAAGCACTATAATAATCATCTGTGGGCAGATGGGGTTTAATGTCTGAGTTGCTTAGTTGGGTAATGGAATAATGGCCTACGAGATATGTAAAGGGAATTTAAATGCTCAAGCCTACCTAGACATTTTAATAAGACACATGGTCCCATTTACGCATAATTTGCCTTTAGCAGAAATTAACAGATTGTATTTTCAACACGATGGAGGTCTGGCTCATAAGGTGAAAGTTTTTGTCTTATGTCTTAACGCTAATTTTGCACAGAAATGGATAGTTAACAATGGACCAGTTAGGTGGCCACCTAGGTCACCTCATCTTACCTCCTTAAATTTCTTTTTTTGGGGGTATATAAAAAACAAAATCTATCTAAATAGAAATTGAACCCTAGAAAAATTACAAGAAAATTTTGCGGCGGTTATGCGAAGTATTACTAATATTCGTATTCATAATACTGTGAGAAAAGGAGTGCAAAGACGTTGCCAACTCTGTCTGGATAACACTGGACAACAATTTGAACATTTAATGTAGTAAATTTAGTTTTTTATTGATATTTTTGCCTTTTTGAGTTTTGTTTAAGTGTATTTTTCATTTGTGTATTTTAACAACTCATTGGTCTTTTACAATGTGTTAACATTGACATGCACAACTTGGCTCCTCTGAGCCGCTGCCCTTATGAGCTAGTCTGGGAGCTTAAAAAAATAAAAAAATTTCTCTCTTTGTTGTCAATTTATATTGACGATATAATATATTCGTAAAGAAAATGCAAAATACAAAAAATGATGATTTAAAAAATCAAAACATGATATTATATTTCCGCAATTAAAACTAAAATTAAAATCTGACTAAGTACCTTAAAAATAACACATAGGACATTTTAGAAAATGGAAATATTCGAAAATTACCCTGTAAATCCGAAACCGATCGCAATTCGCCTTTATAATTTTCTCAAAAAAAGAACTCGGCACCATTTTATCAGATTTTTAAAATCTTTTACGATTTTCCAGATAGCCTATAAAAACATCGAAAACGATCCACCCTGTACATTCAAACATTGCAAATAATATTATAATGGTAACCTGCCATTACGAATATTAATTAAATTAATCCTACCTTAATTTATACTCATACATCAAAATAATAAAATAAACAGGGGCAGGACAACACAAACACTAAAATCATAAATTATACTGAAATCGTAAGTCGGAAAGTTATCTTTTTTCCAATTATCTTTTTACTTTTCTGTATTAATAGATAAGGATAATGTCTTTAAAGATGGCAACCGGGTGGTTGTTTGCTAAAATACGTACAGAGATTCTATTTAAATAAATAACTATATATTTAACTTATAATCAGGGGTCAAAATACATTTAAAAAAACGTTGGTGGAGTGCTAATACTAAATTGCCAGTAGTTCTATTAACCCTCTACATTTGTTATTAAAACATATTTTCTTACCCAGTACAGCTGGTACTCGCTCCTCCGGAATTAAATTAGCTGACCTTCTTTCCTCGTCCATTCTTTTTAATTGATTGAACGCATCTATGTAGTCAACATTTTCGAAATTTATTTCTGGGGCTAAATCCAACGGTGAGGAAGAAGTTGAACTCTCGTCGTTTGTCCCGATATCCATTTGGGTAAGAACAACGGCCAGCTGTTTCATATTTTCCACTAAAGGCAGATTCTGAATAGTTTCTGGAATTTCTAGAATAAAAAATTTTGTACACAGGTCTGCGAATAAAAAACAATATTTTCTAAATCCCAGAAATAGGTTATATTATTTTGGAGGTTTTTAATTCGTCCCTAATTTCTCCATGATATCAGGAATTTTAGATATTTTAACCTAAAAGTGCTAAAAAAAACATTTTCCAACATTTCAAGTCCAAATAACTTTGACAAGGTGATCTAATTGAAGTAAGAGGAAGATAGAAACGTCTTGAGAGACGATGACAAAACTAAGTGCTCTGATTTATATAATTTATTTTAGAACTGTTGTAATCTGGGAATTTTCTGCAAAATCTTAAATGTCATTTTTTTTTTATTTTTGTATAAAACTACCACTTTTTGATTTGCTGCACTTTTACTATAGAGCAGGGGTCTCCAAACTAGGGTCCACGAGCCAGCACCGGCCCGCAAGCACCATCAATCCGACCCGTCATAGTTTATTTTAATTACACTGTAAAATTTACACTGCAAGTATATCATACACTGACAACGGTTTACAGTTGTGGATTAAGTTTACTAGTAGAAATTTTCAGCAGCGACTTCAAATGCGCATCAGTTAATTTGGATCTGTAAATATTTTTGTATATTTCATTTTGGAGAATATTTTTTCTACATAGATAAGTAGTGTCGAAAGCAGAAACAGCTACGAGCAAATTTATCCAACTAGTCAAACTTTGTGAGTAAAGTGCTCTTATAAAATTCCAGTAATGATGACTTTAAATATTTTTCTTTAACAATATCGTTACACTGTAAATCAATCATCACCATTTGAGGTTCAGGGACAAAGGTTTCTATATCAACGTTAAAAGGATTATATACATTGCCCAATTACGCGACTCAATCACGAAATATTGATATTCTCATTGCTCCTTAAATGTTCTGCATTGACTATCTCTCGTTCCTTTCCTATATTTATACAAATCCACTCAAAAGGAATGTCAATTCCGATTCAAAATAATGCTACTTAATAATCTTAAGTGCAGGGGTTCTGGATAAACAAAAGCACTAGGTTTATCTTTAATAAACTTTTAATTAAATTAAACACCACCAATTGACTAGCCCCAATTAAACAAGCTATATTTTCACCAAGAACTATAGCCGCAAAACACACTAATCGCACTACATTTCGCTTTTCAAATCACATTGGTCGTTTCTAATTCAAACTTTGGAACTGTCACACTCTCGGTTGTCTCCTGTACCAAGCGTCCTCGGTACTTAAAACGTATTCGAAAACTCTCGAAAGTACTCGAATCTTCCAGACAAGCGATCACCCTGCAGAACTTTTCTAAAACATGCTCTAATTCTGCTGCTCGCTACAAGATGGTGTACTTCGACTAACTAAGCATACTTGACGTTTTTGTGTAATTTCACCGCTCCCCACAAGATGGCGCTGTACTAATATAGCTTTGCCACATTCTGCTCTTAACTTCTCTACTTTCCGCAAGCCGTAAATAGAAATGCGTAACGCATAGCACGCGCATCGGCGCAATGAAATTTCCTTCACACTTCCCAGTAAGTATCAACCGAAATCGCGCAGGAAGCGAAGTCCACCCCAGTGCCATAGGCATCTCACTCGCCAACTAGTTCCAATACGAAAATTTGGGCATATTTCAAAACTACATTATGTTAGTATGATGAGGTAATTCTTGGCTCTTAGGACTTAGTGTAGCCTTTAAGCTAAAAAGTTTGGATACCCCTGCTACAGAGTATAACCAAAATAACGATAGCTGTCTCTTTAATTAATTCTAGTAAGGTGTAATCCATGCTATTATTTCATCATATGTCCGATATTATGAAAACTGAATCACTTATAGGAACATTTGTATACAGACATCAAAACTGACCAATATATCTCCGGGCTCTAATTGGATGGTTTTTAATTCTTAAACAAAGTGTCCAGAGTTTCAACAAAGGATTCACTTTTTCCTCTAAAGGGATGTAAAAGTTTGGCCAGACATTTATCTATTTCCTGGATCATCTAAACCAACAACACCCTAGCATAAAATTTACTATGGAAACTGAATCAAGGCGTGGCAAATTAGGATATTCTGTGCACAGAAAACCAACACATATAAATCGCTATCTCAATGCAACGTCACACCATCATCCTTCTGAAAAATAATCAATCATAAACTCTTTGATGTATGGAGCCCTTTCAATGTGTGACGAACAATCACTGAAATCAGAAATAGAAAAACTAACTAATGCTCTGAGGGACAACGAATATTGTGCTGAAGATATAAGACGTTCTATTAATAAATATAAAAACCCAACTCCTAAACAAAATATCATAAATATACCTCGTATGGACAGTGTTGTTTTACCTTACATACACGGAACCACCGACAAGATTGCCAAATTGCTCCGAAATCAAACATTTGGACAATTTTCAACACATGTAAGAAAGTTGGACAATATTTGAAGTCACCAAAGGACGCAATATCATTTCAAACAAAGGCGTTTACAAGATACCTTGCTCTTGTGGTAAAGTGTATGTAGGTAAAACAGGTCGGTCTATATCCACTAGATTTAAGGAACGTGAGAGATGTATAAAAAAGAAACAAATTATACAATCTGCAGTATCTGAACACCAGCGTTGCTCAGGTCACACTTTAAATATTAAAGAAATTAAGGTGTTAGCATCGGTGTCTGGTTTCTTTAAACGTAAAATTAGAGTATCAATCAAAATTTGTAACTATCCAAATAATTAATAGAGATACAGGTTAGAGTCTATATCACATGTGAAAATGATTGTAATGCTAGATCATGGTTCGCTGAGCACAAGTCGAGTATAAATACCGGGCTGTTGCTCCTCAATAGTCATTCATTGTTCTAATCTGGTGGAGTAAAGATCCCTGAAGATGCCTCATGCAATCATTAATTGACCGTGAAAGCTTTCGTTTTTTATTTTTAAAAATATATCAAAACTGATTATAGCACAGCTTCTTTTAAGTCACCCAACCTTTTTTAATAATAAATTTATTACTTTACGTCCGGAGGGAAAGCATAGTAACTGATTTACTTACCTTGTTCGCTAATAACTTTATTTTCTTCAGTTTCTTCTTGAAATTCATCCGACCTAGTTTCTTGGATCGCATTCTGCTCTTTGGACTTGTTAGTCTCATCAACCTTTTCCATTTGGTCTTCATCGGAAATACGCGCTTCTAATTTTTCATCGCTACCTTTTATTTCATCGTGTCCTTCATTCATTTCATTTTTATTTAAGGCCTTATCATCTTGAGTAGTTTGAGCTCTTTCCACTTCCTCTAAATCGAATCGCTTCTTGCCTGTTTTTATCAACGTTCTAGGTTTTTTCGTAATTATTTTAGGTTTTTCTTCAACAACGTTCAAATTCTTCAAGGTCTGGTTTTGTTGGTCAATATTTAGATTTACCTTGTCTTTGGTGGTGCTCTTTGTTTTCTTCGGTACTAATAAAGTAATGTAATAGATAACAAATATGTAGTTTGAGAAATTTATTTTCTTCTATAAAAATTATAGATTTTTACCTCGCAATCATGTTTACATATAGTTTATTGACTATAACATTTTGTAAGGAACAAATGAGTAACAGCATTTTGGTGATCGAATACGTTTCTCTGATACTCAAATATGATAAAATCACAAACACACCAAATTTAGGGGTGCGTTATTGAGAACGGGGTGAAATGGCAATTTTTCAGTTTTTCAAAAATAACTCAAAAACTTGGCATTTTCAATATATACATATATTACGACTTTTTGTACAGAATGGAATTTCCTATCGAAGCGTATTCTTCAGAGATCACAAAAAAAAGATTTCCTGTAAAATAAATCCAATAAACCAAAGGAAAAATTCAAAAATTCGCAATAACTTTTTTTTTCAAACTTTTATCCATAACTTTTTTCTGAGTAGATATATGTAGGTATAGACCTTGCTTGAGAGAAAAGAAAACTGCCGTTTCACCCATTAAAATGAGTTTTTAAAAAAAAAAATTATTCTAATTTGACCCGAGATATAGCCATTTCAAATTTACCACTTTTTCGCAATTTCTATCCATTTTTCTTCGCATTTATAATTTAAAAAATGTATATTTATGCGATGAAAGTTAATGGAGAGGCTTTGAAAAATGATGACAGCGCTGTTTCGTCCCACTATGGGACTCACCAGGTACAAACTCTCATTTGTGCCCTATAAGTTGATTTTAAAGTTAAAAAACGGCTAAATTTTTTTCAAGATGGTTATAACGAAAGTTGATACCTTCTTGCTTATTTTAAGTGGAACATCCTATGTTTCATTTTAGATTCTACGCAAAATTATAGACATATTTCATATAAAATATTTTAAGTCTAACTGTTTCCGACATATTTTAAATTTTATATCAAAAATGACGTTTGCGGGCCTAAACATAACTGTCAATATGTCCTATATGAAAGTCTTTATTATTTTATTGGGGTTGGTTTCCTTCTAGAAGGGGACCTACTTTAGTAGAGTGTGTTGATATTTTGATAATAAATAAATACAGGGTGATCAAAAACTAACATAACATATTAACTTGAAAAAATCGTTATATGTCAATTTTTTAAACGTAAACCCTTATTTTTATATTTTATTTAGCATTAAAAATAAGGGTAACTTTGTATAAGGTTGCCTATTCCAAAAATTTGCAGTTTTTCAAATATTGGCAATTTAACATATTTGTATTGAAAAACTGCCAAACGGCCTACCTAAACACGGAAAAAAAATTCCACCCTGAACTTCCAAGCATTTTTTGCATCTCCGAGTTAGTTCGTCATGAGTGGCAGCTCTAACTAAATCAGGAGATAAACTTTCGAACGTGTCCTTTACCCTTGCCATATAGTCCTCCGTCCTTGTCACTGAATTACAATAAACGACGTTTTTTATCGTTCCCCATATACAATAATCTAAAACAATTAAATCAGGAGAACGAGAAGGCCACAGAACAGGTCCATTGCCGGCAATCCACTTGCTGTTTGTAAGAAGTTGGTAACTGGAACGATTCTGTTGGTGGGGCGCCATCATGTTGACAAAAAATTTGCCTGTGTTCCGCCAGAGATAAACTGCTTAAAAATTGATTGTCTACCTCTTCCAGAATACTGAAATATCTTTCTCCTGCTAAAGTTAATACATAATTTAAAATGGGGACATAATTTGCTTTGTATTTTTAATGAATTGCTATTAAAGTTTTCTTCATAAAAATGTAGTTTTACTAATTCATCATTTCTTACGGCACAAAAGACGTTAAATTGCCAGGTTTGTCGAAAATTCCGCAATCTTACTGCATAAGGATTTGAATCACACCAAAAATGGAAATTGTGTCTGTTAAAAAGGCAATTTTTCGTAAATTTAGATTAATCAGTCCAAATTATGTTGTCCAAAAATCGACGGTCATTTTGTATCATATTTAATATAAATTCGCAAAATTGTACTCCTTTCGGCAAATCAACATCGCTTAGGTGTTGAATGAAATATATTAAATAAGGGTGGAAATTGTGTTTCAACAGAATTCTATGTAGTGACCTCTACAAGATTCCTGTTTGTAGAGCCACTTGTCTTAACGCTGTCATAGGACATGCAGTAAAACATCTGAGAATTGCAATTTCGACATTTTCATCATTGAGAATAAGTTTCCTTTTATACATTTTTACCTTAGCGATGTTAAAATTTTTGAAATTTTCCAATATTCGTTTAACATTATTCCGTGGCGGTTTCTGTTCATCTGGATATCTATCAGCAAATTTCTGGTATGTTGTTGATAAAACTTTGTTACATTCTCCATAGATAACAAACAAATTTAAATAATCTTCGTACGTATAATCGCTCCGGCATGATTTTTATTAATAATTCCCAAATGACAAGAAATAGTGACATTTCTGTAGTGCCCTATTGTTTTCTTTCATGGCGTTTCGCCAATATGGCCAACTAATTACAAAACTTAAAAGCCGTATAGCGTTTTTACAATACTAAAATGTTAAACTGCCAATATTTCAAAAATTACAAATTTTTCGAACTAACAACCATATCCAAAGTCACCCTTTTTTTAATGCCAAATAAGATAACATTATAAAAATAGGGGGTTTACATTTTAAAAAATTGACTTTTAATGATTTTTTTCAAGTTAATATTTAATGTTAGTTTTTGATCACCCTGTATTTATTTATTATTAAAATATCAACACAGTCCACTAAAGTAGATTCCCTTCTGGAAGGAAACCACCCCAATTAAATAATTAAGGCTTTGATATAGGAGAAATTGAAAGTTATGTTTAGGCCTGCAAACGCCATTTTTGATATAAAATTTAAAATATGTCAAAAACAGTTAGGTATAGACAGTGACGTAAATAACGATCCCGTAATCTCCGAGGTGTGGAGGAGCGCAGCTAATTCAGGGGCACCCTCAAATCCTTTGATAAAAATAGGGCTATTCTTTTGAGTCATTATCATTTTCACTTCTATCACTTGAAGTAATCATGATCACTTGAGCCCAATGACAAGTAAATGCATATTCAAAAGAACATGAAGTTATCAGTTTCACTTTGTTCACTTTGATCAATTGATAATTACTCAAAAGAATATAGCCAATGAGTAAATACGGAGGATCAAGACAGGTGCGAAATAGTTGGGCACATTCCGTACAAATCTGAGGGGGGGGGGGGGGCGCACATACTCTTAGTTACGCCACTGGGTATTATATATGAAATATGTCTATAAATTTGCGTAGAATTTAAAAATGAAATAGCATAGAATGTTCCATTTAAAATAAGCAAAAATGCAGCAACTTCCGCTATAACCGGAGGTGCACCATCTTGAAAATATTTTACTCGAATCGACTTTACTAAAATGCCAAAGTTTAAAAATTTTGCAAAGTCCATTTTCCGAGAAATCGATCCCGACAGTTCGTCATGGGACACCCTATATAATAATTTTAATTCCATGTTATTATTGAATGGTAGATTTTTTTTATTTTGACATTACTTAACCTAATTTTCACTGAGTTTTAATTATTTCTTTATTGAGCATACTTGTTTTTTTAGCTGTAGTAATAACAATATATAATAATAATAATAATCTTTACACTTGTTTTATATACCTATGTACTTTTATTAAAACCAAAAAATATAATTTTTAATCACTCATTTCAATTATACTCGGGGTCCGGTAAGTACCTCCTAATATCTCGGGAGCATACAGGGGAGGTCAAAATAACCCAAGTTTATCATAGAAAAAAAAATCCTAAAGTGCCCCTTAACGGAGATACGGAGCCCTAGAGGGCTACCCAGTGGTTTACTTTATTGGCTCTAAGTTTTGAACCGACTTGAATAATTTAATGAAATTTTAATATTTTATAGAGGCTATAAAGGCTCATTAAACCATACTACAGTAGATGTTTTAGATCATCAGAGAAGTCAGGAACGGACTTGCAGCCACACTCGTTGGTCCTAATTAATGACAGGTGTTATTTTACAGAGCTGAAAACTGATTTTTTAAATACTTTGGTCATTTCTCTTCAAAAAAGGCACTTATTCGATAAAACTGGCGGTGGTGCGAAATACTCAAAAGTTATTAATGCTAAACACAAACAGGTAAAAATCACGTTGTTATTGTTAATACCTACATAATGAATTACTATTGGCGGAACTTGTCAAAATCGCCTTTAAGTAAAAATAATTTTAAAAAATGGAAGAATATTCTTACGCAAGGTATGCTGATTTAATTTATAGTGAAGCGCTGTCAAATTCTTCGAAGACAAGAAGACTATGCTGAAAGATTTCCAGCTTGAACATTGCCGATACCAAAAGGAAATAGCTTAATAAACTCACACAATTTACATTTTTAGGCTGATGAAAACCCGCATGCTGTAATTCAACATAAACACCAACAAAGGTTTATTGTAAATATGTAGGATGGCATCATCAAAAATAACCTTATAGACCATTTGTTTTGGATGGAAGACTCAGTTCATTCATTCATTCATATCAGCCCGTTTTCATCCACTCCTGAATGTAGGCCTCTTCCATATTTTTCCATTTCTGTCGGTCCGTAGCGATCCCCATCCAGTTTTTTCCGGCAATTTTCTGGATGTTGTCACGCCATCTCTTTTGGGGCCTGACAACACTTCTCTTGCTCTCTCTTGGCCGCCATGCTGTTATCTTGTATGTCCATCTGTCTATGTCATGTCTTGCGATATGTCCAGCCCATCTCCATTTTAGCTGCGCTACTCGTTTGCTCACATCTGTTATTTTCATTCTTCTTCTGATTTCTTTATTTGGAACTATATCTCGTAAACTAATTCCCAGCATAGCCCTTTCCATTGCTCATTGTGTAACCCGATGCTTATTAATGGCTTCACATGTTAGGGAGGTTGTTTCAATACCATAAGTAAGAAATAGCAGGATGCACGACTCGTAGACTTTTCTTTTCAGACTTATGGGGGTATTACTGGATTTAAGAACGAATCCGAGTTTGCTAAAAGCTGCCCAGCTGAGACTTATTCTTCTAGGAATTTCAGTCGATTGGTTTTCCTTCCCTATTTGTATTTTATGACCTAGATATATGTATTCTCTCAGTGGTGAGATTTATTTACAATTTTCGCAGCAAAATTTAAATAATTTAATGGAAAACGTACCTCTTGATAGAAGATTGCCAATGTGGTACATGCATGATGGTGCTCCACCTCATTTTAACCGTATAATACGTCCATCGAGAGCCAAATTCGTGTTGACGTACGGAAGCTTTCACGGCTTTGGTCAAGTTGAAAATCATGGTTCTTGGGTCTAGACCGTGTCAAATTGGAATTATTATCCAACGTTTCGCCTACGATTGCACGAGGCATCTTCAGGGATCTTTACTACTTATTTATACCTAGACTGGTGGTCAGCGAACCATGATCCAGCGTTACAATCGATTTCCACGTGTGCTGTAGACTGTAACCCGCATCTCTATTAATATTATTTAGATATTTGCATATTTCAATTGATTCTCTAATTTTATGTTTAAAGAAACCAGGTACTGATGCTAGCACCTTAGTTTCTTTTACATTAAAAGTGTGACCTGAGCAATGCTGGTGTTCAGCTACTGCGGATTGTACAATTTGTTTCTTTTTTATACATCTTTCATGTTAAGTCTAGTGGATATAGATCGTCCTGTTTCACCTACATACACTTTACCACGGTATCTTGTAAACGCCTTCTGTTTGAAATGGAATTGCGTCCTTTGGAGACTTTAAACATTGCCCATTTTTCTTACACGTGTTGAAAATGGTCCGTATGTTTGATTTTCGGAGCAATCTGGCAATCTTGTCGGTGGTTCCGTGTACGTAAGGTAAGACAACACTGTCCATAGGAGGTTCATTTATGGCATCTTGTTGAGGAGTTGGGTTTTTATATTTTGTAATAGAATGTCTTATATCTTCAACGCAATTCGCTGAGCACCAGTCGGGTATAAATACCGGGCTGTTGCTCCTCGATAGCCATTCAGTGTTCTAATCTCGTGAGTAAAGATCCCTGAAGATGCCTCGTGCAATCGTAGCCGAAACGTCGGAAAATAATTCCAATTTGACACGGTCTAAACCCAAGAACCATGATTTTCAACTTGACCAAAGCCGTGAAAGCTTCCGTACGTCAACACGAATTTGGCTCTCGATGGATAGGACGAGGAGGGCCTCTTTTATGGCCACCAAGGTCTCCAGACCTAAATCCCTTAATGCGAGAATCCACTAAGCGAGAATTTATAGCAAAAGAGAATAAATACTTGTAACTGTTTTCAAATATTTCCTGTCGTTTGTGAACATTGTGTTTTCACTGAATAAATTTGCAAATAAACGCTAAATTTGCTAACATTTATCATTGATCCACAGTGTGTGATTAGAACGGCATACCTAGACTAGTTTGAACTCGCATCATAATGAGTCTTTATAGTCCCTATAAAATATTAAAATTACATTAAATTAGACAAGTCGGTTTAAAATTTAGAGCCGATAAGGTAAATCGCAGTGTATCCTTTTAGGGCTCTAGATCTCCATTAAAGGGGACTTTAGGAATTTTTTTTACTATGACAAAGTAGAGTTATTCTGACCTCCCCTGTATGCTCCCGAGAAATTAGGTGGTACTTACCGGACGTCCTGTATTATATTATCAATATACACAAGCATCGCGCTTTATTTTATGCATTAGTTGGCGCTGCTGTCACGCACGAAACCAATATAACATTTGGAAAATATGAGATGCCCGATTTTTAACTATTTTTATGTTTACTAACCTTCCGGTGAATTGACTTCATCTAAAACTCCAGTTGAAACTGGAAACCGTTTCTTACGAGAAAATTTTTTGAAATTCTTCTTATCAGTCACTTCCTTAACAATTTTCGTTTTCTCAACAAACTCGGCAGCCCTTTCAACATTTTCTTCTTCTCCTTCTAAGGTCAAATCTACAACATTCTCCTTGTTTTCTTCTAGTAATTTTCTTCCAGACTTCAACTTATCAATATCTTTTTCCAAGTTCGAAACTTGTGTCGATTCCAAAATGTCACATTTCTCTTTTTTATTAAGCTCAAGTTTCTCCACGTTAAGATTAGTCTCATTTGAGCTTTGCTTTAAAATTTCTTTCTCAATTCGTTGTTCACTTTCAGAAAACTGCGAAACCCCAACATTAACAACTAAACTCAGATCGTGAGTTTCACTTTTTTCTTCAGCAATTAGATTTTCTTGAATCGGTCTACTAAATAGTTCTTCTGAATCGTGCACTGATAAAACCTTCTCTGAAGCAAGGATATCTTCATTTTTCTGAATAACGGCATCAAATATGTCATCTGTAAAAAAATCATTCATTTCTGTTTCAGTGTCATTCTTTTTAGTGTCATAATCGTTCTTTATTCCTACTGGGATTTCTTTGATGATATTTGGAATCGTGGATTTAGTCTTTATTTCATTACTTGAAAATTCATTATTGATATCCAATGGTTTACTAGTTGAAGACTTATTACAATTCATCAACAATTTCCTACGAATTTCAGCAAGCGTTTCTACTTCCGAATCGTAATCAGCGTCCATATGTACTTGCTCTACACATACACAATCTTTGTTTTTTGCCTGGGCTCGTAGCATAGATGAACACTTAATATCTTTGTCGTCACTAGCATACACCTCGTTTTTCTTAGTACGATGTATAACTTGTTCCTCTTTATCACTGTTGTCCACGTTTAAAATATCGGTTACAAAATTTCTAAATTCTGAAACTTTCTTCCCCAAAGTTTCTTGCGCTTTCTCAAATCCACGACTCTGAGAAATGTGCTCGTCTTTATTTAAACGCTTGTTCTTTTCCACATACATTTTAGCGAAATTTTCACTCGCAGTTTCAAATTCCTCTTCCAGCGACTCTTCTTCTACCTTTCCAATAGAAATTTTCGGATAATCGATAAATTTCTTTTCACCTCTATTCGTTTCTTCCTTTACTTGTTCTTCTTCAGATAGCGACGCTGCCGACATATATAGTTCACTCGAAATATCTTTTTGTCGGGATATTTTTACAGGTGATGATGAAAATACCTCCAAAGGATTAAACCCGATTTGTTCGCAAACCAGTGATCGATAGTCGACTGATCTGCCGCTGCACCGACCTGTGAAATAAAAAATAATTAAACATTATTCGATATAACAACTAGTTAAGTTTTTTATTCTGAAAAATCTCTGGAAGAATTACAAAATTATAAAGAATTATTAATTTGTTTCGATTTCGGTTGTCTTGGCACTTATTTTCTAAACACAACTATGTACCTGACAAAATTTCAATTCTAGAGGATGCAATGTCATCTTCGCCATGACTGGACGTAATTATATTGTCTTGCACTTTCGGTTCATCTAGTAAAAAATAAAAATATAAAAAAAGCAAATGTGCTTATACTGTAACCATATTCGATGATACTAAAAATAAGAAATGTGACAATACGGCCAGCACGTTCCAAATGACTTCAAATAATACAACTTTTCTGTAATTTTAACTGTAAGAAGTGCATTTTGAAAACACGGTCAAAGTATAACTAAAATAACGAGTAAGTTCCTACAACAAAAACTCAATCATAAAGTAGCTAGGTTTTCTCGACCTTGATTGGTACCAGTGGCGCTGGTACATTAAAAAAAAAGTAGGAGTTCCAATCAGGGGCGGATCCAGCCTCTCTCTTTGGGGGGGGGGGGGGGCGGTGATATCACAAAAGTACAGTATGGCAAGAAAAACAAGTTGCAAGCAGCATACTCATTCCTAATATAAAAGGCAGAATGGGTTCTATTTCCCTGAACTCAAAGCTTTTGGGAGGGGGGGGGGGGGCGCAAGCATACAGCCTCCTATACTCTATTCAAGAACTAGAGAGAGTAATAAAACTGTTACCGAAACCTCTAACGTACCTGCTCCAGTGCCGCAGGTAACTGAGAACTGCCGTAAATCTAATTATATTTAAATATATTTTATAAATTTACTGCAACATAGAATTTCTGATAGTTTAATTTAATTTCTGTCAGTGAGCAAAGTACAACTTACAGTTTTTTCTTAGTGATTTATCTTGTTTGCGCTTGTTTTTATATATTATTTGAGATTAGTGAGATACCCAAAAGATATGGCTTTCACCTCTATATTTATTCCAAAATCGTTAAACCAGGGCATTTTTTCCTCAAGGAAAAACTTATTAAGATGAATGTTTATGATGCCTTAAGATATCAATATCTAGATAATAATGTTAAAAGCTCTGTTGAGATATGTTCCAACATGACAGGAGTTGGAAAATCTACTATGTACCGAATACTGAAGGAGAAAAAACGACTAGAATTGTTAGTACTCCCAAGCCACATTCGATCACAAGCAAACGAAAAACCTCGTTGGAAGAAGAGATGAAAACTGCAATTAAAGGGGTTGTATATACATTTTATTATGAGAAGCAGATCCCAACTATTTACAAAATTCTAACTAAAATCACTGAAGATCGCGATTTACCTGAAATTAAAAGAACTGATCTCTGGAAATTGCTCAGAGAACTTCATTTTTGCTGGGAAAAACCAGATAGAAAATCTGTTCTTATAAATCGTCCGGAAACTGTCCGTTGGAGACGTAAATATCTCTCTCAAGTAAAAGGTAGACTTGCTAGAAATAACACAATTAATAAAATTAGTAATTTAACTAAACTTTTGAAAGTTTTTTTTGAATAAAGTTACTGCGGAAAATTGGGCAAAATCCATATAATAAAAGAATAAAACAAAATGTGAGAACTCGATCTCATAATTGGTGAGATAGAGGAACCAATTATAATTAATTTTAGCGAAGATAGTTTCACTGACTTTGATTAGGAATTAGATACGTAATGTTTACTAGTGTAAACACAATTTATTATTTAAATTTTTGTTTTTGTTGTGTTTTATTGTTTAATGTTGTTTATACGTTTTTTAATATATTTTTATTTTAGTGTGTCCCACTCTTTAATTTTATAAATATTTAATTCTAATTAGCCGTAAGTTTTTTATTATTTTATTATTGTGTTTGTGTCTTTTTCTTAAGCGTGTAGAATTAACATGTTTATCTTATTTTTTTGGGGCTATCGTATTTCCATATATAAAAGTAAATTAAATTAAGATATCAGTACAACAGAAATAAAAATAAGTAGGTCTAATTTTAATTACAACATAAAAAAAAGTAATTACATTTGAATCCCTTTTTAGTGTTTAATTGTAATTCTGCAGATGGTTTAAGAAATAAATAAACTGAAACGTCAAATACCCTAAAAATGTTTTTAATTAATAATAAAATGACCGATAGCCCCAAAAATATTTTATTATTATATGGACGAATTTATTTTTTTATATATGTTTAACTTTTTGTATTTTTGACAATGGATATTTTGTAAGTATTTAAATTATAACTTAGAATTTTTTGAGAGAATAATCCTACGTTTTAGTCTATTATTATAGACCGGTATTTTTGATTATAAAATTTCTAACCCATTCCTATGAAAAATATATGTGTCTAACAAATTTTGCTAAAAACACCGGACTAAAGAACACGGGTAGTTTGCGGAGAGAAAAAGGGTAAAAAATGATTTATTACTCTCTCTAGTTCTTGAATAAACTATAGTATAAGAGGAAAAATCGGGTCCATTTTCCTAAACTCAAAGGTCTTGGGGAGGGGGGGGGGGGCGATCGCCCCCCCCCCTTGGATCCGCGCCTGGTTTCAATGGTACATTAAAAACATAGATATGTATAAAACCTTCCATAAACACCAGTGGATGAAAAAATAAAAGTATTTTCATACGCCGATCTTTGGCATTAGCACACTTATCAATCACCCGCTGATTGAAAACAGGTATGCTTTCGATAAAATCCCTTTCTTTAGAAAGCATTGCTAAAGCAGAAAGTCTTTCTTGGCTCTTGGTATTCTGTAAAAACGTTTTTATCCTTTGACGAGAGAAAAGCACCGTTCTGCTTCAGTTGATGTCATCGGAATAGTAATTAAAATTTTTTAAAGTTTTAGAATTTCACTAAATATCTCACTTAGCTCGATGTTTTGCGAAATATCAGTCATAAAGTACAAGAAGTCCCGAAATTTCCTCTCGACATACAATAGATACTGCTAACAAAATTTAATTTTGAATGGTTTTTGATGTACCTTTAATTACCGATGTTTTTTCACTTTAGCATTCTATCGTTCAATATCTCTTCGATAAGCGCTGCTTAATTGAACAGCTACGTTAACACTCCCAAAAATGAAGATTGTCAAACATTTTTCATATATTTTGCCGATAACTTATGCTTTTTAATGCGGTCCCCCGAATGATATAAGTCGGTAAAACCTACTTTTGTCTACGAAAATAGAGCATTTTTAATTTCACTACCACAAAGCCACGTATGTTTATTATAAAGATCCAGATTAAACATCCTAGTAAAAGTCCTTTTTTTGCTAGACAGGGATTGTTCTATTTTTAAATTCGGAGTAGACCTTCCAAGCCTTTTTATTTCAGCGTTATCACTTAATAACCGACCACAGAATGGCTCTGCAATTAAACTTTGAACAAAATTCATTTTTGTTTCTACTAAAACAAAAATGCAAAACGTAAAAAAAATACAATAGCCTACCCCATAACTAACACCTGACAACATCAATTCTGAGAAAATTGTTAATTTTCAGTTGGTGTAGTATAACTAAATAATTACCATAAAAAATATTGTTCTAACAAATTGTAAGGAGTATTAAAAAATATAAAACACGCAATATTATCCTTACGCAAAGGTGGGACTTCTTGCTGCTTTCGACATTAAACTGTTTTTAGCTAGATTTGGGGTCAGACGTTTTAGAAGTCATTGAAAGCTTTGACTGGCACAAAAACAAGTTAACCTACTGGTTGTTTTTGTTATACTGTGACACAGTATTATCACTGAAATCGGGCGCCCTGATTTTGCTTGTGTCCCTTCTGTTTTAATTTATTTAGAAGTAATAAAAATAATTTCTCCTATTAGAAATTAACATACCTTTTTCACCCCCTTAAGGGCAAAATTTTCACAAATTTTCTTACGGTATTTATTAGAAAATCACGATAAGCAGATATGATTTACTTACGTCTTTTTAGATTGAACGGAGACGTGGACCTGCTAGATGGAAATATATCCGAATTGTTCGAACTAATAATGCTGACGTGATCGGACGTAAGATCGCTACGATGGGAAAATCGTGTCAAGTCTGTGATATTCTAAAATACAAGAAAATATTTCATTTAATGAGAATATGCCAAGAAAATATTTCATTTGACGAGACTATGCTAAGAGAGACATCGTATAATCTCACAGGATCATGTAGTTGAGAATGTTTTCTTTCAAGAATAGATAAAGAATCAGTTTTTCTTTTGAAAACTTCAGTAGTCTTGGTAAAAATAAAACAAATAATTGCGCTGATAAACAAATTAGAACCCTTTTTATTTTTATAAAATGAGTGATATTAATTTTGAAAGAGCATTAATAAATGTCTATATTGGTAAATATTGAGGATGTTTTTTAGGAAAACAGATTTGTCGATACGAAATAAGAATACTTTATTTGATGCATTTTTCACCAGCTTTCAGTTGACGTCCTTATTTTAATCACATCTACGAAAATAAAGAACTTTTGAAGGAAACACACTTTGATTTTTGGGTAGTGTACGTCCTCTGCGGGTAAGTTAAGGAAACAGTTTTACCTATAGATTAGATTGTTTACTGAACTTGATCCATCCAGATTACAGTATATATATATATATATATATATATATATATATATATATATATATATATATATATATATATATATAATAAAAATAAGAAATTCTCGGCTATGCGGACAAAGACCGTTGATAAATATTACTCTCATGCTAAAAAGTGTGAAGAACTCCAAAGAACATGGAAAAACTCCGGGTCCAAAAAAGGACGACAGCACTGTTTCGTCCTAGTGTGGGACTCATCAGGCCATTGCATTCGGTACAAACCATTCCCCTCGCATCTGTGTCCTATAAACAGATTACATGGTTGAAAAATAGTAAATAGGACACAGTGGCGACATCTCGATGGCTCACTTAGTAACATAAGAATAACACAAATCAACACTGTTGTATAAAACTGCCATGTGGTGGCGCGACGGTAAATTAAAAAAGAAATATATCAAAATTCGACACACGAAACTTGCTACTCTAAGGATAGAGGTCGCATTATCCGGCATCGGCAACCAACCAACTATGAATTCCACAGTTTAAGTAAAGTATCGCACCAACGATCTCCTCTGTGTGTTTTTAAGCCCAGAAATATAAACTTATCTTTTTTTATATTTGTTGGCTTAAAAACTCACAATAGCTCACTTAGGGGGATCGTTGGTGCGATACTTTACTTAAAGTGTGGAATTCATAGTTGGTTTGGTTGCCGATGCCGGATAATGCGACCTCTATCCTTGGATTAGCAGGTTTCGTGTGTCGAGTTTTGATATATTTCTTTTTTAATTTACCGTCGCACCACCACATGGCGGTTTTATACAACATTGTTGATTGTGCCATCGGGATATCGCCACTATGTCTTATTTACTATTTTTCAACCGTGAAATCTGTTTATAGGATATAGATGGAAGGTGACGGTTTATACCGAATGCAATGCCCTGATGAGTCCCACTGGTACGAAACAGCGCTGTCGTCATTTTACCATGTTCTTTGGAGCTCTCCGTACTTTTTAGCATGAGAGTAATATTTATCAACTGTCTTTGTCCGCATAGCATATATATATATATATATATATATATATATATATATATTATCTGAATGTAAATATTGCAGCTTAAAATCTACAGGGTGTCCGTAAATGATGATTGATGACAATTTTTAAGGTCAAAAATATGAGAAAAGTTCATATGAACATAGGCTCGCAAAAATTTACTTACCGCTATACTACCGGATAATGATGGTTTACCATCCATTTTAGGAGTTGAAAGTTTAACTTCCTCTGTAAATGTTTCGTCACAATTACTTTCCGAGGCAGAAATGATACTCTAAAATAACACATTTTTATTATATTATAAAAATGCCAGTCAGTCGTCTTGAGTTCTGAACGTAATCATATATCGCGTTGACTTAACGAAAAACTTACCCCTGATTTTAAAGTTGCTGAAATTTTGAGATCTGGAATTGCATTTACAAATTTAGCTTCAACTGTGGATGTTGTGTCACTCTTACTTTTATTGATTGAGGTAATACTCTAAAAACAGTGTTTTAATATATTAACATCGTTAGCTTTACTCTTCGCTGATATCAGCAACTACTAGCAATATAGTAAAGAAGTAATCCAAAGTATCTAACTTGTTTTAAAGGCTTATCACGTTACTAAGATTTAATGATATAAGGTCCAAAAGTTTCCAGCCTAAATTGTAAAATGGGTAGTAAATCAGAAATGTTTATTGTTATTTTCAATATAACTTCTTATTTCAACACATTTTTTACAGCGCCTTGTTAACATTTCCGAAATCCAAAAATTAAAAAGCTCGAAAAGAGAAATGAACCAAATGCGATTAAGAGTCATCTTTTGAACAATTTTCCCACTATTAGAAAACAAAAGAATAATCAAATAAAATCGCTATAATGCAATATATTCATTTGATTACATGTACAAAAAAATTCGTGTAATCATTGTTTTACCTATTTAAAAAGAAAGAAAAATTTAAATACCTCCAAAATGGTTTACAGAGTGATTAGGTTTTTTCCAGTTATTATTACCGTTTTCTTTTGCTTATAGAAAGACGTAAAATAATTTTATTAACTCTTTTGTTTTAAAATATTATTAATTTAAAATGCTCATAGGCCAAACCGGGAATTAAATATCCAACCAAGGAAGGCTAATGCACGAAAGAAAAATGGAAACATTCGGAAATGAAATCAGGGCGAGTTAGGTACTAACAGGAACCGGGGCGGGGGGTCCGGAGGAGGAAAGTTCGGTGGTGCTCTTAATAAGTCAAAACGTCCGTTAAGGTTTGAAACTCGTTAGTGACGGTACGTTTTGAAATCTGTGAAAGACTATATTTTTCGAGTATAACCGGTTTTGTTAAAGGTTTTATTTTTGATTTGTAATTTATCTTCGGGAAAGTTACGGGAAAAGAACGACTTAAATAATATTTTGTTTAAAAAATTGAAGTAGATGTTTTTCGTGTTTTTATTCTATTTCTTGATTAATCTCTAGAAAATTATTTAAACGAAGATTTTCAAAATTGGTTTTTATTTTATGATTCGCGTTAAAATAACAGCCGAAAAAAGTAATTATTTTAGTTACTTTGAAATTGTTCATTGAATTAATTTAAACTTTCTCATATAAATAATAAGGAATATTATATCGATGAGTCATATTTCTAGATAGATACTAACTTTTATGTTAGTAAGTTCTAGATTTATATAGGAAGTTCTATAGGTATATAAATAGGGATAGGATAATAGTTTTAAGTTGTATCTGTATTTGTTTAGTACTAGAACTGCAAAAGTTCAAGAAGATCGGCCAAACTTCCAGAGTACGTTTGCCAATGAGATTTATTTATAGGTTTATAATATAGCTATTAACTAATATCGGACAGCAGCAAATCGTGGACGAAATGACCATACGTTAAGAAAATAATCCGTTCGCAGAAATCCACGATCAAATTCTGTCACAATACCACTGATCTGAAACCAATGTCACGGAAAAGGCAGACAGACTATCACAACTTATTTAGGTAAATACCTACTAACCATGGAAACTGAAATATTTACTTACGAACAATGTAGAATAAAGATAAAATGTATTGAGTTCGTTAAATTAAATTGTCAAGATTTGCGAAACAGTTTAATTTACCCATAGGATATGCTACACAAAAAAACACTCTAAATTGATTGGAGTTTTAAAATAACTGCATACCGAATGTTCCATTTAAAAAATATATAAGAGACATCGTCATTTGACAGTTGTTGATGTCGCTGGCATATAGAATACACAATCAGATAGAAGAATTGTAGTTTTGAAGGTTGAAGGAAACTCGGATCCGCCTGACCCTGTTTAACGTTTTCATGTAGGATTTGTGTTAGCTAAAGAAGGAAACAGAAGCGTTGTAGTAATTGTAAATCATTTCTAGAGTCAGAATCACTAATCCAATTTGCAGAGTGATGATTTGTAATAAATGTTAAAGCGCCACAGATTGCAAAGAGTTCAGCAAAGAAAGCGCTGTTATTTTTATTTAATTGGTATTTTCTAAACATTTCGCCAAATAGGAAGACATTACCTTTAGAAGTTTGAGTTGTAAAACCATGTGTATAGATTTAGTTAAAATTTCTATATGGTATTGAGTATTGTATATAAAATTTTTATAAAAAAATTGAACCGATTTCTCAAAAAGCACTAAAAAGGAAAAAATATTTCACTTTTTAGCGCTTTTTAGAAGTCGTATCACTTTTCTTATAATAATTTTATTTTTCAATTTTTAGTTTCAAATTGAGTTAAGTTTTTAAGGTCACAAAAAAGTACCCAACTTATCCAAAGTTATAAACCACAATAAATTGAACAAAAAATTCTTTGATTCTGAGAATTTCCCAAATAGAAGTTGAAATGAAATTGTACTGAACAAATAGTAGTCTGCTATAGTAAATCCGCTATCTTGAATTTAACGAAATTAATTTTAGATTCGTAACTTTGGCCCACTAAACTCCTCAATACCGATATTGAAAGAAGTTGAGACATGCATTTTTTAATCCACATATTTTATCCTATATATTGAGTTTGAAGAAATTAACTTACGGTCCGTAATATACGCCGCTAAAACCGCCTACTTCAATGTTGGCAAAATCGGAAAAATGTATAACTTTTAGTCCCCATATTAAATTCTAAAAAATAAACTTCAGATTCCTAACCTACAATTCCGAAAATCCTCTAACATGAATTTTGAAAAAATGTGAATAACGTAAAATTTTTAAACCACTATATTGGATCCGCCATATTGAATTTCAAAAAAATAATTGTGAAATTCTTAATCTACACCCTCGAAAACCCCCCCAGTACCTGTTTTGGACATAATCCTAAAATATAAAATTTTTAGGCCGCCGTATCAAATTTCATAAAACAATTCGATATTTACACTCTCAGAAACTCCTCGGCAACAAATTTTGAACAAAATCAAGGGATGTTAAATTTTTAGTCCACCATAATGAATTTATTAAAATAATTTGAAATTCAAATTACATCCTCAAAAAAAAAACACCAATACCAATTTTGAACAAAATCGAAAGATGTAAAATTTTTTGTACGCCGTATTGAATTATTTAAAACAATTTAAAAGTCGTAATTTACACCCTTAAAACTCCCCTATAAAATTTTTAATCCGCCATATTTAAGTTTTTAAAAATAATTTTAGATTGGTTGTGTACAGCCCCGAAAACTCCCCGTACCAAATTTGGAAAAAATCGAGCAAAATTGATTTTGTTGTCTGCCATATTATCAGCGCCATCTTATATTTTACTTCACCGATTTAGGCCAAAATAATATGGGACCACCTTCCTAATATTATGCAAAAAATTTCATTCAAAGTGGTGTCGCGGATTACTCCAAATCGACGTTCATAAAAAAATAAACATATACAGGGTATCCGATAAGTACCTCCTAATATCTTAGGAGCATACAGAGGAGGTCAAAATATCCCTACTTTGTCATAGAAAAGAAATTCCTAAAGTGCCCCTTAACTGGGAGGCAGAGCCCTAAAGCGGTACCCAGCGAGTTACCTTATCAAATCTAAGTTTTGAACCGACGCCACCCGTTGTTCCTAATTTTTGACAGGGGTCATTTTACAGAGCTGAAAACTGATTGTTTAAATACACTGGTCATTCCTCTTCAAAAAGGTACTCTTAATTTATTTCGATAAAACTGGCGATTTTCGAGATAAATCCGTTTTTATGTGAAACACTCAAAAGTTACTAATGTTAAACACAAACAAGTAAAAATCAGGTTGTTATTGTTATTACCTACATAATGAATTAATATTGACGGAACTTGTCGAAACCGCGTTCAAGTGAATATAATTTTAAAAAAGTGGAAGAATATTCTTACGCAGAGTATGCTGATATGCATTTAATTTATGGTGAAGCACTGTCAAATTCTTCGAAGGCAAGAAGACCATGCTGAGAGATTTCCAGCTCGAACATTGCAGTCTTTCTTGCCGCTCCCAGGAGAGCACGAGACCCTCACGTAGAAGAACAAATTTCAAGATATTGTTGACAACCCTTCAAACAGCACAAGAAAGCTCGCAACACAAACAGAATAGTTACTGCAATCGTATCACGTTGAAAAAGTACACATGATAACTCCGGATGATTATACTGCAAGACTTCAACACTCCAACTCCAACTGGTTTATACAGCAACAACATATTTTATGGCCACCAAGGTATCCAGATCTAAATCCCTTAGACTTTTACTTCTGCGGACATCTAAAAGAACTAGTTTATTCAACACCAGTAAATACTAGAGAAAAATACTAGCGAGAACAGTACAGCATTCTAACGAAGTCCGTAATAATGCCGAAATATTATTTGCAGTGCAGCGGGAAAATATTGGAAGAATAAGAAAATGTATTGAAGTACATGGAGCCCATATTGAATATTTGCCAAAATAACATTGAAACGTTTTCAGTATTTTTGCATTTTAATCTTCTTCTTCTTCAAGTGCCATATCAGGTCCCCCTGACGTTGGCAATTACATTGGCAAGTCTTTCACGGTCCTGCGCCAGCTGGAACAGTTCCCCCGCGCTACGTATACCTGTCCATTCACGAATATTCCTCAAGCAGGAAGCCTGTCTCCTTCCTACCCCTCTACGTCCCTCTACTTTACCCATAATGATTAGCTGAAGAATTCTATATCGCTCCCCTCTGAATATATGTCCAAGATATGAAATTTTTCTACACTTCACAGTGTTTAATAGTAAACGAGTTGTGTCGGCCCTATTGAGTACCATTTCGTTGGTCTGCCTAGCTGTCCAAGGTATTCTCAACATTCGGCGGTGTAACCACATTTCGAGAGCCTCCAACCGATTAATCGTGGCAGCCTTAATTGTCCAGATCTCTGCCCCATATAGTAACACCGGCCAGACGTATGATCTAATCATTCTCTGTCGTAGTTTTAGGTTGAGGTTATCATTGCAGAGAAGTGATTTCAGTTTTTGAAAAGTTGTTCTAGCAGTTTCTATTCTACACCTTATCTCTTTATCTGGGTTTAGATTTTCGGTGATATAACATCCAAGATATTTAAAATGAGTCACCCTGTCTATACTTTTTCCTTCCATTTGTAATGAAGCGTTAAGATGAGGTTGTCTAAAGACCATAAATTTTGTCTTTTTGATATTCATGTTGAGTCCCATTTCTTGACCCTCAGTGTTAACACAGTTTAATAGATGTTGCAGGTCTTATAGTTTGTCGCTTAGGATAACAGTGTCGTCAGCATATCGTATTGTATTTATATATTCTCCATTGATTTGTACTCCCATTCGTTGTCCTTGAGTAGCCCGTTTAAAGATTTTATCTGAATATATATTAAAAGCAGTGGAGATAGTATGCAGCCCTGTCTGACGCCTCGCAGAATTTCACTTTCTTCTGTGAGTTTTCCATTTAGCCTTACTGTTGCTTTCTGCCGCCAATATAGATTTTTAATAATTCTCACGTCTCTGCTGTCTACCCCCATTTTAATAACATTGTAAACTAATTGAGCCCCGATCAACCTTTTGAAAGGTTTCTGGACTTGACAATGTCTGAGCTGGAAATTTTTCAGCATAAAATCTTCTTACCTTCGAAGAGTGAGACAGCGCTTCCGCATAAATTAAAGCACATAAGCATGCCTTGCGTATTTTTATTTTTACCTGTTTCTGTTTAGTATTAGTAACTTTTTAAGTTTTTCGCATAAAAACCTATTTATCTCGACAACCACCAGTTTTATCGAAATAAATTACGAGTATCTTTTCAGAAGAGGAATGACAAATGTTTTTAAAAAAAATCAGTTTTCAGCTTTGTAAAATGACACCTGTCAAAAATTAGGCCCAACGAGTGTTGTTGTAAGTCCGTTCCTGACTTCTCTGATGATCTAAAAGGTCAACTGTAATATGGCTTAATCAGTCTTGATGGCCTCTATAAAATATTAAAATTTCATTAAATTATATCGGTTCAAAACTTAGAACCGATAAAGTAAATCGCTGGGTACCCCCTTAGAGGTCTGTATCGCCGTTAAGGTGTACTTAGGATTTTTTTTCTATGTCAAAGTAGGGTATTTTGACCTCCCGCCCTATATACTCCCGAGAAATTAGGAGGTATTTACCGGACACCCTGTATAGTTCATAAATAACATTTAAATGTTATTTAATTTTCTACTGCTTTTTCCTTTCTTTAGTAAAAAACTTAATCACTGAATGATACTTGATTTTTAAAGTAAAGTTTTAGTTAACAACCTGTGTTTAACTAAATAATCTCTCAACAACGAACTAAAATTAAATAAAACTTTAAAATTGGTCGGTAAATAATGAATAATTAACCAACTACTAACATTAAATTTTCGCAGCATTGATTGCTCTAAGGTTGCGTAGACTGGAAATATTTGAACCTTACTGCTGATTCCAAATGTTTACCGAGAACGCATTGTAATATAAATGAAATTCGTTGCTCTGTTCTAAACGGGGCTAACGTTGCTCTGCCATAAACAGGGCTAACCTTGTTCTGTCCTAAACAGGGCTTACGGCTGTACAACAGTACTAATGCAATAATAATAATTCACTTTTGTTAAAAAAATAAATGGGAAGTATTTACCGACACATCTGAGATACTTGATCTTCCTCTTGATATTTTTATAGCTAACGGTTTATAAACATTTCCTAAAATAAACACAAAAATTATTTTACAAATAGGAACTTTGAATTTAAAAACTAAGGTTAAGGATATAGTTTTGATTTATAAAATATCACAGGAAAGTAAGGTTTGGTTGAACGCGTTTGCAATAGAATAGATCCATAACAGGTGTGATAAGCTGCGACAAGTACATCCAAGACCCTTAATGAATTATGAAATGAGTGTTGTAACTAACTGTCCTAAAAGTGCAATCAAAGCACTGGCAACAATGGATGTAGCCTAAATAAAAAATTGAAGTCGAAACCAAAGAATATATTGTTTCCTTTACGTGATGTTTACATGTACCTCCTGGTCGCAGGTGAATGAACTTTATCATGGATAAATACAGCCCGTTTCAAAGACCAAAGCACCGTCAGAAGTGGATTTAGAGGTGATTTGTCAGACTAATGAATTAAAACATTCATTTGGTATAAATCCGCCTAAATCCACCTCCAAAAATTCTGGTTTCGAAAGGTCTTGATAAATCAGGAACATATTTAAGAAGTGACTCTACAAACGAATCTCAAATGCCTCTACTACAGTACACGAAAATTTGCACCGACGGTGCCTTCCGGCTACAAAAAATGCTGGAGATTTTCCTGTGTTGATGTTAATGATATACTGTAGTCCAGATCACATCACACAGCAGGGCCATAATAATTCATTGACAGCTTTGTCAATCGCCAGTGAATGATAATCCCCTTCTACCGAGGTCATAGTAGATTTTTTTAGTACCTATTATCTTGATATGATTGATGCATTCATTTTTCACAATTTGTTTGGCATCAACAATTCCTTTCTATATTTCGCTATCATCGTCGACTACATAGTTAATGTCGTCCTATATACTCTCCGATCTCATGAACAGCTCTTTGACTTCATCCACTTGCATTCTTTCTGATAAACAATCGTGATTTATTTGGCAATTTTCACAATGTACTTGAAACTATTGGTCATACCTCGCAGTTCATTTCAATGGAACCATTACTGACAAAAACCAGATGTCATGAGGGCGTCCAAGATTTTCCCTTTATGAAGGCCTACCAATGATGCAATTCCAAATAAAGATTGAAAATCTCATGTTTTTTCAGTTACCATCTCTTCTTCAATTCATAAGATGGCAGATTTCACTCATGTAGTCTTCATCCGATGCTCTACGTGAGTGAAATCAGCTATCTTATGAACAGAAGTGAAAAAGCCAACTTAAACATAAAAATTTGGAAAATTTGGATTTCTTTCAATAACCTCCGAATACAAATTCTCAGTTACAAACTAGAGTTTCTCAAAAATTTCAGTCCGCCATATTGAATCCGCTATCTTGGAAATGACAGTTTTAAAATTCTGACTACATTTTCATTTTCACATATCTCGAAAATCCTCTATCAACATTTTGATTTCGGTTCGAGATTTTTAACGACCCCGTTTGGCTATTATTGTCTAATCAAAAACCTTAACTTTGAGCCGCCATATTGAATTGTCCATAGGTTGTAGGAAAAACCTGAACATCACTTAAAATAGCCAGGGTACCATATAGAAAAGAGGGAACTGACTTTTTTAAAAAGGAAATCAATCTGTTTAAGATTGGACGGTTGGCCGTTGACGGGTTATTATGCCGAACTAATAAATATCAATTGATCATATTTTAAAGATGAAAAAGGATATCGATATAAATCCAGCATCATGGCTCATGTGAGACCCTGCGGTGAAATCAAACAAATAATCCATCAGTTAAACAAACATCGTGTGAACTTGGCTTAAAAGGTTGTTTTGCAAGTGGAATTGTTTATTATTTTACTTCCGTGAATGAAAATTTTGAATTATGTAAACACTTAAAAAAAAGTGGATTTAATTTTTTGTTTATTGCGTTGCAAAAATATGCCTTATTTTTTTTTTATGAATAACAAAGGCGAAAAAAATTTCGCCTAACATCTGACCCAGAAACGAGACTATACCCGTCAACTCTTCTTTGAGATACTCTAACCTAAAAGTCCAAAAAAAACGCTGTTTTTGTTATATTGAAGGTTATGTTTCAGTGTAGCATGAAACTTTTCGACATGACACGACGGTGCATCTGAAAATACCACTCATTTGGTTTCAAAATCCATTTAATCGTCTCAAAATCATTTTTCCTCTCTGAGATTTCATTTGTGGAAATTTATGATTTAGAAAAAATATAAATTTTTCGAAAAAGTTGTCTGGAATGACCCAGAGAAATTGGGGGTTTTTGTGGTCGCAGATCACAAATTTGGAGTCAAAATTTGACAAATTCGCGGATGTGAATATCGAAGAACCATCAAAAATCCATGATTCGGGTCGAATCTTGTTATTTAAACCCAAAGTAACAAGATTAAGCCGGAATTATCGATTTTTTTAATAGTTTTTGCGATTTTCACATCCGCCATATTGAATCCGTCATCTTGGATATTGACATTATCAAATTATAACCTCAAATCTGTGATCAGCAACCCCAAAAACCCTCCGATTAACAAGATTTAGTCGGAATCATCGATTTTTTATAGTTTTTGCAATTATTACATCCACCATATTAAATCCGCCATCTTGGATATCGAAATTCTCAAATTCTGACCTCAGATTTATGACTAACGGTCCCTAAAACTCCCGATTTTCCTAGGTCATTCCAGATAACTTTTCCTGATACAAATTTTTCGAAAAATGGCTATTTTTTCAGTATTTCGCGAATTTTTTTGACTTACCCATTTGGTGCAAATTGTCGACAATTTTCCACAAGCTATATCTCAGAGAGAAAAAAATATTTTGAGATCATTCAGAATGAGTTTTGAAAGCAATAAGTGGTATTTTCAAATACTCCGTCATGCTACCCTGAAAGATAACCTCCAATATAACAAAAAAAAAACGCGTTTTTGCATTTTTAGGTTAGGATATCTCAAAAACCTGAGCTGATTTATACCTAAATTTATCACTTGTGTGAACTTTACCTTCTCAAAGGCAGATATTCACTACGTCAAATATTAGAAATGTTTAGTCGTTTTTTTTTACTTTGAGTAGTGAGTTACAGACTTTTTAGGAAGGAAGAGAATGAGATAGTAAAATACTGGGAAATTAAGAAGGAAATTTATTAAAAAACTAAATAAATAAGTTCAAGGTGCAAATAGAAAAAAATAAGAAAAAACAGATACAGAATAAGGTTGTCCCAAAACAAGAATTGCTAGTTGAACTGCAAAATGTTAGCCTGGACGTAAAGAAACAACTGTGATTTTGAAAATACCCATTTTTTTCAAAAGTTTTTGGTTAAAGTGTAGGCACAGACATAGAGTCACACCTAGCGTAACGTATATGATAAATTAACATAATCTTTAAATTTCAAGTTTAGTCATCTTTCGTGATAACATACTATATAAAAATGGCAAACTGTTAAAATCTACATTTGTCTTTGGTCTGCTAATGGTTTAAGTAAAATTTACTGACAGCTGTTACCAACAAAATTGTGACATTTAATTGAAATTGTAACATATTAAACGTTAACAAATCTTATGTTTATTGACGTTTTAAGAAAAGGTATTTTTTAAACTATCCCTAACTGATTTTAGGAGTGCATTTGTTCATGTCCCATATTATCGCTTTAAAAAAGAAATTAACAAACGGAAGAATCTAAATACTTACTCGGCTTATCGGCAATTTTAGCGGAGGTATGCTAAAATATAATCACAAATATCGTTATTAATTAATCTTGTTTTATACTATACAGTAGTGGCAGAAAGTAGAAGAACTTTTTTTATATACAAAATATATATTTTTTAAATGGTGGAATTATTATATTTTAGTTTCAACAGTTACAGAAGTCTGAGTTGAAAATCATGGTTCTTGGGTTGAGACTGTCCCAAATTGGAATTATTATCCGACGTTTCACCTACGATTGCACGGGGCATCTTCAGGGATCTTTACTCCACGAGATTAGAACATACACACACACAGTTTGACACGGTCTAAACCCAAGAACCATGATTTTCAACTTGACCAAAGCAGTGAAAGCTTTCGTTCTTTATTAGTTACAGAAGTCTCTTTGTCTAGAAACAAGACCAATAAAAAATTCAGTTTTGGAGCAATTGTTATGTTAAATAAAAATATCTGTAACAAACATTAATTTTTAATAAAATATTCCTTATTTCTCTCCATCTCCAAATAACCTTTTTTCATGGACTTTACCAAATGATGGAAAATTACAGGATTCATGTTTTTCCAAGCTTCTCCCATAGCTGTAAAAAATCCTCATTAATTTGATTACATTATCTGTCTAATTTTTTGTCAATTTTCGGTAGGGTTTAGATTAGATGATATGGATGACCACTACAAAAAATTAATTGACAATTAATTTCAAATGGCATTACAATTGACTTATTTAAGTTATCTTTTATCTTTTCCATTTTTTTATGCAGTGGTATGTATGAAGACTGAGCAATGCGCACTGCGACACGAAAGATAAGATTTATTACACCCCCCCTTTTGTTACTGTAATTGAGGACGCCTCGCCGACTAAAGCAAGTCCTCCAATTCTATTTCGCTCAGGAAACTATTAAATATGCTCCCAGGTATGTTAATATACCGTGTGGTCATATTTTAAGGCAGTTTAGTTGAATTTATTTAAAAAGTTACTCATTTTACTGCAAATTTTAAGAGTTCCTCAACTTCTTGCCACTACTATTTAGAATAAATATTTCTCAGAAATATATGTAATTTGTATGACTTAGCCACAGCATATACCAAAATAAAGAATAATTTGCAATTTTTACAAAAAACAGAATAACTTCCCATTGGAGTTAAGATTTTAAAATGGTAGGTTGATTAATACATAAATAATTGATTTTTATGGCTATATCAAATATTAAAAATAATTGTACCATTTTGACGTTCCCACTGGGTTCGCTGCCTAGGAAAGCATTTATGAAAAAAATATTCAGGACAAAATTTACAGGGACATCTGATGGTGACCTGGACCTTAACCTTGGAATCAGCCTTAGAGGTTATTAAAAGTCAAGTTTATTTTTTACATGGAAACCCCGATTTCTGACTTCAACTACACCTCAAGTTGTGGTCATGTTATCGGATCAAAATGACCACTGGAAAGTTACTACTGAGATAACTTCTGAGGAAACATATGGGGAAAAATGTTCTAGACGAAAATTATAGGGGTCAGTACTTCACTCAGTAGTAACTTGAGTTTTCACCTTAAGCGCTTCAAAATCAAGTTAATTGTTTAATGGAAACCTTTATTTTTTAATAAACAAATCGCATTTGGAATGACGAACTAGTCAGCTAAGGCAAGATCCAATGCTAAATCGGTCAGTGAAGCCAATAATGGGTAGCACTAAAAAAATGTATTGTTGAAAAACGTTAGCAATTGTTCAAGTAATAAGGTAGTCTTGTTAGCAATATTGTTATTAAAAATTAGCCTGACCTTGAAATGCCTAAGGTCAAAACCAAGATTACCAAGAAGTGTAACTATTAACCTCCAATAGTAATTTTGAATAATAATATGACAACATATTCAGGTATACTATTTTTCTCTCTTTTAATTTCTGGAGTCAGAAATAGAGGTTACTTGGAATAATCGCTAAAATTAAGGTCAGAGGTCAAAGTCAGAACCACCATCTCATGCCCCCTCTAACCCCTACAACTTTCCTATATGTTATTCTCCTTTTACGCAGATAAAAAAAAAAACAATTTATTTCCTGCAAACACTACTCTGGTCCTCTCTCCATATGCGTTTCGACCATTTCATGGTCCCGTCAGTGGAGCTGTATCGACCCAAGCGCAACATTCGCAGGAAACAACAGCTATATAAAATATAAATTCCGAGATATTAAAAACCTGCCGACTTCGATGTCAAACTAAAAAATATCGCCAGTCGAAACGACATCTATGCATTCACCGGAGTAGTGCGAAAGTTGCCTATACCTTTTAAGCAGATAAAAAGGAAATAACACACAGTTCATTTCCTGCAAATAGAAATCTGGTCCTCTTTCCATACGATTTTGGACTACCTCATGGTCTCATCAGTGGAGCTGTATCGAACAGGGAGTAAAAATTTTGCACTACTCCGGTAAATATATAGATCGACTGGCAATATTTTTCAGTCCGACATCGAAGTCGACAGGTTTTTAATATCCTGCCCACATATCTCGGAATTTATATTTTATATAGCAGTTGTTTCCTGCGAATGTTGCTCTCGGTCCGATACAGTACCACTGACAAGAACATGAGGTGGTCGAAACGCAAATGGAGAGAGGCCCAGAGTAGTATTTGCAGGAAAGAAACTGTTTTTATATATTATTTCCTTTTTCTCTGCTTAAAAGGAGAATACCATTTAAGCAACTATAACGGCAGATAGATTTATTTCTTACTTAAATTTTGATTTTTAAAAACCCCAAAATTTTGTCCCGGAACATTTTTTCTTAACTGCTTTCTTGAAGAGATAAATGTAAAATAGCGGTCAAATTGAATGCCTCCTCCTTTTTTTAAGTTAAGTTAGGAAATCTTTAGGTATTAAGTGAAATAATTAGATTGCTAATACATATATTTTAAATAAAATTAAAATGTACGTACGTTATTATAGTACGTAGGATTGCAAAACATTCATTTATATCCTTTATTTTGGCCTTCTACAATAATGCATCTTTTGTATTTAATTCTTAACATGACATCTATACATACCGAAAATGTATCTCCGAAAACTTGAGGCAGGACCGTCGTTACCAACTTGTTAATTTTGTCCCTTTCTTCATTACCAATAACCAATTTTAAAAGTTGCTCCGCTCTATCGAAATATTCCTGCTGCTGAGACTGCTGACTTATACAAGGTCTCAGGAGCTGAATCGATACGGTACTTTCATTTGCCCCGAGAGGTCTGAAATATTTTTACACAAAATGGTTTATCATTTCGCAATTAACAATATAGATCTTTAAAACGTATTCCAGAAAAATATAAGGTTTTTTCACCTAAAATTACAAATGTGTTAAAAAATTACAAATTTACAAGGCATTTTACAGACAGACAACGACGAAACATTAAAATTCGATAGTCGTTAAAATCTCGATACTAAATGTTCTATTTTTACCTCTTAATTTCCACTTTCTTTACATCTTTAGATATGACGATAAGATGATTCCACAACTCTGCAGTTGAATCTTCATAGTAAAAGCTCAGCGTACGTTCTTTTAAGTCGAAGTCTACCCACAGTGTATCTAATTCCTGAAAATAATTTAATGTGTAACGGGTCATTCCATTATAAACTAAATCATGGTCTAGACCAGGGATCTCGAAAATACGGCCCGCGGGCTAACACCGGTCCGCGAGCACCACCGATCCAGCCTTATTTATTCTGATTACATTGTAAAATTAACGATGTAAATAACTCATACAAGATAATAATCAGATGCTTTTATCTAATGACCAATTAAGAAACACAATAAATGACATACACTTCGATCATACCCTATAGACTTAAAAAAACAATAGACTTGTTTGAAGGCTGTTTATGATCGGTAAGGAGAGGCTTTTTTGATATTTGACAGGCATAAACATGTTTACTTATCTTTTCTTTCAGTTTAATTGTTTGTCGTGACTTTTTTCGGTGCTTTTAAATGTTAGAAATTACTATAAATGCGAAGTTTACAATTAATATTAACAAAAAGAGAATTTAAAAACTTATTTTTATCAGTAAATATTGTTACATATTGTTTACATATTGAAAATAACAATAATAACTTTTTAGGCAACCATAAATTCATACTTCATAATTGACGTACCGATTATCATATGATACTTGTTTAAATAATAAATAAATAGCTATTTATTCCAACAGGTCAACGGCCCCCTTACAGGAAATTCAAACATAGATAAACAAGCTAATAGAATAAAGTAAATAAACTAATAAAGTAAATAAACCAACTAAAGTTACAGTTAATCTAAAACTAATACTAAGAACCCGTTCAAAACCAGTTCACCATCCACTAGAATATTGGATTTACAAGCTGTAGGCAAGCAATATTCTCATAAACTATCCGTATACACAGCAAAGTAGCAAGCTACAAAGGATACCCAGACACCTCGCACAGATGTCTCAGAATAGTTGGTAGACCGTCAAAATGAATGTCGCATAGTGCAGAAATACGATTAAAATTGTTGTACATTTTGTAGATGGGACATTGGAATAAAATGTTTGACCTAGCAAGGGCAGTGGAGAAAGCTGGTGGATGCCTGGCATCAACACGGGGAACGCGAAATGATAGTTGCTCTAGCAGAAAGGGGCGATCAATCCTCGCGTTCAGAAGCTTATAGAGAAATGATACTGATTGGGAATTACGAGATACAACCAATGGCAGTTCCTTAAATCTTGCGAGAATGTGATCATAACTGAAACCCTACTGAGGATAAATATTGTCCTCTCTAAACATTAATAGCCAGATTCACTAAGAAGGTTTAAGACTTAGACCAGATCTAGTTGCCTTGGAAATTAGATTTTCTAGATGACCAGTTCTGTTTTTTTTACGATATTGTTTTAATTGTATTTTAAAGGTTCAAGACTTATTGTTACCCTTGTCAATTTAAATTCTCTAGTGTCAATCTAGACTGGTTTTAAAGTTAAAACATGTTAGTGGATTAGGGTACAAATATTTTAGAAATTTCTTTTGGGAGGCCTCTATGGCAAGGCCATGACAATTGTATATGGGGAACCACATAACTGATCCATAATATAGCCTCGACCTTACGTAACAATAACACAGCAGTTTGAAAGTCGCTGCGCTAGAAAAAGGTTTGCAGTTTCGCAGAATAAAACCCAATGTTCGAGGTGCGCTAGCAATCATCTGATCAATGTAGGGAATAAAGGAGAAACTCGCATCGAAGACGACACCCAGATCCGTCACAATAAAGCATCTGTTAAAAATAGAACTATTTATATGGTAATTAAACCGAACAGGATTTTTTGTCCGAGAATAAGAAACAACATTACATTTAGAGATGTTAAGATCCAGCTTATTAGCCACTCACCATTGACTGATCATCTTAATACTGGCCTGAAGGGACAAACAGTTTGCAACAGAATCAATGCGTTAAAATATTTTTAAATCATCAGCATGGCAATCCAACTGGGAAACAAGATCGTTTATAAATATGTTAAAGAGAAGTGGCCCCAAGTTCAAATTCTAGCAGACACCTGACGTTGGAGTAAACCTAACAGACTTATATTCTTCTATTTGCACAAACTGACTACGATTAAATAAATAGGATTTGAAAAGGAAAACAAGCTCGTAAGAGAAGCCGAATAGGACAGAAGCTTTCTGTAAAAGTATGTGATGGTCGATTTAGTCAAAAGCTTTACGGAAGTCAGTGTAAATAACATCGACTTCTGCTGTTAAGGCCATCGCAAACCTAAGAGGAAAAAGAGCAAAGATTAGTCATACATGATATTTTAGAAAAAAAAGCCGTGTTGGTCAGTCGACAATCGATTTTGAATTTTAGAAAGTAAATATTTCTCCAAGATTATCTTGAAAACCTTGGAAAAGTTAAATAAGATTGTAATGCCGCGATAGTTTCAACTAGAGATGAAAAACCTTTTTTTAGAATAGGACAGACTTTGGCAATCTTCCAGACCTCTGAAAAACTCCCGCTCTTCAAAATCAGTTGGAAAATATGACAAAGGAAAGCGCTCAGAACAATGGTACCGCCATTCACCAGAAAACTAGGAACACCATCTGAGCCAGATGTGGACTTATTTTTGAGTGACTTGCAGGCCCAAGAAACGTCCGTGGGAGTGATTATGGGAATGTTAATAAATTAAAACAAAAATATTTTTCGGTATCACTCTCCGAAATTAAAAAGGCCGAGCGCGTTTAGCACTTTATTAGGACCACTTGGGAAGACCGCGTGACTGTAGATCCGGTCGCCAAATGATCTCCATTACTGATGCGACTTTAATTCAAAACAAATACTCCGAATAGAACAGCTGCAGAAAAATGTACGAGGATTAGAGCCCATATTGGAGAATAACCTTTGTTTTGGTATGATGTGACATGGACTAATAACCAAATGTTAAGTACTATGGCAAGATCTATAATAAATAAAAATACAGTGGTTTTGTGTCATGTTCTTTTTAAAACTAAAACCTTTTATATAATATTACTAAAAACAACTTGTGTCATCGAAGCATTTTCTAAGAAAATTTCAAAGCGCGTTTTGGTTTAAAAAAAAATATAAAACTGCTTGTGTGACCCAGACTCTGTACTATCCAACATTATGAAAAACATTAGACTCTATTAAAGCCATGTTAGTTCACATTTTTTCTAAGATAAGGGAAGAATGGATCTTTTAGTGCATTTAGTTTATTGATTTGTTTGTTTTGAATTAAATTCGCGTCGGTAACGAGGACCATTTGGCGACTGAACCTATAGTTTAATCTGGGTTCCCAACCACTGTCTTTCCAAGCGGTCACCCATCCAAGTACTAATCATGTTCGGTGCTGGTTTACTTTAGTGATCAAATGTGAAAAAACGGCCTGGTCATAGTACATTTTTGTTTACAAATCAGAAATTAAGCGATTCTAAATCAAAGGAAAAACAATTTTAAAATTAGTAAAAAGTCAGCTTTCATATAACACTCCATTTGACTTAATAGAATAAAAAAATGTTTGACTTCCTTGCTAAAGAGAAAAATAACAGTAAAACAAACTGAGCTTCGTTTCAATAGCATGTTGTGATATACGAACAAACAGAAATACCCGAAAGCCTCAAAACAAATACAAAAATTGACAACTGCTTGAATATAGACTTACCTGTGGAGGAGGACATAGTAGGTTCCCATACATAACTTTTTTGCAAGCAATTGAAAATATATAGGGCGAATCCTGGTTAAATTTGTTCAACCATTTGCGGACATCAACATCAAATTCATGAACGGATATATCTTAAAAAAAATACATAAGGGTCAAAAAAAACTAAAATTTTAATGTCTCATAATATACTAGTACTTTTAAATAACCTAAAAATTAGGTTCCTAATTTGACACTTATACATTATAACTTATAAGCAAAAAATTTTCTCGAAGGACCTTCTAGACAACAGTGAAAGCTAAATCAAAATCTGTCTAGCAGTGCTCAAGTTGTAAGTGAATAAACAAACTAATTTTAAAAAAATGAGATTTATGTACCTGTCGTCAATGCCTTTCCTAAGTCTCCCGATCCAGGCAAAAGATCATACGTTATGTTTTTATTGTTTCGAATTTGGTTCCCAAATATTCTGAAGACCATTTCCATGATGTCCGATTGTAGGACGTAATCGCCATAGGTCGACAAACAATCCAATAACTTATACCTAAAATATGCACTCTGTGACAAACTTCTAGCAAAGATTTATAATGTAAACGTGCTATAAAAAGTTTCTACGGAGCGGAAGCTTTAACGATATTAAATTCGAGAACAATTTCATAGAAAAATCCAAAAACATGTCAGTTTAGATTTTTATTTGAACGCATTTCCAGTATGTTTGGGTCAACATTATATCCCTTGAGAGGTAATTTTTTACGTCTGGTGATACCTCATTAAAAAAAAATCCAATACACATTTTAAATTTGAGAAATTTAAAATGGTAAGCGTGAACAATCAAAAACGCAATTTTTTTATAGTTTTTTTATTACATTTAGAAAATCTTTTATATTACGTATTATTTCGATTTCCATAGAAACTCACCAAATTTGTAAATAAAATAAATATATATATATATATATATATATATATATATATATATATATATATATATATATATATATATATATATATATATATAAATAAAATATAAATAAATATATATATATATATATATATATATATATATATATATATATATAATTTTCTTTTTATTTTGTCTTTTCTTGGGTTTAGGTTCTTTATTTAACAAAAAATCAAAAACAATTTGACGTTTCGCCCTTTATTTAAGGCATCTTTAAAAATTTTTTGTTTTTTTTTTATTTATTGATCTTCCTAAAAATATTTTTTATATAATTAAAAACATCCATACATAAACATATTTACAATTTTAAAAAACAAACAAACACTTTAAAAAACTAGTCAAATTTCTAAAAAAGTATTTAATTTTACATACCATGACATTTTGCTTATTTATTAATAATGAAATGAAATTTTTATATCCTCTATTTAGGTACTTAGGATACATGGAATGCGAGTGTATTTTATTTTTTATATTTTAACAATGGATCAAAAAAAACGAAAGGAAGCATACATTTAATTGTATGTTTAAGAGGATATTCAATTTTTAATTTATTAACAGGATCGAATACTTAATATTTTTCTTTAAATTAGGCTGGTATAAATGTGGCTCAAATTTCCTATATCAGTTCTGTCGTTAACAGTGTTTTTATCGTTTAACTGCTGAAACTGCTAAAAACGCCAGCTGAAATGTTGGCGAAACTAAGTAAATATTATATATATATATATATATATATATATATATATATATATATATATATATATATATATATATATATATATATATAAATGTCTAGTAACTTCTTTGGGTTAGCTTTTTAGATTGATACTACTATTCTGTGCTTGACGTTTCGCCCAACGTAGTGGGCTTTTTCAAAAATATAATCTGTGAATATAACATTCAGCATCTTAAAATTCAAAAACGAAAATTCTTCGATTCTTCTGTTTGGCCAGTTTTTTATATCCTCCCGATATATTTCGGAGTTTCTGTGGACATTCTAAACCATAGTTCAATCGTACCTCTTCAAAAAACGTCATAATTTCAGTGTAATGCGATTTTCCTTTGCAATATAAATATGTAATTTGCTGAATTTTTCTTAAACCAATTTTCTATATAAAAGTATAGTAACTTCTTTGGGTTAGGTTTTTAGATTAATACTACTATTCTACTAGCACAGAATAGTTTCCGGTTGAAGTGTTGCTATCAAAAATCTGCGTTTATGCACTTTTTCATAAAAATAACTATAAATTTTAAAATAAAAAAAAAATCGCACTCAATTCAAAAAGTTCATAAATTTTAGAAACCAACTGCTTTAAAATTAGTAATTGAAATTTAAAAAGAGAGAAGTAATAAATAAAATTAACGAGCTTTTCAATATTTTTTTCTGACAGAACAAACAATGAACATTATGGTAAACAATATTTTCAAACTGTTCTACTTACATACAATACATTATATGCTTTGCCGTCTCTACACGAACATGTTTTTCCGATTCTCCTGCGATTTCATTGTACATCCCTATCAGTGCCTTTTTGCTTATTAAATTGAAATCTCCCAAAGTAAATAAATCCATAACTTTAACTGTAGCTTCTTTAATGAAAAAACTTTTGAAGTCCGTTCCTTTAATTACCTCCTAAAAAATTAATATAAATTGAAATCAAAAAATACCGTACACCAATGTCTTACTGCATTAAAGTAACGACCGACATGAATTACTACGCTTTGCTCCGAACATATATCTCACTGCTCTCTTCTGTAGGAGAAACACACTATTGAACAAATACCTAGAATAAACACACCAAAAGCAAAGACCATATCTCAAATGAGATTCGATGAGGGCAAAATACGAATTTCTGGCTACCGTTGCTCCTCAAAACATAGCGTCCAGAAGCCAGCCTTGAATTTAACACCCTTATGTGACTGTCAAACCTTAATCTACTATCCAAATGAAGACCAAGAAACTTATTTACTTCAAGGCTTTTTAGTAAAGTATTTTAGACGAAAATATCGACTACATTTAAATTGCATAACACACGTTTTGTTCACATTAAGACTCAATTCATCTGAGTCACACCAAATTTTATACCTCTGTAAATCTTGCGTTATAATTAGATCCAGTTTTAGGAATTCGTACTATGCCACAAGTGGTATCGTCAGCAAATAAGGTAAATTTGCTTCTAATGTCCAAATTAGCAAGATCTTTTATGTTTAAGAGAAATAGAATTGGGCCTAAGACAGAGCCCTGTGGTACACACGATTTAATACTCAAACAATCAGAAGTACAACCCCCAAAAGTAACAGTCTGTGTTTTGCCCTCCAAATAAGAGGTAAACCATTGATACGTCCAACCCCTGAAGCCAGTACGGCATAGTTCACACAATCGAACGCCTTTGACAAATCGCAGAGGACACCAGCAGCGAACTTCTTTTCATTAAGCCTCAAATATAATGACTCCAAAAACGAAAATATAGCATTATTAGTGTTTTTCGTTGACTGAAAACCATACCGGACAGAATTCAAAATATTATGCTTCTTTAAGAATATCATCACTCGAGGCTTAACTAACCTTTCAATAATGTTGGATAAAGTAGGTAAAAGAGCAATAGGACCAGAATTAGATGGACAGTTTCTATCCCCACATAAGACGAAATGTTTCAGAAACGTTTCATGCAAGAATCTAAACGTTTCAGAAATGACGATATGAGACAGAAATAAATGTTTTTGAAAGGATTCCAAAAAAGTTTCGACGATATTGCAGGAAAGCTTAATGAAATATAATAAACGTTTCCTGAAATAATTATGGAAGATTTAAGAAATATTTTAACCAACTTTATTGCGAGCTACTTAATATACTTCTGGAAAAGTTGATGCAAGTTTATAGAAATGTTTCAAAAGCTTTTAGAAAAATCTTTTGAATTAGGTGTTCATTTGAGCACTGAACACTGAAATAATTCATTAATGTTTCGTAAATTTAAATAGAAAGGTTTCGCGAAATATCTGAAACATTCTATATATTCGAAGTTTAAATTTAGAAGAAATCAAATAATAGAGCCTTTAAGCGTGCTTTGTTCTAGTTAGGAATTAAAAGCACTACTTCAGATTGCAAGGAACTACCGGAAAAAGGTGGAAACTTTTCCCATGGGTAGTTTACCGCTATCTGTAGGCCGGTTTCTTGAAAGATTTTGAAAGATGGCTTGAACGGCGTTTCAAGAAACGATTCATGGAATGTTTCTTAACTGTTAATGTGGTTATTTCCATTCCATAGGTCATTACTGAGAGTAGGCAGAAATCTCTTCTTCTCTTCTTTTCAAATTACTGATAATATCGTGTTTTTAAGAGCGTATCCCAATCTTCCAACGGCTGCTCATGACATTCTAATTCTTCCATTTATTTCCGCTTCTTGGTTCATTTCCCAAGTCTAATTAGATGGCCTAAATACACATATTCCTCGACTCTTTGTATTTCGTCATTTCCTTCATAAAGTGGCGTATCTTCTAGAGAAATTATTTTGGTTTTTGCCAAGTTCATGCTTAATCCAACTTTCTCTGAAGCATTTTTCAACTCAGAGAGCATTTCCTGTAACTTGTCTAAATCTTCACTTATTAATACCACGTCATCTACGAAACATAAATGGTTAAGCTATCTACCATCGATGCTAACGCCCTTATCTTCCCAGTTTAGTTGCTTAAAGACGCATCTTTCAGTAAAGGGATTAGGGGAAATCGTATCTCCTTGTCGCACCCCTCGACCAATATGTATCTTCTGTGTTTTTAGGTCCTCTGTTATCTTTACCTGCAGTGTGGTCTTATCGTAAATATATTTCAGAAGATTTCTATATCTGGAGTCAATCCTTGTGTTGTCCTTTGCTTGAAATATAGCCAATAGCTTGATCGAGTCACAAGCCTTGCTATAATCAACAAATGCTGGATGGATTTGATTATTATATGGTGGTGCAATTTTCAATTAGTAATTTGATGTTCTGTATCTGCTCTGTTGTACTAAAGCTCTTTCGAAACCCGGCTTGTTCCGGAGATTGATAGGAGTCAAATTTATTTGTAAGTCTATTAGTTAAAATCCATGTAAGCAATTTGTACGGATGTGACAGAAGACTTATGAGGCGATAATTTTCGATGTCTAATTTGTCGCCTGTTTTGTGCAGAAGAATGACTCGGGCGTTTTGCCAGTTATCGGAGATTTTACCGTTTTGAAGACATTTATTCAAAAGAATACTCATTGAATGTAGTGTTGTAGACCCTCTGACAACATTTTTTTAGATAAATCTGCACCTGGGGCACGATTAGATTTCATTTGTGACAAAGCATGTTTCAACTCTTCAATTGTGATGTCTTCTGAACCAGCATTTGTAACATTGGGGAGCTTGATGTCTAGTTTTGTGTTAACTGAAGTGTACAAATTTGAATAGAACTCATCTACGAGGCTAGCCACTTTGCTTCGTCCATTTTTTGTTTCTCCTTCTTTAAGTTGGTTTATATTACCAATTGAGTTTATGGATTTTAATACCTTCATATTTTTATTGTTTTCTGTGCTCATTCTAATACTTTTCTGATGCTTCCTGATATCGTGTCTAATTTTTTTCTGATTTGTTTATTTAGTTCTACGTAGTCTGCTGTATTTTTTGATTTATTTATCAGGTCTTTGGTCTGGTGTGATAATTTACTGTTTATTTGTCTTCTAAAAGTGCAGATTTTCTTTATTGCAGTTTGGATATCTATCTCGATTTTATTTTCCAGTTCGTTCTTGTCAATGTATTAATTTTATCCAAAGGTGTAAATTTTTTCTTGATATACTCCTCATATGTATCTTTATTTTGTTTTAATTCCTCTGATGTCAGAAAATATTGGAGTTTAATAGGTTTGTGTTTGAGTATTGCTTTGTAATATGGAGCCTATTTTATCAATGCTACATAGATTGTTTGGAAGATGTTCAGAACAGAATTTTAAAATATCTACTTTTTAAGTACTGTAACAAACTTATACTACTCCACTTCTATGTCACACATCTGTAGCCACTTCCAAAGATGTGGTACTGCCCTCAATTACTGCCCTCGATTCAAGAGTTTTAAGCTCAGGTGCTTCAAACCCTGAGTATCTCCGAGCAAATCTGAATAAAGCTGTAAAAATATTAATTGGAACAGTATATAACCTACAAATTATTTTTTTTCAGAATTTGTGTTTTTAATATACATAGCGAAACATATTGAAGACTAAAAGGTAAAAATATTATATTATTACTTATTAGTTTTGAATTTTGTCGGGTGTCATGGCATTTTAGGCCATAAATATTTCGCAATTCGTTAAAAAAACTATGAAGGTAAGTTCGATATTTTGTGAAATAATCTTATTTTTGTGTCTCCGTTTCATGTATAAAATGTTTTTTTGCCCAAAAATAGCATCTAAAAATGATAACTGATAGCTGTTAGGGCTTTATACATCAAATATTTTTTTTGGTGCTTGAGGGGTAAGGGGAAAGCAGATCTGACAAGCGCCGAGGCATAATGCACTACTTGAATAAAGCGAGGGTTTCTTGCACCTGTACAGCTTCGAGCTGTTCATGCTAATGAATCGAGGGCAGTTATAATACAGTAGGAAGAAGCAATATATAGGTTATGTAACAGTAAATTTAGTAATGTCAAGTTTCAGTTCAGAAAACTTTTGTTAATTATTTTTTTTTTCTAAACAGTAAATAAATGTAGTGTTGTGTTACGTCTGTTCTCATTATTTTATCCAACCTCAGGCGAACTAAGATACTATTGAAAATGTAGTAAATCTAATAGTAGAGTCTCGGAGAAATCCCCGCCACAGTACCATTTTCTTTGTAGAAACATCAATTATAACTCTAGACTGTTATTAAGTGGTCTAAAATCTCTTAAAACTCGTATGGAAAACGCTATGCTTATATTTTTATACAAAGTCATTAATGTCATTACGGATTGCTAGGACATTGTTGGCTTGGTATCCATCCGGGTACCACAGAGAAATACGAGACGCTTACAACTCTTCTCTATTAGAATCCACCGAACTAATTATGGTAAAAGCAATGTTGTGGAGAACCTTTTAATAAATTCAAATTTTCAGCATATTGATATATACTTAATTTTGTATAAATATATAATGATTTTGTGCTTGTTAGGTGATGGGTGTCAATAAGTGTTAGTATTGTTTTGTCTTGCAATGACTAAGTTATAGGTATTTGTTTGATTTTATTTCTAAGCTGTGTGGCATTTGCAAAGTAATTTTTTTTCCCTTTTGTACCATTTGGAATAACTTATTCCGTAGTGTACGGTTTGATTAAATAAATAAACATAATCAAGTAGTGTGGCAGAGTGAAACGTAATATGTGTAAGCTTATTTACATGCATCATAAGGCCAGATGATATAAATAAATTTATTAACATTCGCGAAGCTGTAATAGCATTAATTCTAATTTAAAAAGAAAAACATCCCTATTACAGGACAGTGATCTGCATAAGCAAACAACAAACATAGTCAAGAAAGAATAACAAACTAGAGAAACTTCAAAAACTTTTTCTTCCATGGAATGATCAAACTTACTAACCCGTTCAAACTTAAGTGATTTCAGGAAACTCTTAGCCAGAGCATTGGTTCCTCCATATGAGCACTCAGTGCTCACACAAAAAGACCAAATCTGGAGAACCAAGGTCATTCAACAAGATACACAAACTCGTTGATTTTATTTCTAAGGGACTGGTATATTTAAAAGCATCATCAACATTAGTCTTTTTAAATGAAAATATAACATTGGTTCACTAAAAGGAGCCAAAAATAGAATAATCTTTTTGTCTTACCGGAACAACATGTAAGTACTTAAAAGCATAATGTTTTTGCTTTCTGAATTCAAATTCCTCATGGTTGGACAGAAAACACATTACAAGTTCAACATACTGCATTAAGTATTCTATCAACAGCTTTTGGTGAGTCCTATTGGTAAGTGTAATATTTTTAAACTTTTTTAAATATAGAAGTAAACTTTGTATTTGGGCAGTTTTTGGCGGCGTAGGTGTGTTATTCTAAAATTAAAAAAAAAATCATATTATATAATTTTAAAATAAATAATACCTGTTGCAAATAGTTGTTTGATTATTACACAGTGATATTTTTAAGTTGCGTTTTGCCCTGCTTACTAATAAAATAGATAACTATAAAGAAAAAAAACACCTTTTTAAAATATTCTAATTCTACTGCTTCCGCGAATTTTTTAACAAGGTCCCCTTGGGACCCCTGTGACAAGGGTAATTCCATTACAAAACTAATTTTTTTTAAACTATTATATAAATATTAAATCAATGTACAAAATTTCGACACTGACGCCAATTCTGTCGCGTTGAAAGACATTTCATTCCATAAAGAAACAGTTGAAAACAATATAAAACACAACCAACTTGACTTTTTTGATTGAATAATTTTTTTTTAAATAACAAAAACCCACAAGCTATGGCGACATCTTATGAAATAAATAACAATTTTTAAAGTAAGAGACATCTGTTGAGTAGCGTGTAAACTAGGAAATTGTATTTTATTTGGCTATATTCTTTTGAGTAATTATCAATTGATCAAAGTGAACAAAGTGAAACTGATAACTTCATGTTCTTTTGAATATGCATTTACTTGTCATTGGACTGAAGTGATCATTACTTCAAGTGATAGAAGTGAAAGTGATAATGACTCAAAAGAATAGCCCTTTTATTGGATGTTTACCACGGACCTTTAAAATAACTGTACTGCTGATCGTGTAATAAATTGAAAATGTCCAGACCATGCTATTCGCCATACTGGAGAAAGTTCACTTATAATAACAGTGAATACGCTGTAGCCGTAGGAAAATTATAGGGGCTAAATGTAATTGGTTATCTCGAATTGACGAGAGTAGAAGCAATTCGCAAAGCTTTTCGAATTTTTATCGACATAAGTAGTTGAACAAAACGGATAGAAGAAAGAGATAAAATGATAGTATTATGTTTTACGCTCACCCAACTGATCAATTCGTGTCAATTAATTATAATACCTGGATGTCTGCGATGCTATTAGTCGGTCATAAAAATATATAAATTAAAAAATTTTATTTTATTTTTGGTTGTTAAAAAAACAATATGTTGACGAACCGTTTCTTCAAAATGTTTTATTTTTTGAAAAAACAGTTGAAATGTTAATTAGATGGTAACCCGTTATTTTTACTATTCTCCATTTTTTAATTAAAATATCTTTAGAAAGTTGAATGTGTCTGGCAAATTTCAAGTAAATTTGAAATTATAGACATACAAAATTATTACACGAAGTTCTGTTCATAATACTTGTGTCCATATGTTCATAACAACCGAGTATCTTACTTTTGAATAGTTAATTCTAACATAATTGTTTTCATCAACACAACTTATAAAAAATTTCAGAAATAACAATTTCTAATTTATTTGAAACTTTTATTTAAATAAGTAATCTTAGATTTTATATTCAAATAATAGTAAATGCAACATTTTACTGACTTACGTTGTGTTAAACACTATACTACACTACAATTAAATATTATAATGATTATAATTTTTTAGAACATATAAATATGAACCCTACAGGCCAACAAACGACGTCCTTCAGCATAAAAACCTTATTTATAGTACATTTGATCTTCAAGCCTCAACAAATCTTTACAAAATAAAAAAAAAGTATTTTAAAGATTGAATGTGAGATCTGCCAGTATCATTAATGGATTTCTTCTGGCTGGCCTTTGGTTTCGGTCCCTGATATTACACAGTTCCTCTAACATTGGTCAAGGTTCAGGTTTTCTTGCAAACTTAGTTGTCAGGACAGAAAGTCTTGTAGTACGAGGCTGAATGTTTAGTGAATTCATACAATAACCGATTGGATGCCTTATGTAGTGGATTGCTAAGATGATGAATTTTAGTCATACTACGAAGAGCTGCAGTTTCCACCTTTTCAAGGTTCATTGATGATGGCTTTCTGCAATAACTGTACATAGGAGACACATATTCTAATTGACGTCGGCATATTGCTTTGTATGTAAGTTGCTGTTTTTCTTGATATCCCTTTTCCTTTATTACTTACATTACTATATTATTGGCTCTTTGTATGTATTTTTGTTTAACAGTTCTGGAGTGTCAATTTAAAATAATTTTGTGTTCTATATTTACACTTAAATATTTGACTGGTGGCTTGGTGTATATTATTGATTGTTAAGTAATATAAAATTAATTTAATCCAAAGAAAGGACAAACATTTTAATAGCAATCAATAACTTCACAAAAAAAACAACAAGAAATAAACTATTTTCTTGACTTTTGACGGTTAATTTGACGTGCCAAAACTTCGTTTTTGCCCAACATGGCAGCAAGCATACTTCAGACATTTTTAGTGTGACAGCTCAATTTAATCTGTCATCCATTTAATTTTTAGAAATCCGTGATGTTTACAACCCACGCACATATTTTATTTTTTAAAATCCCTGGGTAGCTATTCTCGTTCTTGAGAAAACGATCATCTTGATGGAAAGTGGGCGTTGTTCTCACGAAAAAGTACGAAATCTTATTCAGAATACGGTTCGGTTATTTTAATGGCAATCAATAACTTCACAACAAAAACAACAATAACACCATTTTTTCTGATTTTTAACATTAATCTGACGTGCTAAAACTACTTTTCTGAACTAACCTTTCTTGTTCCCCAAAATGGCGAGGAGCATACTACGGAAATTTTTGGTCTGACAGTTCAGTTTAATCTGCCATCATTTTTTTTACATCTGTGGTTATAACCTTACAACGATTTATTACAGATTTCTATTTCATTAATTCTGTCATCCTTATTACTGTCATCTGGAATTTGATATGTGTCAAATTTGTTGGATCTTTAAAAAAAATAATATATACTTTCTTTATCACTATATTACAATATTAATTAAGATTTATTGTTATTAAAACGATAAAATATACAAAATGTAAAGATTATATGCACTATATTTCGTGTTAAATCCTGAAAATTACAAAGAATTTCGAAAATTTTCAGATTTGTTGACGTGTTTATGCGGCCGCAAACGTCAAAAAATCATATGAGCCACGTTGGAACTGCATAATTTTGTAAATAGATTCGTGGGTGCCTTAAATGAAAGACTTTTTTCGTTCGTAGGGTAAGAATTTCAGTCTAAAAGTATTTAAATAATTTTTAAATTTGTTACCTTAGTATCCTCTAATAATAAATTTTCATTTTTCCGTTTTTATTTATTTTTTTGGAGTTATGCAAAACAGATTCATTTTGCTGTATGAAATACATTTTTTAAATATCATTAAGTAAATGGTCTTTATAGAGATCCTCTAATAGTAAGCCTTTTTGTTTTATGAACAGTCACCATGAAAGTAAAGGACATTGAACGAACTGCCAATGTAGCTTGGTCTCCCAAGAACTACCATCCAATTTATCTAGCTGCAGGAACAGCAGCTTCCCAGTTGGATGCTTCTTTTAGTACGAATGCAGGTAAAATAAATATATATACATTATTTAAAGAAATATGAGAGATATTAGTGTTTTTTTTTTTTAAATAAAAACAATCATATTTCAAGGATTTTACGGAAAAACAAGCTTTTAGGTGTTTATCACAAAAAATAGAGGAACATTCATTTTCTTTCACTTTATTTTTATAGAATGTCATCAAATATTTACAGAGGTGTTCACAAAAATATATCAAAGATCAACATAAATTAACAAATATTTTTTCAACATTGTGAGAATCGTTTCCTTATTAATAGACTTCTAAAATGCATATATGGACAATAAATTTTTGGGAATACAAGGACTGTACATACTTTGAATGCAGTAAAAAATAGACTAGAACTTAACATATGTTTTCTTTTTACAAAATGACAGATGTGAATAAAAATTGATTTTAAATGTGTAAAAAAGAATTACAATATTTAAAAAGTGAAATAAAAGCAAGAGAATGGTATCAAGATCAACTCCCTATGCTAGTTTTTATTTATATATTTACAAACTCTACAGAATAACATCCAATTATAGAGTAAGACATGAAAATGAGGTTAAGAAAATCAAAATATTAATAAAAAAAACATTGCTAAACACTAACATTCCCTAGTATTAATTACATTAAATCATATAGCAATGCTTTGAGCCTATTTGATATGTGGATATCACAAATATAAAATCTGATGTGGTTATATAACGTACACATTACAATAACAGGTGAATTACTATAGTAGTTAGTACAAGTATTATCTACATAAAAAGTGAGTTTCTTGTTATATATAGTGGAGCATAAAAGTTAATTAGGCCAAATTAGCCAGGAGCATTTATCACACCATTCAACAACTTATATAAAACGTATGGATGATACTTTCCTTCTAGTTCCAAGTGTTCTTAATGTAATTATTGTTCATAATATCTACTTTTGGTATATACATTTGATATACGCCTGTTTCTTTGAAGTGAATTTATCTCAAGAATTTGTTCTGTATTTTTTCTATGCTGTAAGTATGACTCTCATAACATGGGTTCCATACTATTGAACAATATTCCAAAATAGTCCTCACATAGGTAACATACAACAATTTAATACATCTTACATTAAACTCTTTACAATTTCTTTATAAACTCATACATTTTAGAGGCCCTACTAGTTATATCACATATATGACCTTTAAATGTCAGTAGAGTATCAAAATTTTCCCCAGATCCCACAAGTTCGTTAACTCTAACCAGTGCTCTTCCATTCATAATTTAGGAAATATTTTTTCCTATTAAAACTAAAGACGAAACATTTGTCAATATTAAAATGCAAGTTATGTTTTATTGACCCTTAATGTATGTCTAAATTTTATTGAAGAAGCTGGCAGTCATTGTAATTATTATCTTTTATATATAACTTTAGATCATCAGTATATAGTAGAATTTTAGAAGAGTAAATTTCATCAACTAATTTATGTATAAACAATAGGAAGGGTAATGGACCTAGATTGGAGCCCTGCAGTTTACTCGATGTAGCAAAAAAATAATTAGAATAGTAACCTCTAAAGTAAATGTCAGAAAATGCATTTAAAATTTTAAATTCTTGTTAAACACAATAGTTTGGTTTTTAAACATTTAGTCGTTGATTGCTAGACCACAAAATCAAGCTATTTATAAAACCGTCATTTTAACTTGTGTGAATGTTAAAACTGAATCTAGCTTCTTTAGCAAAAACCTTAGCACAATATTCTGTCAAGCTAATACTTGACTGATGACTGACTAATGTTTACTTCACAAGCCAAAATTTTACCAGTATACCAATTACATTTTTATTATTTTTTCTTTTAGCACTTGAAGTTTATGCACTCAATATTACTGAACCGGGGCCTGATACACAACTAATCTCATCTTTATCTAGTGAGCACAGGTTCCATAAGCTTATTTGGGGCCCTGCTGGTAGTGACGCTGCTGGTACTATAATTGGTGGTTGTGATGATGGTTTGCTACAGATTTACAGGTAAATTGTTGGTTTTGGTTAAAAAACTACTTATTATTGATTTATCCTCAGATTTCTGCTTCCCTGAATGGTGTAATTTGAATGAAATGGAAGTTAATGTAAATAAATGTTATGTATTAAAGTTTCATCAAACAAAAAAGGTTTTTGCATTTAATTATTGTATAGGGAATAAAATATTTAAAAATTAAGAGCAGTTAAGAATCTCAGTGTGTATTTTGACAAAAACTTAAACTTTAATTATCATTGACTTTGTCTTTATTTTAATTTTTTTTTTAGTAAAAATAAATAAAAACAAAGACAATGCAACTCCTACAACCATATTTTAGTCAATCTTCAACATTGTCTACAACTATTAATTATATAACCAATAAAACTTTAAAGGTATTGCGTTTTATTCAAAAGAACTCTGAAAGATTTTAATAAGCTATTCTGTTTATCTGTTCGGCAGCATGGGTTTCTGCCAAAAAATCAACTTTCACAAATTTGGCATCTTTTTGTCAATATGTTCATGAGTCACTTAAAGGAAAATCACAGGTGGATGTTATATACACTGATATGGAGAAAACATTTGACACAGTTAAACACTGTCAAATTTTAAAACGTTTAATGGACATTGATGTGCCTCAAATTTATGTCAGCCTCTTGAAATCATATTTGTGTAACCATGTACAATATGTTGAAATTAAAAGGTATAAATCTGCAACCTACACCAATACGTCAAGAATTCCGCAGGGCTCGAATTTGGGATCATTACTTTTTATAATAGCAATAAATGGTGTTGCAAATATCTCTGAAAAATATGAAACTTTGTTTTTTTCCGACGATTTTAAACTGAAACCGACTGTGATACATTGGAATCTGACTTCTGTGATATGGCAGACTGGTGTGATACTAATGGTTTTAAATTAAATGTTAGTAAGTGTTCCTGTATGTCTTTTACCTTGAATAGACGCTTTATCCCATATAATTATAAAATTGGAAATAATGAACTTAAGCGAGTAAGCAGCCAGCTTGATTTAGAAGTAATCTTCGACCCGACTCTATCTTTCTCTGATCGTATTGTTTCGATGGTCCAGAAGGCACAAAAAACATTGGATTTTGTCATCAGAAACTCTAAATATTTTAATATTGACGTTAGTTTTAGACTGTTTGATGCACTGGTTGCCCCTATACTTGAATATGGTGGTATTGTATGGTCACCATATTACAATATCTGGAAAGAACTGATTGAAAAAGTTCATAGAAAATTTTTTAAATGTATGTTTTATAAAAAATAAGGATATTATGCAGAAAGAGGATTTGACCAGGTATACTTACTGAATATTTTTAGGAGAATGTCTTTTGAGAAAAGAAGAATTCGCATATGTCTTCACTCTATTTAAGATTATCAAGGGCGCAATTGATGCCCCGGATATTCTTTCACAATTCCCTTTTGCAATCCAGAGATAAAGCAGTCGAAACAGATCGACATTCTATTTGAATTTTCCAAGGACAAATTTGTATAGGAGCAGTCCAGTGTATAATATGTGTAACTTGTTTAATTTGTATGCTTCAGACATAGATATAGGATTAATTAGCTTAAATAAGTTTAAGAAAATTATAAATAGCAAATAATTAAATAATGCATTTAGTAATTAAGTGGTATCTGTAATTGGCTTCAGTTGTTGACACCCTATGAAGTAAATAAATAAATTAAATAAATAAAAAAGTTATTCTGTTGTTATGTTAGATCTGTTCTAGAATATGCTTGTCCAATGTCCAAATTGAAAGAGGTTTGAAAAAATTTGTTAGATTTATTGGATACAAATTAGGCATACCTGGAAATAATATATATGGGGAGATACTTAATATGATTAACCTACCAACATTTGAATGTTGAAGGAGTTTCATTGGTTTATTCATTTTTTATTAGATTTTGAATGGATTTGTGGAGTATCGTGAGCTATTATCGCGGGTAAAATTAATAATTCCACAAAGAGAATTCAGTCTGATTAGTGTTCTCAATCACATTTCATTATTCATTACACATTGTTCATCAGAAGCTAATAGAATAGGTAGTAAAGGTATTGATATTGACTTTTTTAATGATTCATTAACATTCATTAAAACTAAGATAAAGAATGTTGTGTAAGTCTAAACCTGTTATTTACTTTGTTAAGATCTCTGTTGATTTTTGTTTGTACATTAATTATTATACTTATTGAGACTGTCCCAAGAAACTTATTGCTACAAGGTTTCAGTTATTTATATTTTTTGATTATATATGGTTTAAGAAGACTGTTGTATATATACATACATATATTTTGCAATTGTACCATTGAGTGTCGACGTAACCTTAATTATATGTTGTATTTTTTATTAATGGCTGATCCATGAATAAACATTTATTTATTTTATAGGATGTAAAAAAAAATTAAGCTATTTCAATATACATGTTAAATTGCTAAAAGGAAATAATTTTTTAGTGCTTCCAAACTTCTTAAAAATGAAGAAGCTTTAATAGGGAAACAACAAAAGCATTCAGGACCAGTGCATGCTTTGGATTTTAACAGTTTTCAACAGAACCTATTTGCCACTGGAGCAGGCGAATCAGAAATTTTTATTTGGGATTTAAATAATACTAGTTCTCCAATGTCTCCTGGTAAGAATATAACATATTTTAAGTTCATTATAAAGAAAAATCTTATATAAGGTATTATTGAAAATAGGACTTTTATTTTTGATATTTTATAGATAAAGGTTAGAGGACATTTTTATAAAATTTTCTTTTGTACAGCTGTAGATAAATGGCATTTAAAGAAACATTCTGTATAAATACGTCCTATTTATAAACATTTTATAAATATATATTTTCCAATAATGGCAAATATTTTATCATCTTGCAGATGCGACTGTTTGGTAATGCCTTTAAAGTTAAAATATCCAATTTTCGTGACTGCTTGCCTGACGACCTGCTTTATTCCACTAGAAACAAGTGTTAAAATTAGAAAAAATACCTTGGTAACACTGTTAGTAATGTTTAAAATTAAAAATAAATACTACAATATATAGTTATTCATCGCCAAAAAATATAAAATAACTCCCAAATAAATGTTAATACTTCTTTTTTTTTTTTTGTAAAAAGTGACGTATTTCTTTAGTTGAAGAGAGAAAAAACTGATTACATTCTAGTATAATAAGTTAATTACAAATTTTTGTTTTTCTTGTTGTTTATAAGTTCGAAACAACTTGATGGGATATATTTTTAGAAACATGTAGTAAATACATTAAGCATTTTTTACAAATATGTATAATAAAATTTTATTAGGTAACTTCATGTCTTATTTTTTTTTGTCAGTTATTTAGAGATATATTTTTACATTGAGTTACAGTTAAACATATTGTTTATATGGATATATATGGATCCTAGGTAAAATGTTGTTCATTTGGATTAGCACATCATTTTTTACCGCGTTTTTGTTAACTCGCTTTTTTGTTTGTTCAGTACAAATTTTGCAGTCAATCTTAAGCTAACTTCCCAATGAGCTGAAACTTTAAACATAGCTGAGAATTGGATGACAATGTAATATGACCTTGAGACTAACTTTGAACGTTTGTTTTAAAGCCATTTCAAGGTCAACTTATATAAAGACCAGATGGCAATGCAAAATTATGACCTTGGAACTGATCTTGAACATATATTTCAGGACCAACTTCACATTCAATTCTCTGACGAAGCTGAAATTTGGTACACCTATATAAACACGATGACAGTTGCGATATTATGACCTTAAATGTACACCTCAAGGTCATTTTAAGGCCAACTTCACTTCAGATTATCCAGTCAAGCTCTAATTTGCTACACATATAGATAGATAGATATATTCTTTATTAAATCCATTACAATAACTTTTACAATTAAGTTTCCATTTTTAATATATAGGAAGGTATGGATCATGTCATAAAATTTAAAATACTTAATCTAATGCCCAATCCTACTATAAAGATACAGTGGTAAAACAATACTTGATTCATAATGGAATGTTTACAATAGGAGTTAAGTACGTTAATAAACAAATGAAAACATTATAGACCAAAGCTATTTTCCTACACATTCATTTTTCCAATCTTACAAAGCGAGATTTTTAAGGAATACAACACAGCCTTATTTTATCCAGTTTTTCGACGTACAATTACAGGAAACGCATATATATTTGCTTTTGGCAGAAATGTCTTTTGTCACATCCAGTTAATATGAAATAACGTGTATTCTTTCTAATTTTACAATACAGCGAGTCGCGAGGCAAGTAAGGTCACGAAATATGCTTTTGAGGAAGACGCCTTTAGTTGCTTCAGTAAGATGATAAAATCTGTACTGATGGTGAAACCTCTAAAAAAATTGATGCTCAAAAATTGTTGATCTTTTAATTACTAAGAATGTACTTTTTTCTATCATATAAATGTTTAAATAAATATCTGCAAACACTATTTTCTATAATACATAATTTTTTAATCATGTCATACTGGAATATAAAAAAGTTCTAATTTTGCCTCGACCTTGTAAATTTTTTTCCCTTTTTTAACAATTGGCTTTATTTTCCATTCTTTCTAAATAAGGATCATTAAGTAAGTATCAAATATGAACTATTAACATTTTAAAGGTAATAAATTGTATAAAATGTTTGATATTAACCTCATCGATGTAAACTGAATGATGAAAATATTAGCAACATAGATGAGAATCCTAGGTAATTCAATACGTTGTTTAATTCATAATCTAGAAAATCCTAAAACAAAAAATAAATTGATAGCTGTTGCAATTTAATAGTTGTGGATTTACTTATTTACTTAACACTTTTTGATGTCTTATCACTATTTTTAAATGAGGACCAATCCATAACATTATTTTGTTTATGTTACTGCATCAATAATTTTCATAAATCCTAAATAGTGGTTGTCTTTTTATAGGTGCCAAATCCCAACCTTCCGAAGATGTTCTCTCAGTAGCGTGGAATAAACAAGTACAACATATTCTAGCCTCTTCATTCGCTTCAAAATGTGTCATTTGGGACCTTAGAAAAAATGAGCCTATTATTAAATTAACTGATACTGTATCTAGGATAAGATGGAAAGTGGTCGCTTGGCATCCTGAGGTTGCTACACAACTATGTTTAGCGTCAGGTAAAATATTTTAAGTAGGATAATTTAAGTAGTAGGATCGTTTGAAAAGAAAACTTTTGCATTTCATATACAATTTTTAGTTAAAGAACCCGTATAAACGATTTTTTCATTTATTATAGAAGAGGATCATTCCCCTGTAATACAACTATGGGATCTTCGATTCGCTACTTCACCTCTTAAAACTTTGGAAAACCATCAAAGAGGTGTCTTGGCAGTATCTTGGTGTGCAGATGATTCGGATTTGCTTATTAGTTGCGGAAAAGATGATAGAATATTATGTTGGAATCCTAATTCAAATCAGCAAAATGGAGAGGTATCTAAAAATATGCATTTTGATGTATATAAAAATTTTAATGATGTAAGGAATAGTAATCCAGTATGAGAATAATTACATAGCGCAATGAAACATCATTAAGTTTATTATAATAACATCACCTGTAGCCAAGAAGCATTTTGGGAAGAAAAAAACCAAACAATGGATGTCGCCTAAAACTAGTAACTGAAGACTAAATATGTTTTGTTTACTTGCTGTTTATATGCTCCAATCCAAACATTTATGTCCCATTATGTACTTGTTTAATAGCTCATAACCATATAAATATTTCTTTATCTATGTCATATGTATGTTCCATTTTTATTTCCTTTTAATATTTGTATTTATCTCTAATAAATTGAAATTTTCCCTGTTAAATCCCAAAATAATGTAGTATGGTAATATTGTCCATAGGTGTTCTCTATCATACAAGTGAGCTCTCTTTCCTTTTAGGCTGTAGCTTTTGAGCAGCATTTGTATATTTTAATGAAGTTTTTGTATGTTATATAACGGATACAGACTCACGAATCAAAGCCATTAACAACCTTTGGCATCACTAAAGAAGTCAGGAACGGAGTCGCTAGTAAACTTGTAGGCCTAAAATTTTAGCAGGTGTCTGTTTTCAGGACTAAAATTTGATTTTCTAGATACTTTAGACAATTATCTAAAAGATGTACTTCACATTTATTTCATTAAAAATCAACCATTTTTGAGAGTCAATTTGTGTCCAAGAAGAGGGAGAAATTCTAAGTTAGAACACATCCTGGGTGTCCCTTTTGGGTTCCATATCTCCATTATGGGGTATCTTAGAAAAAAAATTATAAAATACCAGTTTGACATATACTTACAGCACACCCTGTATAAAGGTATATTTCTAGGGTTGGTGTAATATTGCTTTTTTTAGGTATTATCAGAAATAGCAAAGACAAATCAATGGAGCTTCGATGTTGCGTGGTGTCCAAGAAATCCAGCTCTAATTGCATGTCCCAACTATGATGGGCATGTTTCTGTATATTCAATTATGGGAGGTAAGGATTTTCAAATAATCAGTTTATATGCATATATATATATATATATATATATATATATATATATATATATATATATATATATATATATATATATATACAGGGTGATTCAAAAATCGATCACGAAACTTAAGGGGGTGATTCTACTTGACAAAATAAGGGTAGAGCTTCATATAATTTTTTTTCAAAATGTCATTCGTTTTCGAGTTACAAGCCGTCCAAGTTCAAGTTTTTATTTTTTGTTTTTTGAATTACTCGCTTACAGGAAAACCGATTTGACTAATATTTGAAAGATAGGCTAAGTCTTCTGCGCTTCATCATTTTAGTAACAATTCACATTGATTGTTTGCCGCTAGAGGGCACTTTACCTACATTGAAAATTGTTTTTTTGTCATAATTTTTTAGTGTTGACAGCTACAGTAGTTTTTGGCATAATTTCTGAAAGACTGATGCCAGGCCTTTAAAAAAGGTGCTCTTTATTTACATCGCTAAACCCAACGGTTTAGACGTAAATCACCCTTAAAAATTAAGTGGTAAATTTACTTTTCTCATTTCATTACCACCAGCTACCAGGTAAATAGCTATCAAAGTATACTAGAGCTGTCAGTTTAACATCAAATAAATTCGCTTTTTAAACTATTTAATTTATAATCTTAAAATAACTAATAATGGCTAATCACCAATATTCAAATATCGAATATTGTGATATCCATTTTTGTTATGGAAAAGCAAATGGTAATGCAGAGTTGGCAAGAAGATATTATATGGAGAGTTATCCGGAAAGAAATATCCCTCATGCTCAAACATTTTCCAGTGTGCACAGGAGGCTTGCGGAATGTAGTTCCTTTAAAAGTTATAATGGAAATAGGGGAAGACCTAGAACTGCTAGAAACGTGCAACAAGAAGAAAGAGTGCTTGAAATTATTGAAGATAATCCAGGTATTAGTACTAAAAAAATTGGGAATGAAGTGCGGCTCTGTCAGGCTAGTTCATGGAGGATACTAAGAGAAGAACAACTCTACCCGTTTTATTCAAAAAAGGTGCAGGCTCTTTATGACGATGATCGGCCGAGACGGTTGGAAATGTGCAATCAGATCCTAGCTAAGTATGAACACGATAATCGATTAATTGGCGTCATATTATTCACTGACGAAGCTGGTTTCACTCGTGATGGCATAACAAATCTACACAACATCCACACATATGCTTACGAGAACCCAAACAATGTGGTAGAAACGAAACATCAGCGTAGATTTTCACTAAATGTGTGGGCAGGGATAATAGGAGATTACCTTATTGGTCCTCATTTCTTTGATGGCCCATTAACAGGTGACGTATACTTAGATTTTATCCAAAATCGTCTCCCATTGTATCTGGAAGATGTGCCATTGGAAGTAAGGGCCAACATGTGGATCCTCCAAGACGGAGCTCCGCCCCACTTTAGTATACGTGTCCGACAGTATTTGAATGCAACGTATCCTGAGCGATGGATAGGACGAAGTGGACCATTGGCATGGGCAGCGAGGTCACCAGACCTTAATCCTATGGATTTTTTCTTTTGGGGTCATTTGAAACAATTGGTGTACGATATTCCAGTAATCAACGTCGAGGATCTTCGCTTCAGGATAATCGAAAAGTGCCAAATTATTAAAGAAACACCAGAAATTTTTCATCGAGTTAGGCGACATTTTTTGAAGAGTGTTAGGAAATGTATTGAAGAAAATGGGGGACATTTTGAGAATCTTTTTTAGTTTGTTTAGTACTGTTTCATTAATTTTTATCAATTAAATGTATATCGCAATAATCCATAATATGAATATTTACTGATTAGCCATTATTAGTTATTTTAAGATTATAAATTAAATAGTTTAAAAAGCGAATTTATTTGATGTTAAACTGACAGCTCTAGTATACTTTGATAGCTATTTACCTGGTAGCTGGTGGTAATGAAATGAGAAAAGTAAATTTACCACTTAATTTTTAAGGGTGATTTACGTCTAAACCGTTGGGTTTAGCGATGTAAATAAAGAGCACCTTTTTTAAAGGCCTGGCATCAGTCTTTCAGAAATTATGCCAAAAACTACTGTAGCTGTCAACACTAAAAAATTATGACAAAAAAACAATTTTCAATGTAGGTAAAGTGCCCTCTAGCGGCAAACAATCAATGTGAATTGTTACTAAAATGATGAAGCGCAGAAGACTTAGCCTATCTTTCAAATATTAGTCAAATCGGTTTTCCTGTAAGCGAGTAATTCAAAAAACAAAAAATAAAAACTTGAACTTGGACGGCTTGTAACTCGAAAACGAATGACATTTTGAAAAAAAATTATATGAAGCTCTACCCTTATTTTGTCAAGTAGAATCACCCCCTTAAGTTTCGTGATCGATTTTTGAATCACCCTGTATATATATATATATATATATATATATATATATATATATATATATATATATATATATATATATATATATATATATATATATAAACCTCTAACACAACAAGGATATGATGGAGCGAAGTTTGCATTCAATGTTTCGCATTTTACTTCACTTACATATGGAGTTGCATATAGTTGTACGTTTGCTGAATGTGATTTCAGCACTACAACAGCATAGTGTGGATATAACCACTGCTAATGCATCTCACACGGAGGATATATATATATATATATATATATATATATATATATACATATATATATATATATATATATATATATATATATATATATATATATATATATATATATGCACCCACGTGCAATCTGAAATTGACCGCTCTCTTTAACAAATCTTATACTTCAACTTGATAAATTAATTAATTACCTTATACACCTATGAGGTATGATATCAAATGCTCAGGAAATTCATCAGTACATAGGTATGTACATCCTTTGAAATTAAGCAAGATAAACGGGAATAAACAATCGAAAATTCTCGAATTCTTGTTCCGTAACTGAACATGTTCGTTCCTCATGTGGAAGGTTAAGTGCGAACAGGCCAGTTACAATGAACAGTTAGTTACTTATCGCATTATTTATGTAAACCTTCTGTTGCATTTAGGTAATTTTCTTTACATTGGTTGATCATTTAGCCGTCTACGTAATTTGCAACATTGTGCTCCCCGCTAGGACTTTCCTTGACAACTCCCATACTAGACAATTGATTTTGGTTAATATTAAAAACAATAAATAGATCTGCAAAGGCAATGCCATTTAAGGGGCTATTTAAGATTTTATAGATGGCGATTCTCCCGAATACTTCACCCCAAAAAATGAAAACCGTGGTTTACTAAATGCTTAAAAATCTCTGCACAAAATATGCGTTCTCTACATAAACTGAAAAAATTTTTCTCTCATATTCCTTTGTAGATTATGTCAATAAATATCGCAGTGTGTATAGAAGGAGGATAGGGCAGCTAAAAATTCTTATTTTCATGGTAGAATACAGGGAAATCAAAGTAAACAGCAGGAATCATGTAAAGTTTTTAGGGATTTAATTGGCATCAAAAAAATTACTAGATTGTGACGTTGGCGCTGATGTATTGAAGTCGTTTTATTATTTAATTGCTAGAGACCAGACAAGTTGAGCGGCTTATAGGGAGAATGCCTAAATGTTTCTAAATGCCATTTCTCTGCCAGATATATTCTTTATGCCAACTGATGTTAACAAACATTTGCAGATATTGAAAATAAAAATGCAGAGAAGAAGAATGGATAGGATAGAATATCCCTAAAAATTTTTATGAATCTTCTATATCTTTCTTTCTGCGCGTTGGTTGGGGCTAAAATGTGTCCTTTTCACAGGGAGTTTTTCCATCTAGTTTAAAACAAGCAATGGTCAAGCCCCTTTTTAAGGGGGTAGATATCAGACTATGTTCCAACTATAGACCAATATCCATTTTACCAATTATCGCAAAAATTTTGGAAAAATTTGTAAAGAAGCGTGTGTTGGATTTTCTTTAAAGGCATTACTTGCTGAACATGTTGCAGTTTGGATTTCGGCCTTTGGGATGCACTGGGGATGCGATTTTTCTTTTCTTTGAAGCGTTGTATCGAGAACTGGAAGAGAGCGATCTTGCTGCAGCAGTATTCTGTGATCTCGCTAAGATATTTGACTCTGTGAATCATGAGGTACGGCTGCGGAAGCCTAAAGTTTATGGTTTTAGTTGGAATTCTCTCGCCTGGTTTAAATCATATCTGTCGGGTCGTTGTCAGAGCTTTATTGTTGGTGATAACAAATCGCATCTATTATATTATCGCAAGTATTCCTCAGAGACTGTACTAAGTTCTTTGTTATTTTTGATCTACATTAATGACTTGCCTCATCTAAACATAAGTAATTCCTTTATATTATTTACTGACGACACGACCTTCTTATGGCGTCACAGGGACCTTCGCAAACTAGAAAATCCTTAAATAAGATTTAAAGGCGGTAAAAAGATGCTGCGATTCAAACGTCTTAAATTCAATGTTTGTAAAATAAGTAGCTTATATTTTAAATGTAGTATTAATAAGATTTCGATAGATGATCGGGCTGTAAATGACCTCATGTCCATACTCGCGAATGGGAACTTTAGATATACAGTTCATTATACCATATCAGTTTTTTACTATACTTTTCTCCCCTAGCGGGCAACATGTTCTTATGAACTGCTTTAATAAAATTAGTCGCTAAAAATTTATTTTTTGTTAATCTTCCTTTTTTCTCTCTGTGCAGGTAAAACTCAACAAATACAAACAACAAACAAAATAGCCGATAGTTTTCCTGGAATGGACGGATTTGTACAAACTCCCGCACCAGCCCAGTCTCATGCTACTGTCAGTGTCGACCTAAGTAAACCTCCGAAATGGCTAAAGAAACCTGTTGGAGCTAGTTTTGGAGTAAGAATTTTTAATAATTTAAATTTTAGACAGGTTCTAGTATTATTTTGAATTTTGTATATCAAAATCTAAATCAGGGTCATTATTTGTTATAACTGTCTTTCCTAATGTATCATTCTTCTGGCTATATGATAATGAATCAAAAATAAACACTACTATCCGGATACCAAAATCACCATAAGTCCTAAATACTTTGAATATATTTTTCATAATTTTGTCGACACACACGAACTGTTCCAACTTTACATACGATGACGTTAGTAACAGTGCACGACCGTAAAAATAGTTCAGTATTTACCTGTACATGAACACTTTAAATTTTCAAAACTGTGAAACTGTAAAAAGGTCTTTGAGTAGTAAATAGATAAGAAAAATGTCACATTGCCTAAAATATGAAAAAAATATTCTGGGCTGATATCTCAAAATATTGTATATAGTTGTCTACATTTTTTAGCTTACCAACCCAGTTCTGTTCGTTAATACCACTAAATTAATAGAATTAAGAATAATAGTGAGAAAATCTTTTTTCCGTGTTTTTTGGTAATTTAAAAATATCGTTTTAGTTTGGAGGAAAACTAATTACATTTGAGCACAACAAAGAAGCACTAATTCTGGCACAGCAGAATCTTCAGCCAGGTCAAGCACCTCCCCATATTAGCAGAACTATTCAAATAAGTCAAGTTATCACCGAACCTGAATTTGTCCAAAAATCTGCACAACTAGAACAATCTTTGGAAAGTGGCAATTTTGTTGGTGAGTAAAAATTGCTATTTCCGATTTCGAAATTTGTATGTATAAGGACATATATTTAAGTTCCCCATTCACTATTTTTTTTAAAACAATCCAACGTTGTTAAAATATTTCAAAAAAAGGAAATCTAAAATAAATCAAAAGGAAGGGTTTGTAAAGAAATATAACAACTTATATATTGTAATAATTTAAGAGATGGAACAATAAATTTCTTTCTTATTTTTAGAGTATTGTTTAAGTAAAGCTGATTCAACAAGTGATCAGCATAAAAAGTATATATGGCATTTTCTCAAAGCGAATTTTGAACAAAACCCAAGAGCAGAATTGTTAAATTTACTAGGTAAGCAAAAAAATTATTAAATAAGGGAGATCAATCGCTGCCCATGTTATATTAAAAATATTAGATCATAAGGAAAATCAATTTTTTTTTATAGTTTAATTAATAATCCATACTCTCGCGGAATTTCGATTAACTTTACCATATAAATTTTTAAGAATTAAATTTTTAAAAATATAAAAATTTGTACAGGGTCTTTTGGGACATTAGGAACTTGGCACTCTCCTTTTAATTATACCATCATTTTTTGATTAGACGAAGTTGAAAGGACTTAAAAATTAGCTTTTTAAAACATAAAGGTTTCTTTTTTTGCAATAAAATATTTAGCTTATAGTGGAGTTTATTAAGATATTAATGAAAAAAATTCATGCATGAGCGCGCATTTCAAATTTTTTAGATACATTCAATATGAAAACTTTTATACATATATACATTTGACTTTTTTAACAATGCAATTTAAATATTTTGAAGTACATAGACTTTAACTTAAATATAATAATAAATAATCATTAATATTTTTAATTTTTTTCTTGTAAAACGGTTTTTAGTTTTTTTATAATAATATTTAAATTTCGGTATACTTGTGACACGACGTTTTTACCATCAATTTCAGACAATACGACTTCAATTAAAGCCGAAATTTTTATTATACATAAAATAAATAAGAATTTTTAATGGTAGAAATGTAAAGTGGAGAAAATTTCCTATCCAACCTTATAAACAACATAGGGGGTCAAATCACTTACAGAGGTCTTTTGAAGGTTAAAATATCAAAATAAAGGAATTTTTCATATTTGTTTTAAGTACTTGAGGTAAACGTACCTTGTGAAGTTTGCATAATCATAATCGTCATTTATTGGTGTCAAATACAAGACAGTATGTACACAAGTCAAAAGAAAATCGTTAAAAAATTTGTACAATTTTTGCAAATAAGAAACAGTCTAAAATGATACTAAGTATAAAATTTTATGCTAACTATAAAAAATTGTCTGAAATGACAAAAATCTTGGCTATAGTTTAGAAACTTATCCACACTATAAAATGCATTCTTACATAAAAATTCTTTTATTTTTTTTTTCCGATTTTTTAGCACTTAACTGGCTCACATATAGAGGTACTTTATTGTATAACTTGACAGCTAAAAACTCGATTCTGACATCTTCTCAGTCTTCAATAGGATGTTAGAATGTTATTTCCCCCTTCTGGTGTTATAGCGTTCTTAATAGAGAATATACTTTCTAGGATAAAATCTGATGGAAAAGGTTGTATATTCAGATCGACAAATGCATGCCTGCACTCACTTCTCAACCCCAAACGACTGAGCACTCTAATAGCCTTATGCTGCAGACCATACTATGACTTGGAATAATAACTGCTGATCTTGGAGGTTTGAAGCACAACAAATTATTGCCTACTTTTGTAAATATTGTTTCTCTCAAAAATAAGTTTCATAAAAGTTTACCGATAGGTAATTTTGACATTTTATCAATCAAATGACCTCAGTGTGTGATTTAAATCCCTGTTATTTATATGGTTGGATAGGAAATTTTCTCCACTTCCATTTTACAATGAAAAATGGAGGATCCCATTTAATAAATAGACTTGATCTTGAAATTGCCTTGACGTTCGAGCCCAAGATCAAATTATAGGTTATTATTCGATTACTCCTTCAAATATAAAAAAACTTTTTGTTCCTACACATTTTTTGATTCAGGCCTTCCCATTAAGAGTTATTTGTATACGTTGTTTAAAATGGGTATATATATATATATATATATATATATATATATATATATATATATATATATATATATATATATATGAATGTAACCTTTATGATATATTGTCTTGTTTATAACTACTTGTATTAACTAAATTTATACTATCATATTTTATGCATTTTATATGAAAAATACTAACCTAAAAATTTCCTCTTTAACGACATGTCTTAGAGGTATTAGTAAATCACAATTTTAATACCACAAATCATCAGCAATACATTTCATTTCTATTACTCAGTTATTGATATGGACATACACATCTTGTGCCGTGAAATTTTTTTCTAATTTACGTTTTTTTTAGCATTCAGTATATTCTGACGTTGTCGTTTGCATTTGAGACTTACAAATTACCATGACATACGATTTTTTTCTTTAAAGATATGTTTATGCTTAGTTTTTGGTAGCCTATATCTTGCACAGAAAGCGTTTGCAAATCCATAATTATAGATTTTGTTTTATTTTCACCACCAAAACATCCTTAAAATATTTCCCTGATTTCCTAAATCACCTTGTCCGTCAAAATAAAAGAGTTATGCTTTTTAGGTAAACTTTCCTCTTGTTGTTCATGCCAAATGTTAACTTGACTGATCCTGAAATAAATTAAATATGAATTAAATTACTTGTGACTAAAAAACCATAAAGATTTAAACCTTTCGTGAAATGACTAACTTGCTTTATTTTATCATAGAATCTCTTTTCCAAATGTCCTAATATGTTTTTTTTTTGTATATTTTTTGGATAAAATATTACTACATATTCTTAAAACAATTTTAGGCTATAGGATAGAAGATATTAACAATAAATTGAGTCAGCATATAGGAAAGCCATTATTACAAAATAATGTCGACGAATTAAGTGCTCAAGTAGCAGGCAATAGGGTAAGTTAAACTTTGAAACATATATTAAACTAGGGAAAGGAAAGTTTAGTTATTGACTGTAAATGATAGACCTTAGTTCACCAGTTGCAAGCTTATTAATAACCCGCTGATTGAAATCAGGTATGCTTTCGATAAGATGCCTTTTAGAGAGCATTTCCAAAGCAAAAAGTCTTTCTTGGCTCATAGTATTCCGTAAAAACGTTTTTATCCGTTTAAGGGAGAAAAGCAGCGTTCTGCTTCAGCCGATGTCATCGGAATAGCAATTAAAATGTTTTAAAAGTTTTACAACTTCAAATTACATATATATACCTTTCATGCCATCATCCAGTCTTTAATATATTACGCGCTCCTTGCCTGGATACACGCGGCAGAGGTCGACAGGATTTTTTCCTTGCAACTAAGGGCGGTGCGGGCTATTAGACGATTGCGAGTGCAGGAATATCTTTAAGCAACTTAAAATCGTCTTCTGTATATATATATATATATATATATATATATATATATATATATATATATATATATATATATATATATATATATATATATATATATATTTAAATGCTTAAAATATGTTAGAAGCAATTTAAGTGAGTATGTTAGATTGGACGATATACATTCTTACTAAACCAGAAATGGGGAAATTTTTTTGGTTGCTTAAAATTAACAAATCTAGATTTTCAATAAACTATCAAGCTCCCAAAATGTTTAACAGTCTTCCTAGGGATGTTAGAGAGCTACTTGTGAAGGTATTCAATTCTAAGGTAAAACATTTCCTCTTAAATCAGGCATCTTACTCCCTAGAGGAGTTTTATCATTTTAATTTTAATAATTGTCAATTTTAGTTAGTGTTATAATGACAGTTTTTGTTCCCTTCTATACAGGGTGTATCACTTTATCGCCTGGTGTTTCTGTGTATAGTTAATATTTATTCTAATGTTTTATTTTGTTTCTCTATGACATATTACTGATTGTAATTTATATTTAGGTTGACGTATGTAAACATTTATGTAAAAACATGAATAAAAAGGCGTTTTGCCGCGAGGTACCGTTGACCTATCGGTGGTAGTCATTTCCATCTTTTTCTACAATATATCTTTCTTCTTTTGTACCTCTCTTCCGCGAAAATGTAACGGTTAAGCTAAATTGACAGTACTTTTTTGTTCTGGGACTGCCAGTTATTTTACAGAATAGCAGATAACAAACGTTATTTGTTTAAAATGCATAATTTGTTGCGTTTCGATCTATATCTTTTATAGATTTAAGGTTTTTTGATAATTTTTTGTTTAAATAACCTACAAGTTACTTAAACGAGTTTAATGTGCAAATAAATTTTTGAGTAATAAACCGATTTTATTATAAAACCAATTACAATTAATATCCCACCTCCATCCATGGAAGAGACCGTTAGAGCCATTAAGAAGCTCAAAAATAACAGAACGGCAGGTCGAGATAATATCTTGCAAGAAAGTCTGAAACATGGAGGGAACGATCTAATCACACAAATACATAACCTCGTGAAATAAATTTGGAATCAAAACATCATTCCTGATGAATGGAAAGAAGGGGTAATAATTCCACTCCACAAAAACGGGGACCAAATGCAATGTAAAAATTGCCGAAGTATTGCTTTACTAAGCCACGCCTATAAATTATTCTCCAGTATTCTCCTTCAACGTCCCTCTCCGTATACCAAGGAGATTATCGGAGACTACCAATGTGGCTTTCGAAGCGGAAGATCAACAGTTGACCAGCTTTTCACTATCCGAGAGATGCTGGAGAAATGTTGGGAGTTTAACAAAAACTTACATACCCTGTTCATAGATTTCGAGCAGGCATATGACAGAGTTATTAGGATAAGGTTGTGGGAAGCTATGGAAGAATTTGGAATCCGGAACAAGCTGATTAGACTGTGCAGAGTGTGCCTGGAGTGGGCAAAAAGCTGTGTCAAAATTGAAGGAGAGTGTAGCCAAACATTTTCTATCAACAGAAGATTAAAACAGAGAGTTGCTTTGTCGCCAGTACTGTTTAACCTTGCACTGGAGAAAGCCGTAAGAACAGTATCAGTTGACGCGGAGGTTTTTGGGCCAAGTGGCCCTAAACTTATTTTGGCCCACGTGGATGATATGGGCGCGATAGGAGAAAGCACAGTCAGTGTGAAGGAAAACTTCATAAAGATAGAAAAAGAAGCTCAGAGAATAGGGCTTCGAATAAATGAAGGAAAGACCAAATACATGCATGTCTCCCGCAACCCCGCCCGAGACAGAATCAGGCAAAACGTCACTATGGATGACTATAATTTTGAGCATGTGCAAGTTTTCAACTACCTGGGCGCAGTGATAACGGTAAACAATAATATGCAGGAAGAGGTTAAACAGCACATCACACAAGCAAATAAATGTACATTTGCGATACAAACCTGGCTGAAGTTAAAATTTATCACTAGAAAGGCAAAAACCGAAATTTATCGAACAATAATACGACCAGTAGCAATCTACACCAGTGAAACATGGACCCTGACAGTCCACGATACGGAGCTGCTAAGAAGGTTTGAGAGAAAAATCCTGCGCATAATATATGGCCCACACCGAGACCTTGAAACAGGCCGTCACAGAATGAGAAGCAACATAGAGCCTGCGCAAATATATCAAAGCCCTGACATCATTCAAGAAATAAAGTCCAGAAGACTACGATGGGCAGGTCATATACAAAGGAGTCAAAACGATCGACTAATAAAACGAGTATGGGAGGAAGCACCACAAGGAAAAAGACCACTGGGAACACCTAGACTTAGATGGAGAGATAGCATCCACAAGGATCTAGCTATCCTTGAAGTTGACCAACAAGAATGGAGGGAGCTAGCACAAGACCGTTCCAGGTGGAGGCAGATAGTCGACTAATAAAACGAGTATGGGAGGAAGCACCACAAGGAAAAATACCACTGGGAACACCTAGACGTAGATGGAGAGATAGCATCCACAAGGATCTAGCTATCCTTGAAGTTGACCAACAAGAATGGAGGGAGCTAGCACAAGACCGTTCCAGGTGGAGGCAGATAGTCGAGGCGGCCAAGACTCACCCTGGGTTGTAGTGCTAGGGAGTGAGTCAATTACAATACATTCTAAAAACTATACACATAATACAAAAATAAAAGAACTTCTCGTAAAATAAGTCGCTTAATTTTTCTTGTTCAGTTAATTATTCGATTCATCAGAGAAGCTGCGGCCATGACATCTTTTGCGCTTATCACTATTCAATAGAAATTGTAGAAGTCTTTCCCTCTGATCATTTTGTACTTCAATGGCATTTTCAAAGATCTTCATGTGTTTTTCTTTATCTCTTCGGACCTGTTCATGTTGCTTTTTGAATAAGCCTATTGCTTTATTAAAATTTGTTGTTGGGCGACCAGAAGCGTAAGAACTGAATCTAAAATATATCATAAATTATATATCTTATATAAGTTTGATAAAGTAACACAAACCTATTGTTTTACTTCCTTTTGTTTATTAGTAACGGTTGATGTTTGAATAGATGTTTTAGTGGATGCAGAACTTGAGCACCTTGATATCTCATCCTCTAAATCTGCACTAGGGCTGCTTATACCCAAGGAATCCTCCAAATATGGAGGATGAACTTTATCCTTATCACCTAAAATATGTTGAAGAATCTCTCTTTTTCACAACAGTTGTTTTCATTTGTTTCATATAGTTTAGATAACCTCATTGTAGGTTGGCACATTTTTGACGACATTTTTCAGCTATTTTTGTCCAAAGGAAGTTTTTCAATGTTTTTTTTATCATTATATTTACAACTCTACTGTTGTGTTCGCAATTGTAAAAACATTAAAGTTACCTCTTTTGTCATAAAATCATTCTTTTTTTTTTAGAATAACAAGCAACTTCTTGATCACTACTCATCCGAAGTTCACTTCCTTTTTCTTGCTGTGCTAATAGAGCTTCCGCATATTGTGTAACTGCTGTTTCATCTATAATACACCATTATTACATACACGTAAAATACAGTTCCGATTGTAGGTAGGCTGATTTTGTAAAGTAACTTACCATTCATTAGAATGTTAGCTTCCTGTATCGTCACCACAGCTGTGATGTCTACGCCCTTGTGATTGATAGTGATTTCTAATAAATCCCTATTTTCCATTTACGAAATAATTCTCTACTTTCACTGTACGCGCTAATTTGAAAACAGTTTTTGAGGTTAATATGCATACCGGTCAACATGAACGTCCTACTCAACACGGTTGTCGATTTCACCTACCGTTGACATACATTCACTGACAAAATTTTGTTCCGGTTAAGTCTCGACAACGCATCGGTAACGAAAAATGTTGTACCGTTGAGTTAACAGTACGTCGCGGCAAAACACCTAAAGACTTTGACTATGATTGAAGTTTTGTTGAAGTTGTTATATCAGAATACCTGTGAATTCTATTAAAAAATCAATTTTTGCTTTTTTTGTTTTAGATAGAAGATTATGATCATCAAGATTATCTTCAAGATCCTTTTGCTTCTATATCACAACAAAATAGTACCAAAAAGCCTATAACACCGTTTAAAATCAAAACAAACGATGGTAAGTAGCGCACTTTAATTATAACATTATGCTGTCCATCACTGACCTAAAGTATTGTGTTTTATTTAATTTTCCTCACCTAATTGAAAATCATGGTTCTTGGGTTTAGACCGTGTTAAATTAGAATTATTATTCGACGTTTCACCTACAATTGCACGAAACATCTTCAGTGATCTTTACGTCACGAGATTAGAACACTGAATCTCGTGGAGGTGTCTCGTGCAGTCGTAGGCGAAACGTCGAATAATAATTCCAATTTAACACGATCTAAACCCAAGAACCATGATTTTAAACTTGACCAAAGCCGTGAAAGCTTTCGTTCTTTATTCCTCAACTAGTATTTTGTCTTGTATCTGCTTCTTTTCGATTTTATGAACTTTTTATTCATCTGCTTTTTGTCAACAAGAGTTTACTTTTTTGATAATAAAGCTTATAATCTTTTTTTAGATACTGATGGTTTAATAACACAAGCATTATTGTTGAACAACGTTGAAGCTGCTGTAGAACTTTGTTTGAAAGCTGAAAGATATGCAGATGCTTTGATTATAGCGACAACAGGTAATTATACGTTCTAAAATAGTTTTGTTCCCTATTTTCGTTACGTTTGCAAACACTACCGTACTAATAGTTACTGAAACCAACTCAGCATAGTTTTGAGTATCTTATGTTTTTTTCATTCCTGAATTAATTTTTTATTATAGGAGGTCCCGATCTTTTGGCGAAAACTCAGCACCAGTATCTAGAAAAATCCGAAGGATATGTTTCAAATTTAATATCAGCAATCATCTCGGAAGATTGGGGTTCCATAATAAATAATTGTGATATAACTAGCTGGAAAGAAGCCTTGGCTGCTGCGATAACACACGCTTCTGAAGAGGACTTGCCGATTTTATGTGGTAAGTTCCATAGTATTGTACAGTGTGAAGTATGTTTATGTTTTACTAGCAAACATGTTGAGATTGCAATACAAAGTGTTTCAACAAAAAGTTATGTTTCATTAAATGTATAATACCTAATGTAAAATTACTTACTTCATAATATTGAGTAAAAAATTATCCTAATATACTGGGTTTTATATAATTAGCCCTTCTGCATCTCAAAAATTTGCCATAGGATGGCTTCAGGCCCATAAAAACCATTTTCCATAGGATTAGTGCGGGTCTTTTGAAGAATTTTTTTAGTTATTTTTAAACTCAAATATTACAGAGTTACCATTAATTCTAATTAGCTTTATTCTGAGATTTTACCAATTAATTACATTTTTTGTAGTTTTAATTATTATTTCTCATATTTCTACAAAATAGGCGTTAACCATAGGTTGCCCGATTCGTAGATTATTGCAAAACAGATTTTAGAAAATGTTAAATTCTAAATTATTATTTTTGAGTGAAATACCAGATAAATCATAAAATTACTTATCTGTTTAGAACAACTAGGAAGTAGATTGGAATCAGAAAGCGGCATCAACCCGAAATTCACGCAGGACGCACAACTTTGTTACATATGTTCAGGCAGTTTCGATAGACTGGTATCGAGTTGGAGCGGTCACGACTTGACTTCTACAAAAGATTTACAGGAGCTAGTTGAGCTGGTATCTTTTCTACAAAAGTCGATTGAGAGGCAGGGGAAAAGGGTGCAGGTAGGTAAAAAGAAATAAGTTTTATGAAAACGCATTACTTTGGAGTTCCGTAGTAGATATTTTTTTATTGTTATGATTTTCTCTTCTTTTCACTAATTACTTCCAATTATTTCCAATATATTATTTATTACTTGTTTTCGCGTTGACTATTAAATAACAACTAAAACTTAAATCCTATCCTGTATATTTAGAATATACTCGACTAAAAGTCCAAAATTCCATTAGAAATGTGACTAACAATGATGACTAATCGATATAACATTTCTCTAGGGACACGGCCGAATTTAGACAGTTCTTCGTTTCAATTTTTCTATATGGATGCAGCCGAATTTCCCTAGTCCTTCGTACATTTATTTTACATATGTTATTTTATCATCCAAAATATTATAATATTGTATTATCTTTTTTATCACTACTCATATCACTCAGTTATTGATATGAACATACACATCTTGTGGAGTGAAATTTTCCTCTGTTTACGTTTGAGAATTGAAAATTTTCAAATTCAAATTCAAATGGTATATTTCCACAGACACCCGCCTGGGGTTGGTTGTCGGGTGAATTGAGTAGCCTGGTAACTGCCACTGTCGGTCCCAAGCCCAGATAAAGGAGGAGGGTTCCTGGGTCAGACAAGCACTCTACCTAAGGTAAAACAAAACACAATGCTCACAGAACCGAAACTTTGCCTCGGAACAGGACTGAATTAAGGATGACGACCCATGCTAGAAAAAGGTTTACGAATTGGAAAAAAATAGACATTTTACGCTGTGTCACCTGGAATATAAGATCCTTTAACAGTAAAGAACAAGAACTAATAACAGAATTGGACGACCACAACATCGACATATGCGCACTTCAGGAAACAAAAAAGAAAGGAAAAGGTCAGAAACTGTACGGTGAATACATCTTGATATATAGTGGGGTGGATAAAGATAAACGCGCCAAAGAAGGAGTAGCAGTAGCCGTACATAAAAAATACAAGAATTGCATAGAATGATGCCAATACATATCCTCAAGAATACTGGTCATCAAACTTCACACAGGAACCCAAGAACTGTATATAATATCCGCGTACGCACCCGAAGACAAAACAAGACAAGAACGGGAACAGTTCTATGATCAAATTCATTTTTCATCGAGTCTATTCCACAACGCAAACCAATGATAATGCTAGGAGATTTCAATGCTCGTATTAGCAACGAAACTTTACCCGGAGTTAAACAACGGTTCAACGAGGATGTATTGAACTACAGTGGAGAACTTCTAATCAACACATATGCAATTAATGAACTCCGAATTAATAACACATTTTTCGACCACAAACCACAATACAAATATACTTTCAGTAACACTCGAGGACAACAATCAATGATCAACTACATAATAACATACAGATGCTTACAACCACCTCAGATATTGGACATACGAGCCCTTAACTCTCCTAACATCGGTAGCGATCACAAACTACTTGGAAAAATCAAAATGAAATTAAAACCCAACAAAAACACAAAATCTGGCACAACGGATAAGAAAATAAACGTAGAATCATTGTGAGATGAATCCACTAAGGAATTATACCAAAAACGACTTAGGGAAAAAATACAAAACAAGCCACTAGACGAAAGAGATGACATTAACAATAGCTGGGAGAAATTAAAGCGAAATATCAACGAAGCAGCCACTGAAGCACTCGGAACACGAAAAACAAACCAAGGAAAAGGAGGACCCAACAAGACCCCCTGGTTCTGTAAGGAAGTTGAGGAGCAATGTAAAGAGAAAAAGAGAGCCTACTTAAAATACAGGACAATGCAGTCTCCGGAAGATTATCAAGAGTACAAAAGAATTAGAAATAGCACCGATACATTAGTGAGACAGGTTAAAAACAAGCATTGGGAAACCTTTTCAAAAAGGATGGAAAGCGACTTCTATGGACTCCAGAAACAGATATGGCGGCTGATCAGAGACCAAAGAAAGGAAACACATGAGTTAATTAGCAGTAACCGCATACCGAAGGGAACTTGGGTGAACTACTTGAAGGAATTATACAAGAAACAACAGACAGAAATCAAATCTAACACACCCGAAATTATAATTAACGACGATCTACTTCTAAAGAAGGAAGACGTAGAACTAACCTTAAAAAAACTAAAAAACAGGAAAAGTGCGGGACCTGACGGAATTACCAATGAACTACTGAAATACGGAGGAGAGAGCCTGACAGAACAACTGAAAATTCTCATCAATAAAATCATATACCATCACAGAATCCCCGATGAATGGAGTACTAGCACAACAATACTCCTATTCAAAAAATACGATAAAAAAAAGTGCCAGCTAGTTATAGAGGAATCAATCTTCTCTCTACCTCGTTAAAACTAACCACAAAAATTCTTACAAGCAAAATTAATGAACACACTTCCTTAGCAGACGAACAGCAGGGATTCCGGTCGGGAAGGTCATGCACGGATGCCATATTTGTTATAAGACAAATAACTGAAAAGTCAATTGAATATAATCGTCCAGACTTTATGTGTTTCATCGATCTAGAGAAGGCGTTCGATCGTATACAGCTGGAGGATGTAACACAGCTACTTCACGACAGACAAATACCTCAAAACATTATCAAAACGATTGAAAATATATATTAGGCAAATACGATTCAAGCTAGGATAAACGGTGAATTGACCGAAAAAATAGAGGTAAATAATGGCATCCGACAAGATGACTCTCTTAGCCCCCTACTATTTAACATCATCATAAACGAGTTGATAAAGCAGGTGCGTAGATTGAAAGGGTATAAAATGGGAGACAGGGAAATCAAAATACTGTGCTACGCCGACGATGCAGTGTTAATAGCTGAAAGCGAAGACAATTTGCAAAGACTACTGCACCAATTTAACATAACAGCGAAAAAGTTTAACATGAATATATCAGCGTCAAAAACTAAAGCCATCTAGAACACCACTCAGATGCAAACTAGAAATAGACAACAAAATTGTACAGCAGGAAATGAAGTTCAAGTATCTCGGAATAGAAATATCCGGATACAGGGATGTTGAAACGGAAGTGAGGGGACAAGCCATGAAAGCAGCAAGAACAGCCGCATGTCTTAACAGTACCATATGGAGCAATAAACATATAGGAATCGAAGTTATATCCAGAATTTATAAAACAGCAATAAGACCCATACTAACATACACTGCAGAAACCTGACCAGAAACCTCGAAAACAAAACAAATACTGGAAACAACAGAGATGAGAGTGGTGCGCAGGATAGCTGGCAGGACACTTATGGATCGGAATAGGAGCGAGGATATAAGAAGAGTGTGTAAAGTAGATAACATCAATGACTGGGTATTACAAAGAAAAAGGGAATGGAACGAACACATCAACCGCATGACCGACGACAGAATAGTAAAGTTCACGAGGGACAAATCACCAATAGGACGTAGGAGTACCGGGAGACCCCGTAAACGATGGAGTGATAACCTCGCAATAGACTGAAACCAGGCAAAGAGACGAAGAATAACAAGCAAATTGCTTATATATAAGAAGGAAGAAGATATATAGTATATATTGGAATTGTCAGAGATAATTAACAAGATATAAAATGAAAAAAAAAGAACAATTTGACTAAAATAACACTCAAAAAGTAAAATTAAAAAATTCATCAATTGAATGAAAAGGATTGAGCCATTAAGATCCTCGGAGATTTCTTAAAAGAATTTTGGTTATTTATATTTTTTAAATGAGGCGGTAAATGATTATAGGTAATGAAGTTTTTTTGCATTTCTCTTCTGGTAGGCATTAATATCACTACATCTTATAAAAATGTCAGATCTACCATGAACGTACCAACTGCATTGCAAAATATACAAATTTATCAGTCAGGATTTTATCGTTTATAAATACAGGGCGACACGATTTCCTGAACTCTGTACATCGTTCTTAAAATTCTCTTTTGAATGATTAAAACTCTGCTTAGATGGGCGGATTTACTCCATACCTATAAGCCATACAATAATATCGAGTTTATGGCTGAGTAATAAAATATTTTAAGCGTGATTTCTTAGTTGCATCACAGCATAATATTTTAAGGACAGCTTACTACAGACAGAATCAATATGGAAGCCCCATGACAAGTGTTCATCAACCACAATGCCAAGAAATTTAACAGCATTGCATTGCTCCAAGTTCGCAGACCGATCCTTGATTAGTAAGCTCCCATTATGGGGCACTCTAATGGTCGAGAAGACCGAAAGTTTTAGATTAAGCATAAACCATTCATCAGGCACCAGTCCGCTTTGTCCCGAACACTCTGGTTTGCTTTCGATTAGACACTGTCATAATCGCTCCCATACACAACAGCCAATGTATCATCAGCAAAAAGTGTTACGTAACTGTCCCTCACAAAAAAAGGCAGATCATTATTAAAAAGGAGGATAGGTCCCACAACATTCTCCTATGGGACGCCCGACTTTATATTTGCCTATTCGGATTAAATGACACTTTGACAACTCGTGTTCTATCAGTTAAGTATTATTTTATCCATCCCAGGGCCGGCCCTCTAATTCCATATTTTCAAATTGAGTAGTAAGCATAGCATGACTTAGTGTGTCAAAAGCCTTGATAAAGTCATAGAAAATACCCACCAATTTCAGCTTTTTATCAAATTTATTCGGAATTTTCGAGTAAAAAGTCAGAACTGCACCAGTAGATCGACCAACACGAAACCCAAACTGTCTACATGTTAATATGTCAAATTTGTCCAAGAAAACAACAACCTTCTTTTTGAGACACTTCTCGAACACCTTCGAGAACACTGATAACAGCGCAACAGGTCTATAATTTTCTACCAGACATATTTCCCTTTTTATGAATTGGCACCACAAGAGCATTTTTTAAATATTTAGGAAAATACCCATACTCAAAAGAAAGGTTGATTAAGTACGTCAGCGGGATTAGCACGTCAGCGGGATTAACACGTTTTGAACACAATCCTTCAACAGGTTGCATGAAACTTCATCATGACCGTAAGATTTTTTTGTTGGAAACTGACTTTATGATTTCTAGTACCTCAGTCTCGGAAAATGGTGCCAAGAAAAAGCTTTGTAAACCATTGAATTTACCAGCATTTTTACCATGAGACATTCGAATATTATTAGTAAATATTTAATTATTTTATTATTATTCAAAAAATGTGAATCTCTTCCCCCTCCAAAAAAAAAAATCATTAATACTAATTTCAAAAAAAAAAAAAAATACCAAAGATTTTGAGTTGTAGCAAATCAAAGGGGGGTTTTAAAGATGACCTTGACTGTGAATTTCAAATAGAATCCCCTACTTTTTTAATCCTGGAAATGAATAGAGCAAAAAATTTTACAATCAGTATAACCTTGGCGATGAGGTCAAGGTCAAGTATCAAGGTCAGGACGGAATCAAATAAAATTCTCCCCAACAATATTGTAAATAGTTACTTTAGGAAAAAATGAACGATATCAAAGTTGTAGGGAATCTAAAAATGATCTTGACCTTTTAGGATATATTCAGGACAACATCAGAAATCCTACCGATTACGGTGAGACCAAGATCTAGCCAATTAAGGCAAGATCTGAGATCAATTTGTTTAATGATATTCTTAGGGGAGTTCCATTTCACCTTGTCCTATCCTTGAAATTTGACGTTGCTCTTATTGCCAAGGTCATATCCAATTGTAAAATGTTCTGCTCTTTTTTTTGAAATCAAAAGTAGGGATCCTCATTTGAAATTCTAAAGATGACCTTCAATTGAGCTTATATGTCGAGATGAAAGTCGCGATTAAGGTTATTTTAAGAATCTCCGTTCAATTTTCTACAACTTTAGTCTTGATAATTTTTTCCTAAAGTTAGAATTTATGAAGTTAGCGGAGGAGGGGGAGGTTCCCCACTTTTTGAACACCCTATATAATAATGAAAGGAAACGGTGAAAATGACTTTGATTTTTGGCGTCCTTTTTTTGGACTCCATTCTGATGATGCTTACGAAGAAGTTTGGAGCGCTGGCTCGGGGTGACCGACATTCTATGCTGTTTTTGGAAAAAATTAAATATATTTGGCACCATGCGAGAAGCGGCGCGTTTATACCCTATTTTTTGACCAAAATCACATGGATTGGGATTCCCAATTTAGGTGCAAACTCTGTAATTGAAATATAATAGTTTTCATGCACTATAACCTTTGCCTGAGTGACCCGATCATCGTCAGTTCGTGTTGGTAGCCGTTCAGGATGGGGATCATCTTCGACGTTTTCACAGCCCTGGATTAACGCCTTATGCCACTCAAACACTTTTATACGCTACATACAATTCACTGAATAAGCTTTATTTAACATTTACAACTTTTGCGTAGAGTTAATTTTATTCAATACACAAAAATAAATTTTTCGCTCAAATGATTTCTAAAATCGCTACGAAGACAAACAACGTACAACCAAAACCACTGAGACTTCTTTGCTAATGTGTTTAACATCATTTGATAGCCACTTAATAATACCAACTTAATAAAAAAGAGATACATGCTACACAGTTTTAATTTAAAAGTTCCTTTTATTTCCGGATATTTGGTGCTTTATCGCACTAGCTTTTGAGTATACTATATTTTGGTTACCCTAAAAAGTACATTTGGTACCAATTTTTTTTTTATTTAATAGATATCGGGAGGGTTAGCAGACTTGCTTTCCCGTTACGCCTCGCTCCTGGCAGCTCAAGGTAATCTTCAAACTGCTCTATCATACTTAGGATCTTCTCAAAATGAAAAAGTCGCTTCTCTAAGGGATAGATTGTTAACGTCGCTTGGTCAAAAGCCTTTGAACATTCAGGAAATACGCCAGCAACAGGGTAATAGAAGGAGTAGTACGAGAACCTCAATTTCAGCATATGCAGGGGGAACCTTTAATTCAACAAATCCGTTCCATGTAAGTGGTCATATTATTTTACTGAAAATTTCACGTCATCAGTACTTGATAATTTTATATATTTGTATTCTACTTTTATTTTCAATTATATTTCAGTCTCAAAATCAATTTAGTTTACCAACACCACCAGCCGCTTCTCAACCGCCACCGCAGTTCGGACATAATTTCAATACTGGTTTGCCTAATCCTTCGGTAAATAGCCAACCGTGGCTAGCTCAACCACAACCTACGGCACAACCTATTTCCACTTACAGTCAACCTGCAAAAGCTTTTTCACCAGCGCCACCACCAAGCCATCCACCAAGACCTGATAGTGTAGGGTCAGGACGAGGTAAGCAGATAGTGTGGACACATAGGTTCTAGTTTTTATTGCTTTACATACTTAAAGTCAACAATTTTTGCTGCTGAAAAAAATTCATAGAAAATTTTTAATCTGTTACATGCATATAATCATCAATTCTTAAAATAGAAACCATCAACCGAAAGAAGATTGAACCAAATCAACTATATTATTTATCACAATTTTTATTCTTAGGTGGTTCTGGTCCACTATCTAGAAAGTATGTGCTAGACCCATCGGTCACCAATAATCAGTATCCTACAAGAAACCAGTATGCTCCGTTACCATCTCAACCTGTACCGACATTTGATAACAATCCATATAATTCACCTTTGAATACTACTCCATATGGACAGCCAGCACCACAGATGTTTCAGCCAACTCCTTTAACAGGTATTTTTTTTTGTGTAGATTAAAAGTCTATCATTTTTGAAGTAATTTCATCTCTCTAACTTACGCAATTCAATACCATATTTCAAAAACATGACTCTTGGTAGAATGTACCCAAAAGCAACGACATACAATGGGGCATTTTTTGCCTGAATTCGTCAGACCTGGGAAAAGACGACCACCGACTCGTATTATGTAAATACCGGTCCCAACAAAGTATAAACAGAACGCACAAACAGAAACATACCTTTATTAAATACAATACCGAATCATTCGCTAACGATAGCACAAAAGTATTGTATCAGCAGAGACTCTCGGAGAAAATAAAAGCTAATACAATCCTAGAAAATGACGGAGTGGAGAAAGCCTGGGAAAAACTGAAAAGAAGAGCGCCACGGAGGCTATCGGAACACGAACAGTTAGCACGAACAAGCGAAGCAATACAAAACCATGGTTCACAAAAGAGGTGAAAATACGAACAAAAGAAAAACGACAAGCATTTACAAAATACCGACAGCACAAAACAACAAACAATTTCGAAGAGTACAAAACGGTGAGAAACAGAATCAACAGTCAAATAGCTCAACTAAAGAAAGAATACTGGGAAAAGTATTCAAAAGACATGGAACACGACCTATATGGAGGACAAAAGAAAATATGGAACATGCTGAGGAACAGAAAAAAAAACCAATTAACTAAGTCCAATCGACAGCCAACAATGGGTCAGCCATTTTAAGGATTTACTCCAGGCACCAGCTACAGAAAACAACGTATCGTAGACAAGTTAGGGGCGTGCGAAGAACAGCAGGGCTTCCGGAATAACCGCTCTACTATCGACGGTATATTTCTTATCAGACAGCTGGTTGAAAAATCTATCGAATACGATAAACCGGTGTTCATTTGTTTTGTGGACTTTACACAAGCGTTCGACCGAGTCAAACTGGAACACATAACAGAATTACTGCGAAGAAAACAAGTAGACGAAGCAATCATACGTACAATATACGAACTGAATTCCAAAAACACCATGGTAATTAAAACAAATAACACTCTAACAGAGGAAATCTCTCCATCCATAGGAATAAGACAGGGTGATAGCCTAAGTCCAACACTTTTCAATGTAATCATGGACGAAATCATTGATGAGGTAAAAAGCACAAATATTGGGTACCCAATGGGACACAACGCCGTTCAGATTATATGCTTTGCAGACGATGTTACCTTGACAGCGGATAGCGAGGACAACTTACAAAAAATGCTTTTCCATCTCAATCGAACAGCCAAACAGTATAATATGAAGATATCTATGGAGAAAACTAAAGCAATGGTAATAGCAAAAGAATCGGTAAGATGCAAACTAATGGTTGATGACAAACATATCGAACAGGTTGGGAAGTTTAAATACCTAGGAGCACATATAACAAGTAACAGGGCAGTAACGGAAGAAGTACGCACACAGGCCAACAAATCGGCCATGATATCAGGCCAACTAAGAGACATAATCTGGAACTAAACATATGACGGTTGAGAGCAAAGCAAGAATTTACAAGGTCTTTGTAAGACCGATACTGACCTACGGCGCAGAAACAAGAAATGAAACCACAAAGACGAAACAAATTATGAGAACCACAGAAATGAAAACGCTGAGAATGATCACGGGAACAAGTTTAAGCGATAGAATAAGAAACGCAAAAATACGGAGGACAGCGGAGTGGCGGATGTTGTGAAGTGGGTTCGAAATCGTCGTAGGCAGTGGAGAGATCACGTGGAACGAATGGACGATGACAGACTAGCAAAAACCGTGATGAGAGAGAAACCAAACACCAAACGGCCGCTTGGGCGGCCCCCCAAAAGATGGAGAGACAGCTGGATTTCGACCTCAAACGAGGATCGATGAGGCATTGTATAGATAACAGAACTTGGTTCTACCTAGAAGAAGAAGAAGAAATTTATCAGAGAAGAGTGATCAAAAACTAAGACAAGGTGGTGACTATCGCAGGGTAATAATATATCACAAGTATATTTAATTATCACATTGGAACTATTGCTAAAATCTAAATATAAAGTACCCCACTTGCATTAGTAGTATTATTAATTTGATAAATCGTAATAAGCAAGAGAAGCTGTTAGTTATTCACCACCCGCATTGTTCATAAGAGCTTTACTGTTAGATGGTCGGTTTTCGAGGAAAAACAGCTTTGGTAGATTATCGTCCCGTAAAACATATACAACACTTTCATCCTGCAAAGAAACAAAATGTCGCACTACTTCGCAGGAACGCTAATATTCGGCAGGTGCACAGTTTGGAAGGAACCACACCAAGCTAATCAAAATGTTATAATAGTTGAATTATTTCTTCATGTCCCTACGATTTTGAGTTAATAATTAGTTCTATCGATTTAATATTGTCTTGATAGCGTTGTTTCTACAACCCATTTGTTATCTATATGCGTTGGTTTTCTATATTTTGAATATCCTAATCTGATATTATACATCGTATAAGTACATCCAGGAAAGGTTGCAGTCGACTACCCTTATTACAATAAATTTCGTATGAATCTACATTTCAACGTATATTTTAGGATCAACCATGCCTCTAGTACCGAATCCGCCTCTGAATCCTACGCCGCTAGTTCCAGCCTCGCAGCCTCCCATAGAACAAGCTCAACCAGCCGTCAATTATCAAGCTCAAGCCGAATCTGGTTGGAATGATCCACCGGTACTTAATAGACCTCTACGACAACAGGTAAGATTTTTTGTCCAAAAAGATAATATATAGCTGATTTTTAAAAAGGGAATGTTAAGAATTAATTGTTTTATGTTTATATTTTTATTTTTACTCAAAATAGGACTCTTAAGTACGATTTTGTCATTTTACTGTATTGATTTAATCTTCATCTCCGTTTCTTAATCGACTTCATGAAAAGGAGATATTTTAAGGTTTGCTCATGCATAAGGGGTTCTCCTGGATGGTTTCATAAAAATATTTTCATGTCCTGCCAATTTCGGTGTGTTCTACAATAAGTATATCAATTTCGTTTTATAAGTAGGTACCCCACTTGCATTATATTAAGAACATTTCAAAATTGCAGGGTTTAAAATCTTGACCTGATTATGAAATCTTTTTCGAATCAAAAAAAAAAATGATAAACATTAAAAGTAATTCTTTAGAATGGCCTTTTAAAATATTTGGAGATTTACTAAAGTAAAATGATTTTGCAAGTTGCAATTTAACACTTTTCGTATCTCATATTAGTTCATATACAGGGTGTTTCATTTTAAGAATTGCTGCCGAATATTTTTTTACCAAAACATTTCCATAAAAAAATGTCCCAAATAAAAGTAGTTGGATTTCGAGGAGGACATCCAGTGGTGGCATTGAATTTTACTGTGAGAGTGATTTTAATGGTTATTTCAGGGGAAAGTGCTTTTGTTTTTTAAATATATGCCCCCTTTTACATTGTAGATATAGAAGTAGGAAAAAACTTATAAATGAAATAGGTTCTCATTTAAAGGCAATTTGAAGGTTAAATGTGTTAGATTTGACTCTCTATTCAAGTAAGCAGGCTTAAACATCAAAATTATTCAGATGAATTTTGATGAGTATCGAGTGTCTGACCCAACTGTGGCTTTTACTCTTGATTTCTTTTCAAAAGTCATTTTGATATCCAGATTATTTTATGAATAGAACTCCTGAATTTCATAATAACAGTAACAAAGGAAAGTGTAAAATTGATGACCTTGAGCTTTACATGCTAAGTCATATATATATATATATATATATATATATATATATATATATATATATATATATATATATATGCTATGTCGGATATTCTCACGGGTGTGGTGTGTAATCGAAGTTTTGCGACGATATAAACAAGTCTAGGGAGCCCCTATGGGATCGCCGCTATCTCCTGCACTCGCTAACTTATTTATGGAAGACTGTGAATCAAAAGCTTTGGAAACCTCTTCACACAAACCACGATTGTGGCTGCGTTACGTAGATGACACATTCGTTATCTGACAACATGGAGAAGAAAATCTCAAAAAGTTTCCTAAATCATATAAACAGTATACATCCAAAAATCAAATTCACCATGGAGACAGAACAGGAAAGAAAACTACCGTTTCTAGATATCCTACTGAAAAGAAAAGAGGATGGCTTGCTTTCGCATACTGTCTATAGAAAGCCCACACACACCAACAGATACCTCAACGCCAGTTCCCATCACTACCCCGCCTAATTATTTGCAGTAGTGAAATCGCTTGCGTTTCGATCGCAGTCCCTTACAGATCAAGGAAATTATGACAAAGAGATGAACGTACTGCAAGACGTCCTAACAAAAAACGGTTATAAAAAAGAACATATAGACAAGGCTCTAAAATACAAACAATTGGCCCCAAAAAATCGCGAAAACCAAGAGAATAGCTCCTAAGCTACACCCACAGACAAGATTGCAAAAATTCTCAGGAGACATAACATTGAAACTATTTTCACCACAAACCGTAAAGTAAAGGATCTATTGCCAACACCTAAAGAAAGAATCCCTCTAGAAAACCAGAGAGTGTACGAAATTCCATGCGGAGAATGCAGCTCATTTTACGTAGGCCAAACCAACCGTAAAATAAGCGCCAGAAGAGACGAACATATAAACCTGCCCACAAGAGTTATAAGGGAAGCCATTGAAATTGCAAAGAGGCCCAACACTTAAATAGCAGAAATGATAGCCAGCGAGTGCCCAATACTTGGAAAAATCTGCTTACAAAACATCAACCAGTACCACTTAGTAACGAAACAGATTACAACTCGGCAACGCAACCCCGAACACTGGCAACAGGGCCGATGATGCACAGCAGGTCTCGCAACCTGATTGGCCAGAACCACTCGGAACACGAACGCGTCCGACGTACACACGTCTCTCGTAGGTATATATGATGTACTCAAAAGCACAGGTTATTGGCGTAGTTTGACGATAATTTTGTGATACGACGTACTGTACAATGAAGACTGGAAATGAAAACATTCAAGCGATATACAACGCAATTACAAGTTCTCTCGTCTATAAAATCAGAGATCAAGTTCTATTTTCCCGTATCTTTTTCATTTAAACGGAAATTTAGCGAAGTATGTATGAATCTTAATGTTTCCAGAATGCTTTAGGGGAAAAGAAACATCGTTAGCCGACATTATCGGCAATATTACACTTGCCTATTTCAGAAACTTTGATGTTAGTTCTGCTAATATATCGCAAAAGAAACATAGACCAGAGCGACATCTATTATCCATCCATATCTTTAGGAACATCGTGCAGAGGGATAGTTGCTAATTCTTATTTTAATTAATAAATTTTTTCCGACAATAAAAAGTATTAAACTATTAAATAATTACACTTTTAACAGTTTTACTAAACTTTTATTTCTCTAAAGAATATGGTCAGTGAACGAGTCATGTCTCCGTTTCACGCCGGAACACGATTATGGAGAAAGGTACTGTTAAAACTATGTGGTGATTTTTTAATTGTTTACTAATATATTCGCCTTTGGTTTTGGTTTGTGCATAATAAAAATGTGATCCCGTTTTTCAAATTTTTATATTGGTACGATGTTTGTTAGATTAAAAAAATTACTTTGATATTGTACCATCGCAAAGAATATGGACGTTAAAGGGCTATTCGACTACACGATATTCAGGATTCTTAACTAAGTTGAACGAGTGAGAGCAATTTAAAGCGCCCCGATTACGCCGCCGTAAATCAAAATCCTAAATCAGTCGAACCGATTGTTAAGCACAGCAAAACTCCGATATTAAAGTGTGTTCCAACTTTTATCGTTTTCCTTTTTGACGCCAGTTAATAGTTTTATACCTGGAGCTCGTTCGGAGTGAAATATTGTGGTCAGGGCTGAATCCAACCATTTTTGTAATAGGAATATAATTTATTGAGAAATTACGATTACTAAACAACTAACGCTTTGTCTTCTTTTGATTAAGCAGATAAACGTAATTATTCTTTGTTCAGGTATATAAAACTTCTAAATAATTTAGTGTAATCCTTGTATCATCCAACCTAAACTTTCTGAACAACAATTCAATTTGTTATTATATTCAATTTATTGTCTAAATATAAATATTTGTTGATTATTATATTAGTGTTTTAATAATCTGTTTGTTAATTAATTAATTTAAAAAACGATTATTTTATAGAAATTTCTTAAATTTGATTTTAAAAAGCACTCCTGGACTGTTGTCTGTTTTTAAATTTGGCTCCGCACTCGGTACCATAAAAGGGTTTTAACGACCCAGGTAGCGACACGCATTATTGAAGCTAAGAGCCAAATGATAGATCTTGAAACATACATTACCCTCGCTTTCAAGGTATTTAAAAATAGGGTAAGCTTTGTCCTAGCCGTAGTGGCTGGTTCTATGAAAATTAGAAAAAAGAAAAGAAAGTGCTGGACGAGCAGCACTCTATAAACATCGTATTTAATATTTTGTTCAAATAATTTTTGTAATCTTTATTCGATAATTATTGCACATTTTGTAAATAAAGAACATAGATAAAACTTCCTTTTCTTAACTCACCATTTTTGCTCGTCACCAATCACCAGGACAACGATACGTCAGTTCGTGTCGCTCGTCTCACATTGACTTAGTGTACTAAATACTATTAAGCCACACTAAATCGTTTCCTAATTATACTGCTGAGTAAAGAAGATCAGCATTGCCCGACTATCTTAATTAGGTTTCTAACTGCCTTAAATGCTGTTACACCAAACTGAATTCAGTTTCTAACCCAGTTAGGATGATTGAATATCGGATGGTCTAGAGGCCCTTTAGAAATAACTATTTTAAACAAAAAATTAAGGGGGTCATGAAAAAATTCGTCTCTAAATAGAAAAAAAAAATTCTTTGCAATGCAAAATTTTATTTTTAATACGAGTCAAGTAGATTCATCAATATTTAATATTTTATATTTTGTGAAAGTCTTTTTAACATCACCAACCTTTTTTACGTAAAATGGATGCAAAATTCATAAAAAAAAAAAAAATTCCTTACTGTTTTTTTTTTTGTAAATTCTCTCACTAAAGAAAAGGCGGAGTTCTCTAAAATTTATAAGCATATTTTGAAAAAGAAACATATATGTCTTTTTTATGTAAAGTGGTTGAAAGTCTTGAGTTTTTAAATATTTCATATATAATTAAAAAAAAAACTCAGTATATACCCATACTTTTCTAAAATGTTTCTAAAATAATGCATGAACTTTTAGCTTTTCAATGTGAGTTTTTAGAAGCAATTATAGCTAATAATCACATCATCAACAGAATATTAGAAGTCAATATTGACATATTTATTTCTAGCTGGAATATCTATTGTGTATGCGCTTCTAATTTTAATTAATTATTCTTTATTTTCTAGCCCAAACCGGATTTAATTGCTTCAGAACCCATAACCCACCCGATCTACGGCTCAGCTCCTGCTCAAAACCAGCCTTCCGTCAATGGATATGGATATGGAGACGCACCCCCGCCATTCCAACCTCCGCCATCACAACCGTACGGCGCACAACCCAACAGTTATGGCGCACAACCCAACAGTTATGGCGCCCCACCGGGCGGCATGTATGCTGCGCCTGCTAGTGGAGGATTTGGACCTCCACCAACTGGTGCTTTTAATCCTAGTAATTTTAACCAAAATGCGATAGGTAAGGTAGTACTCAGTCTTAGTACGTTTTCTGTTCGTAATTGCGAATTGATATCCCGAGGTTCGAATATTTGTGGTAAAACTTTACGTAAAATATCGAGCTTTAGCCCGCAATAACACATACATTTTTAGATGTGTATAAGAAAGACAGTCTTTTTATTTATTTTTTCTGGATTTTAAAAATATTATAAATGATTGTCGTGTCACGCGTTTTTCAATCTTTTGTGGTAATCTCCGGATCTGCGGATGCCTTTGTTTACGGCAGCAGAATATCGGTAGGTGGATATTTATCGTATAAACAGTCATCGGTCGAATGCTCAGCGCAGTTGTATCGGTATGACGGTATCTACTTACAATCGGGATATCCCAGCTCTCTGAACTGATCAACGGTTTGACTGTCCGGTGATCAAAACATCCACCTGATGTTCGATTCTCGGGCGCCACCATCGAGATTACTGTGGTCGAGGGCCCAGTTATGTACCGGGCAGCTTGTTACAGTGGAGAAACGGCAAGTCAGGGGTCAATTGTCCGTATTAGTGCTAGCTGTCGGCTGCCAATTGTTACCTGAAATGTTAAGAATGGGACTAGGTAATGAAACAAACGGTTTTTAAAACATCATGTATGCTGTATTCCATACTTTCTATAAAGATATGACCTAAATCTAACTTACAACCTAAGATGTACAACAAAGTAAACAATTAAATGGTCTGGAGGACAAGAGTATGTTATGAGAGCTCTTCACGGTAGCTCGTACTTATATACGCGACGCTGTTCACGACGCTTCGTACCTAAAATCTACGACGCTGTTCATGGCGCCTCGTACTAGAAAAGTCAACTGACGACAGTACATACGATATGTCTAACAGTAATCCGGAATCGATCGGAGGTATTCAGCGTCTCTATACGCGGCGGCGATAAACGTCGGGGCGGTAGTTGTTAAGCGCCTTTATCAACAGATATAAGAAGGCACCTGGCGGTATAAAACATTCCTGGCCATTATGGAAGCAAAAGCAAAACCGACGCTCTGTAATGCGTCTGTGTATAGGTGACGCTAGAGAGGAAAGAAAGGAACCGACACTGCCCGTACTTGTAAGGATCCTCCACAACGTGGGTAGGATGGAACGACATTGCCCGTACTTACAAGGGTCTTCGACAGCGTCGACCAATAGCGGTAGGAAATTAGGAAAGGATCCAATACTGCCCGTACTTATAAGGGTCCTCGACAATGTTGGTAGGATGACACCACATTGTCCATACTTACAAGGGTCCTCGATAATGCTGGCCATTAGGGGAGTAGGACATAAGGAAGACAGTGAATGGTGAAACACACAAGCCAAGCCTCACCTACATTGCTAGACTAGGAAGACATGGTCCGGCGGGTGGCTCAGGCAGTCCGTTGGGACTGTTAACCCAGATGGAGCACGTGCAGTTCTCCGCAAATTAATGGTCAACTCGAGCTTAGATAGCCTGCCTGAAGTCCCACTACACCGACGAATGACGGCGTGGGGTGATCGCGCATTCAGTACTGCCGTATACGGCGCGCGATCACTATAGACGGACACGTTGAAAACCGTCGGAAAATCGCATTTCCCGACATGGCGCGGCAAATCTAATTACATACCGGCAGCATGGAAACCTTCAGCATTCTTTTCCTGCAAGAATCAGATTTTCGGGATGTATAATAAAATGAATCTCGGCGAACCTACTCACACTTAAAAATTCAGTAACTCCGTTACAGTCGTTGGTCAAACTAATCGTACCATCTGTTGCAAGACTACAACTTACAGTAAAATTGTCGCGAAATGCGATTGTCCATTTTTTAAACATACTTTTCACAACTTATAATTTATTTTCAAAATTTTAAATAAATTTTTGTATAATAATAATAATTAATAATCTTACGCAATAAATTTATCTCTAAGGAGGTGTAGCGGCGCCGTCGGCTCAACCCCTTCCGCAAGTTGCTAAATCTGAGACCCCACAACCCGTGGAAAAATTGCCGATACCTGCCGAACATGAAGTAATGCAGAAAGTATTCGAAGAATTAAAGGATAGGTGTAGTTGTACGGCTAACAACCCGGTAAGTATAAAAAATTGTATTTAATAGCTTGGATTTTCATCTTTATACTTGATAACGATTAGAGATACAACCTGATCGAAACGTCGTAAAAGTAAACAGAAATAAAGACAATGCAAGTCCGACAACCACAATTTAGTCAAGCTTAATATACCCAAGCACAAGTTTACTTTCTATGAAGAAGGGCCCTTATTTCAGGGTGATAAAGGCTTACAGAATTTTACCGCTACACATTAGTAATATAGAAAACAAGGACAACTTTAGAAAAGCGGAGCTTTTCTTTGGACAAAAATGTTTCTATTCTGTTGCATTTTAAATTGTAATTTGCATATTTCTGTCTATAAGCATTTGTCTTTAATTGTTTTAAAGTGCTTTGTAATTTCTTTTTATGTAATTGTAGATGTAGATTTTAATGTATTTTATATGAAAATTTTAATATGTTTATTCTATTTTACTGATCCTTATTTATTACTAAAAGCTATTAGCTACTAGAACGAAATTGTTTTCTGTTGTTTTGTGACCTCGCTTGTTTAATTTTCAATGATTTAGTTAGCAATAAATAATATTATTATTATGATTTACAAGCCAAACGGCCTCGCACCCGCTCCAGAGAATATTGACTCATACCAGGTATACAAAGATACCAAAAGTATGAAGCTCTGTAGGAACCCTTTCCATGTTATCGGGTCCTAGGTGACGTGGTCTGCTGTATTTCCTACGAACTTTCGGACGGTCCAGTTCCTGAATGCTCTGCAGGAGGTTCTTTGGTATCACTCCAGTTTTTGACAGTATTATGGGAATCGTTTGGACGCTGTTCATTGCCCATTGTCTTCGGATTTGCACCTCCAGATCTCTGTATTTGGCGATCTTCTCGTTGTATTTTGGCCCTAGGTTGTTGTTTTTAGGCACAGCAATGTCGATTAGTGTAGTTCGCCTAGAAATGTTATCTATTAGTATAATGTCTGGTTTATTATGAGCAACTGTCTGATCCGTCAGAACCGTTCGGTTCCAATATAACTTGAACTGGTTGTTCTCAAGAATAGGCTCCGGATTGTATTTGTAATAAGGCACTTTTCCTACCTGTAATAGGTTTAACTTTTCTGCTAACTCTTGGTGGAGTATATTAGCGGCTGAATCGTGTCTTTCCTTATACTCGGTCGTGGCAAACGCTTGGCACTCTCCAGTTATGTGCTGGATTGTCTCCGATGTTCGACAGTCATATCTGCATTGGTCATTTTCTATTGGGGGATCTCTAATGTTGAACCTTCGATACTTCTATGTCGGAATAACCTGGTCTTGGATAGCTAACAAGAAGCCCTCAGTTTCCGGAAACATCTGTCCTGAAATCAACCAGTAGTTCGACGCTAAGTTGTCGACATTCTCCTGATTGACCTCATTTGGATGCCGTCCATGAAGTGGCTTCTGTAGCCAGGTTTGTAACTTCTCTTGGTCTGTTTGGTGGTGAGAAGTAATATCTTGTTGCCTCAACTGTAGCGGAGTTGAATCGTCTGCCTCGCATATTGCTCGATGTAGTGTGGAAGAGTCCGCTAACCTGTGGAAATATGAACATAAGTTTATTATTTGTTGGGCGAGTTGCTTATCAGTATCCACCAATCCTCTTCCTCCTTGGTGTCTTGGAAACATTGTACGTTAAATAGCACTCCGAGGGTGTTGTTTTTGTCCTTTTGTTAGGAGTGTCCTTATTTTTCTTTGCAGGTTTGGATGTCCGTCCAACTCCATTTTACAATTCCAAATAAGTAGCTTAGCGCAGAGCAAGCATACGTGTTGAACGCCTTAAACAAATTTCTACTATTTAAGTTAGTTCGTAATACCCGCCTTACCTTCCAGACAAATTCGGTTGTCAATTCGGCTTTCATAGTGCGATGATCAATTTTTTTAGCCTGTTTCATAACTAGATATTTGCATGTTTGGTCTGCTTCCATTGCAACTATAGTTTCACCCTTCTGCATTTCAAAAGCCCCTGGTTGTATCTTCCCTTTAACGCTGTTCAAAATTCGGCACTTGTCAAGTCCAAATTGCATTCCGATATCCCCGGAGAACTCCTCTACAATTTTAAGCATTTGTTCCAGTTGGTTTCTGGTAGGAGCCATCAGTTTAAGATCATCCATGTATAGAAAATGATTCACTCTTACTACCTCTTCGTTGTTATTTCTAATATCAAAGCCGTATCTGGTGGAGTTCAAACGGCGTGATAGTGGGTTCATTGCAAGGCAGAACCACAATGGGCTAAGTGAATCGCCCTGAAATATTCCCCTTCGTATCGGAATAGTGTTAGTTTCGATGCTGTCGCTGGATGGCACTTGCAATTGGATCCTAGTTCTCCATGTTGACATGATGCGTGCAAAATTTTTATCGACTCTATACATTCTCAATATAATTTTTAGCCAATCATGTGGCACTGAGTCGAAGGCCTTCTTATAATCCACGTAGGCACCAAAGAGGTTTCTTCGGTTGGTACAGGCTTGGTTACATATGACAGAGTCAATAATTAATTGTTCCTTGCATCCCATTGCTCCCTTCGTGCATTCCTTCTGTTGAGTGGCAATGATGTTATTTTGCTCACAATGTGCATAGATGCGTCGGGTCAAGCAGGAGGTGATCACCTTATACAGTGTGGGTAGGCAGGTGATTGGCCTATACTTAGCTGGATCATGTGTGTTGTGTGGGGCCTTTGGTAGGAGGTACATAATACCTTCGGTCAAGAACAATGGCACTTTTGCTGGGTTAAGACAAACATCATTAATAAGATTAGCCAACTGACGGTGCATACACTAGAACTTTTTGAGCGAGTAGTTCTGGATCCCTCCGAGGCCTGGAGCTTTCAAGTTATGGGATTCCTTGATTATTCTTGAAATTTCCTCGGTGGTAAATGGCTCAAACTGCACCTGGCTGTAGTTTTGGCAGATTTGGTGTTCTTCATTGATCCAGCCAGCTGCGATGTTACAATTGGCTGGTGTGGAAAGTTGATTTTCCCAGAACTCTTCTACCTGCTCTTTATTGGGATATCTGTTATCTGCCATATTAGATGGAGAGTTTAGCTTACGGTAGAAAGTCTTTTCTGATCGTTGGAAGAGCGCATTGTCGCGTTTTCGGTTATTGCTGGTCTTGTATCTTTTTAGCCGTCTTGCAATAACAAAGAGCTTCTGTTTCAGTGGATCAAGGCATTGCTGAGCAGTAACATTCGCTGGATCTTGTTGCGAATTATATCGGACACGATTTATGATTTCTTCAACTCGCCTTTGCTGTCTACTTCCTATATCTATTCGAAGATTTTCAATTTTCTTATTTAGACTTCCTTCCCATGGTGGTGTGCTGGGTTCTGTTCTTACTGATCGGACTCTGTTGTAACTTTAATTTCTAGAACTCTAGCTATAACAGTCGCGGCACAGTAGATGGTCATATGTAAGGACTCCAGAGTGTAGGCATCTGAAACATAAGCTGGTAAAATCCGATTGTTCATGATGTCTAACATGGCACCCAGTTTTTTTTATATGAATTAATTTTTGGCAGTGTCGGTCTTCTTAACGGATTCCTTCCATAATACTCCCAATATCGCAGCACTCATTTCCGTTGATAGTTTCTGATAAAAGAGTTGAGCATCGTCATTCAGCCGTTCCTGTTGTTCTTGGACCTCAGGTTCCGGTTGTGGCTCAGGTTCAGCAATCGGATTATTCCTCTAATCTCAATTTCCGCTTTGATGCCATTAAGCCGAGCTTCAGGAATTAGGCTGTTTCGGAGAATAACTCTATATTGGTCAGCTATTCTTTGCTGGGACACTTGCATGTGTGGGTACTCTCAGCAAAATTCGGCATTATTAAATAATATTATTATTATTGTTTCAGCAAACCAAACGAAAACTTGAAGACGTTGGGAGAAGATTGGAAACATTGTACGATTGTCTTAGATATAACAAAGTAAGTTGAAATTCTAGATTTTACAAGGTTTTGATTCCGAAACTTATTCTGCATATAATACATACAATACTACGACTAAAACAACATTAGGAAACTATGAAGGAGGTCCTATATGATAAAGTGGAGGTAGAATTAAAAAAAAAATGTCAAAATTTCAATGGTTTATGATAATTTATTTTGTTTCTAATTCGTTTTTAATTTATAAATGAATCGACTTGATATTTAGTATGGAGATTCAGTCTACCCACAGGTAAAATTGTTTCCTGAACTTGCCACAAAAATATGTCTTGAGTAACTAGCGTATGTTTTTGGTGGGATATTTTTTATTTAGTTAATAATAAACCTATGCGTTTTGTTCTTTTCCAGTTATCACCAAACGCCTTAGCTGCTCTCCATCAAATAGTGCAATTCGTTCAAAACGGCGACTACACCAATGGACTCCACCTCCATACTCAGTTAGTCCAGGGTCCGGATTTTGCCCAGATAGCTAATTTTATGCCAGGAATTAAAGTTTTGTTACAATTAGCTTTACAGTTGCACGTTTATTTAAATTAAGGAAAAAATTATTTACAAAAAATTTATTTACTTAGATTATATATATTTTTTTGATGATCTAATACGTTTGTATAACTAATTTTCAAATATTCGGAAAAGAAAATAAAATTGAATATATTGGCTAAAGACTGGATGTTTTTATAATACTTCAATTAAAAATGTAGAGAATGTCTTTCATAACCGACTAAAAAATTCACAAAAAATATTTTACAATATCTGGGCAACAATATAAATGGAAAGTGCAATCTCACAATTTTATCACTTCTTTTTATCTGTAATACTTTTCGATCCATACAATGGAAAACTCAATTAATTCTTTAATTAGGGAATAATTTACCTTATTTCGGTTACAATTTTAAATTTTTGTCAAGTATAAAATTGTTGAGAAGTATATTTCTACTTTATAGAAACAGAAAATTGAAATAGAAACTGTTTTATCTCTTATAAATGCTAAATTTTACGTTAAATTAAGCAGTATTCTGTCATATTTACATTGGTGAGAACAATATTCCAAGTCACTTGTCATCTATCGAAAAACGAAACCGTAAATAGTGTCCAAAATATACATTTTGGTGACAGTGGTGGACTAAGCCTGTGGGAGGCCCAGGGCAGCAGATCTAAATGAGGCCCCCGTCTGTTTAGAATTGATGTATTTGTAGTGTACAATATTTCGTAAAAAATTAATAATATTGTAGTGGCTGACAAAAGAAAATCAAGTATTTATAATGTGTATACTCTAAGCTCTAAGAGTTGTAATACACATACGTATAGATACAGAAAAGAATATGAATCATTATTCAGCACAGCAACCAGCAGGTAGAATGCAAAGAAATAATGGATAAAATAAGAAAGTAAGTTTTATTTTATGTGTCTAAAAACAAAGCTTGTACAATTATATCAGTTCGTTTCGTAACTTTGGATGCGAGATAGTAGGTATAATTATTCGGAGTAGTGGAAACACCGAACTTTCTATTTTCGGGTCGTAGCACACAAAAATTAAGTTTTTGTGGCGATTTCACATCATTTTTCCAAAAAAATTTCACTTTCGCTCATGTAACTTGTATTTTCTGATTACTTTCTTTAAATTTTTGATCACAATTCAAAAACACAAAGCATAATAATAAAAATGCGAATTTTCCGTAAAAAGTAAGAAAACCGTTGGCTTGTTTTGGATTTTAAATTTCATTAGCATGGAAAACTTGATAGTTCTAATGCAATAAATTGTGGTCCTTTTAGTATTACAGCATAAAATGTGGATAGACCTGCAGAAACGGAATGCCAAACATAAAGCTATGTCTAAAAATCAAGATCAAACCTGAACTAACCCGAACTAAACTAAACTAATCTGAATTAACCAGAACGTGACAATTCCTTAGAATAACTTGTAAAACCGTTCCCAACTCCCATCTCAGCAGAGAGTTTTCGCCTCGCCGTGACCGCAACATTTTTTAATGAGCGTGAAAAAAAATTATTGACTAAGTTGAACAAAATGTGGCTTTAACGCCCGTCAAATAGAATCGGGCTACCAAGCATAAACTAATGACCGTTAGAGGCTTTAAAGCTGTGTGAAAGAAGGAGACTTATGCGAAATAACTTGTTTTGTGAAATCTACTTTAGAATAATTCAGATTTGAACTTGGTTTTTAGACTTGCCGAACGTTCTGTTTATGTTTGGCATTCCGATTCTGCACATTTGCCCGCATTTCATGTTATAATAATGGAATGACAATAATTTATTGCATTTAAACTACCAAATTCTCCATCCTAATGAAATTTAAAATACATGTCAACGTGGCAACATCGCATATAAATCATGTTTCGATCTAAATCTTCGATATGTTTAAAAAAAAGATCAAATGACAAGGCAATAGTTTTCTTACTTTTTATGGAAAATTCGCTATTTTCGCGGATATTTATTTAAATTGAAAAAAAAATGATTAAATATTGTTTAGCGTTTTTGAATTTTACTAGAAGTGGTCAAAATTTAACGGTAGTGATCGGAAAATGCAAATTATATTCGTAAGTGATTTTTTTTTTTGAAAAACTTATGAAAGATTGCCAAAAAAATCACATTCATGTTTTACGACCCGAAAATAAGAGTTATATTAAAAATCATAAAAAAATTAGGAAAATTTGGTTTTCCACTTTTTCGAATAATTACCGTAGCTATTATTGATATTATTATAGTTTACGTTTTATGTAAATTTTCTGCTGAATACACCCATTGACCATTGCCATGTCCTGATAATAGGTAGTAAGTAGATACGTATGGGGCCTCAAATCCAAACTGCCTCTTACTTACTGAACGTATTTTCGCATTGACTGGGATTTGATAAGGAAAGCCTTATCCAGATTTGGAGACCCTCCAGACCAAAAACCCTGGGCGAACCGCCCCTTCCCCTTAGTCCGCTACTGATTGTTGACAGACATTGTGTTTTTTACATACAAAGGCTTGTTTGTATTAAATTAGTTTCATCACTCTAAAAAAAATTAAAACATTTTAAAGACATAAGCTGTTATCATCTTTTAAGTTTATATTTTAGTTAATATTTTATATTGTTATAAGATGCTTTTTTTCTTATAAAACAATAAAAAAAAAAATAAAACTGACCATTGTTTTATTTTATCAAATCGCAATGAAATAATTGCAGAAAAAAGTAGGGAATGGTGAAAGAAATTTAAATCATTACGGCAACATTGCTATAATGTTTTGTGGCTCAAAAATTTAGTGGCCACTTTAAATTGAATATCTTTAACAAAGTATTTTGTAAAAATCTTATTTTCTATTTACATAGTAACTTTTGACTTCCAGTACACATCTTCTAAAAACCTGAAAACATGGTAATATCGGAGTGTAACCAAAATAGGCTAGCAGAGAGGACTCCCTTGTCATTGGGGTCCAACAGAATTCTTTCGTTGACACGTATGACCTGCCAGTTCATCCCGATAAAAATAACGCCATAAACGCCAAACAGGCGAAAGATAAAGTAAATCAATAACTCGACACAATTACCGGGACAATAAACGACTTTCCAGCTCAAAATCTCGAAGGGATGGTCAATATAAATTGAGATGAAAGTCTACAGTTGCTTCAGCCGAATTAAACCAGGAAAAAATGAAAGTCGAGGCAAAATAGCGTCTATTTATAACCAAGATACTTGCTTGGCCACAACGCTAACTCTTAGGCGCGTTCAACTGACACGTTTGAAAGAAATGACAGCTCAAAAATGACCTTAGGTAACAGTGGGCTGGTATAAATCTGTTATATAAGCTAAGACATTAATCATTAGCATTTGCTGCAATAAATAACTATACTAATAGTTATTTTTAAATTAAGGAAAAACCTTTTAAGCCACAGACGTTAATACAACCCAACAAACATTTCCTCAAATGGTAGTAGGCAGGAAAATTGAAATCGATCGGAAAAAAAGGCAACAGTAAATTCATCATGGAGAAGAAGCAATCAAGCACAGTGTAGTAAAGTATCAAAAATAATGGCCAATTGATAATCCAATGTAACTTAAAACCGTGCTTTATGAAATACCTTAATTCAAAGAATTTATATTACAAGGAAATAGGAAAAGGATATTGTTTGCCCATAATGTAAGTATTTTTCGTTATATGCTTCGTTACAGCACGGTTGTAATATTTATGTTTCTGATGCATGATTATTGCCAGAGTCACAACATATATTGTTCTTATGTTACCTATATTTAGATGGAATAGATGTCTTTTCATATACAGCTTATGCTTTTTATATATTGTCTTTAATATGTACTTTTGTGTGACATTCAACTTGCAAAGATTATTATACAATTCAATCCAGATGAAAATACCATTTCTGATTAAAGATTGAACAAAACTTTTACACACAATTATAAGCATATTTAGAGTGAAAACTTGTCTAAGTAGATAAATTTTCCATATTAAGGTATTGATTTTATTGGACATGTGGGTGCCATTAATTATTTAATTAATAATAAAAGTGACATTATTCATATGATATAAGGAATCTGAAATTTCCCCAAGTCAGTAATTTCGGTCAGTATAAATTTAAAGTTAGTGAAATTATTATTTTATTATAGTACTTTGACTCGCTAATAATTTTTGGTGTAAATAAAGACAAAAAAACTTATTTTCCTACACTAATTTATTTAATGTCTTAGAGAGTAACAATTTTATATAAAATGATGAAGTAAATTTAAAGTCCAGTCCTAAACTTCATACTAAAGTGATACCAACCAATAAGAGCTAAATAATCTGCTGATATACCTGTCACTTCTGGAGTCCCACAGGGTGCACATTTGGCACCCCTTCTTTTTAATTGTTTCGTGAATGACATAGAGGATTCTATAATCTCAAGCAGATGTCTTTTATATGCTGACGACTTAAAGATATTTAAGGTTGTTGGAGAGATAGAGGACTGTGTGGCCTTGCAGGGTGACCTGGATAGTTTTACTAAGTGGTGTGACCGCAATTTCATGCAACTTTAATTTAACAAAATGTTCTGCCATTACTCTCTCAAAGAAAAAAGATAGTATAGTTTATAATTACACATTGCACAATACAATGCTGACTCGCTCAGATCATATAAAGGATCTTGGGGTGATATTTGATGAGGGTCTTTCTTTTGACCTGCACGTTAATAGTATTTCGAGCCGTGGTTTGAGGCTTGTTGGCTTTATTAAACGCACATTAGCTGATTTCAGCAGTATGCAGTGTTTTAAATCTGTGTACTGCTCAATGGTTCGATCTGTCTTGGAGTATGCATCTCCAGTCTGGGCACCAAACTATGAAATATACAGAAATAAAATTGAGAAGGTACAGGTCCGTTTCTTGAAATTTGTTGCTTTTAAGCAAGATGCGCCATTCAGTGTAATACGGGATTATATGAGCTTGTTATCATTATATAATAGACGCATCTATCTTGACCTAATATTATTTTATAAGTTCATAAACTCTATGGTTGATGCTCCTGAATTGTTGGGGGCTGTTGGATTCGCTGTACCTCAGAGGGTGCTTCGGGCCCATAGTTTTTTTAATGAACCATACCATAGGACAAACTATGCGTTTAACACCCCAATGTCCAGAATGAGTAGGGAAATGAATTCACTGCCTAGGAATGTTGACCCATTTATACTCTCTCTGAACTCATTTAAGGGTTGTATTAAAGAATTTTTAAATAATTGAATTTTATACATAATAGACTGTAGTGACAGTATTATTGTTTTAGTTAATTGTTATTCTTTTATTACTGATGTGACTTGTGATATTTTGTGATTGTTTCGTTTTAGATTTTTTATTCTTATTTGACGTATTATATATAAAATGGAATTTGTATGATTTATTGCCGTTAATAAACCATTATTATAAACTAGAACCACGCAGGCCTTTCACTAGTGTCATGTGTAGTTTCTAAGTTTATCAAGAACTGATTATATGTATATATGTCATATAGATTTTTAGTATCAGCTGTTTGACATATCATACAGAATATGTTTTTAAATATTACAAAAACTAACATATATTTGTTTACTTACAATTTAGTAAGTTAGTTATAGGTATAATCATTTAATTTATATATCTATACATAAAATATACTAATTTCTTACAACCTCATAATTAAGACTATTTGTTCTAAATTGTAAGTCTCTAATTTCTATAATATCTGTCTTTAACCTTAGTTTTAATATTTCTCTCCATATTGCTTCTCGGTGAACTGAGTCACTAATACCCAACCTAAAATATAAAAACGTTTTTAAATAAATTATCATCCCTCTTGAGCACTCAAAGTAAGTTTATCCGTAACATTACAGTTTTAATCTTCGATTATACCTTATAGATTTAAATAACAATAGATTTGTTTGAAGGCTGTTGATGGTCGGTGGGGGAGAGGTTTTTTTTATGTTTGACAGACAAACATGTTTACTTATCTTTCCTTTCAGTTTAATTGTTTGTTGTGACTCCTTTCAGTATTTTTCAGGGTTAGAAATTACTAGAAATGTGAAGTTTGCAATTAATATTTACAAAAAGAGGATTTAAAAACTTATTTTTATTGGTAAATATTGTTAGATATTGTTTACATATTGAAAATAACAATAATAATAATTTAGGCCACCATAAATTCATACTTCTAGAATTCACGTACCGATTATCATATGATACTCGCTTAAATAATGCAATTAGAAAAGGACAGCATAAAATCAGTATGTGTGTATCAAGAAATGAAATATCTACTGTTTATCAACACTTTTTCAAATGTAAATATAAATGTTATTACTTTATTCAGCGTTTAAACAACCGGGTCCTAGTTCTGACCTTATGCTAATGCTACAGGGGTATGTTCGAAGATTTTAACTGAGCAAAACCTTTATAATTTTTTAAACTTACCTAACTAAAGAATTATCATTCATTCTAATTAAAGCTCTTCCAGTAATATCATGTTGTACAAAATTGTCAGCATACAATGGATGATAATCACTACAATGTCTACGTAGCCAATTTTGCACATCTCTAACACTCCATTCATAGACTGATTTTGGCTTATTAGTTTTTTGCTAAAATATTAAATAAGTGTATGTAAAATTACTTTATGCAAACTAAATTGAGCCAAAATATCACTTTGAGGAATCTCAAGAAGTTTATCAAATTGTAACAAAATTTTAGACATCTACTAGACCAAAAAGAGTTTAAAATTGCAGCTTTTGCCCTTTGTATCCCATTTCTAAAGAAAGTTCACTATTCCATCTACTTACCTTGGGCTTGTTAGTATTATTTGTAGTTTCTTCAACCATAATTAAAAATAAGAACTGTGAAAAAATCAAAATAAACAACCAAAACAATAAAAATTTTGATAATTAATTGATAATCCAAGTTAATATAAACAATAATTGTCACAAATTAGTTTGAAGTCAGCTGATTTTGACAATTACAGTAAATCAAATAGTAGATTCCTTCCTTAAATGAAAGTTAGCTTTTTAGAAGATAGTCGATAGATGGCGGAAGTTACCATTGGTTGGTGATTTATGGCTTCGAGCAAAAAATTATTGGAATTGATACATACGAGGAACGTTTAAAATGTTAGCAAAATGTCTTGATGATCCTTCTAACTATACAAGATCCAAGGACACTAAAACAGGACATAATACATATTCTATAAATGATCCGGTAATTATACAAGAACAAGAAAGTTAGGTAATTCAAAAGCCCTATTTGGGATCGTAGAACACAAATCTGAAGTTCTTTTTGGCGGTCGCTCGTTTTTGCAGACACTCATTTTTCCGACCTATTCCTTAAGATTTGCCACTTCCACTAAAACACATCTGCACATCCTGAAAACACAATTTATATAAAACTGCATATAACATTTTATTAATAAAATAGAGAATAAAATTGCACTTGTTAGAAAGTTATTGGCTGAAATGGGCTGAAATCTGGTCGGCATTTTCTTTCATATAGACCGTCAGCTGTCCATAAGGTGAAATGGACTCATTTTTTTTGTTTGCCCTTTCTCTCTAAAAGATCTAAGTAAGTTCGTGAAAAGAGCCCATGGGGTCAACCTTGGCAGCCCCTTCGAAAATTTGGAAATACAATTATCATTTGCAATAAAAAAATCTGATTTTTCCTGCTATCAAATTCTCTGCCATTAAAGTGAAAGTGTAGTCACTCAAATTGAATTCATGGAAAAAATGGCAGAGTTGCAATAGTCGAAGGGGTGGAAATGTGGGGGGTGAACCTACCAAAAAAAATCCTGATTTATGTTCGTCTGTCAGTGAACAACACGAAAGGTAGAGTAACAAATTGTGTGTAAAAAAAAATGGCAGACGGTTTGCCCATAACAAAATCTTTTTTTCCGATGGAAAATTATGAGAAAATTTTGATCAAGTTTTCACGATCAGAATTTGTCTGCCGATGTCGCTACTTAAAGATAATACTAATTTATGTTTTTGTTATTTATTTGGTAGACAAATTGGATGTTGGGAAAATTCTTGTAGACAAAGGAAATGTCGACAAAAAACTTTTTATATTTTCTCTTTTATTTTTGTCTGCCATTTTGTATTTCGATTATCGGTATTATAAAATGTCCATACCTATATTTGCAGAGAAGTACAGCGCTTCGCAAATTTATAAATAAATAAAAAAGTTAATAAATACTTGAAAATATATGAATAAATTTCCCTGATTTTGTTTTTTGGTCTGCCATTTTGTATTTTGGTTAAAAATAAATATTTTTGGCAATAATAAATTGCACATGCAGATGTAGATATATATCATTTCGTTCAAATCTTAATTTTTGTGACTTTGACATTTTTTAAAATAAATTGCTGAAGAGAAAGTGGCACTTTTCATTTTATACACAAATATAATATCTGCTTTGTTTTTCTCTTTGATGAGATTATAGCAGCTTAAATTAAATGTTTCTTATATCATGAATAAAATAGCGTTTAATTCATTTAAAATCGGAGAATTTTAAACACGTTGAAAATATCGCAAAAATGACAGCCATAAATTTTATTAATCATTTTTATGTTATAACAAGTATTGCTATACGATAATTGCAATTAAATATAACTGAAATTGGTTTGTGTATTTCAACGTCTGAAAATTTAATTTCAACAAGTCCGTTGTACAAAACATGTCAGTGACGTTGCTGTTTCATACAACTGCCAATTTTTTCTACCAAAAATTTTATATGTTACGATATAATGTAACATTGCAAACATAAAAAATAGTGCATAAAAGTAAGCCAAATTAATGACAAATGTATTTACTTACTAATACATTGAGGCCTAAATTATTTCGAAACGCTATCAGTAGAAAGCCACGTGGACACAAAGTTGCCTTTTTTTTGTAGAAAGAGATTGCCTATGAATTTTGAATATTTAAAATAAAAATCACACACTCAAACACATGACATGAAAACATAAAAAAACAACAAATTTCCGTGTCTATACATATATATTCAATACTAATTATATAACCTAAAAATTTTGATATATTATAAACGTGTATTTGGTATATGAAAGATCATTTGTAACTGTTGATTCATTTGCGAAGCGCTTTACTTGCCTGCCAATGTAGGTATGGATATTTTATGATACGTTTAGTCGAAATACAAAATGGCAGACAAAAATAAGTCAGGGAAATTTTAATTTTTTTCATCAGCTTTATACGCTGTAATTGTCTATCAATGTTTTTAATATTCTGTCGATATGCCTCGGAATCACGCACATATTAAAGTATATGTACTGATCGTCAAATAAACAGAAAATGTCCGTACCATGCTTTGCGCCATTTTGGGTAAAGTGAAGTTATAATAACAGTGAATACGCTGTCACCACTGAAAAATTATAACGACTAAACGTAATCGTTTACCTCCCACTGACAAGGTTTGAAGCAATTTGCATACCTTTCCGAAATTTCGTCGACATGAGTAGTTGAACGAAACGAATGGTAGAAAGAGATAAAATGACAGTATTACGTTATAACCTTACCCATCTTATCCAATTCGTGTCAATTGATTGTTATGTGCGGATGTCTGCCATATTATTGGTTGGTCGTAAAAATAGATTAAAGAGTTTTATTATATTTTTGGTTGTTAAAAGTCACTAGTCATTAAAAAAAGCAATATGTTGACGAATCGTTTCTTCAAAACGTTTTATTTTTTGAAAAAACAGTTGAAATGTTAAACAGGTGGTACCCCGTTATTTTCAGTATTTTCTAATTAAAAAATCTTTAGAAAGTTGAATGTTTCGCACATTTCAAGTAAATTTGAGATTATAGACCTACAAAATTATTACACTAAATTCTGTTCAAATTTCAATAGTATGAGCGTGCTGTTTAAAAATTGTTTTCCTACGGCTAGTTCTAATTAAGAATTTAACATAAACACTTGTATCCATATATCCACAAACAGTCGAGTATCTTACTGTGAAATCGTTAAGTGTAACATAATTGTTTTCATCAACACAACTTATAAAAAATTTGAGAAATAACAATTTGTAAGATATTTAAAACTTTTATTTAAATAAGTAACATTAAATTTTATATTCAAATAATGTTAAATGCAACAATTTAATTCCTTACGCTGTATTAAACACTATATTATACTACAATTAAATAGATATTATTATGATTATAATTTATTAGGACATATAAATTTGAACTCTACAGGCCAACAAACGAGATCCTTCAGAATTAAAAGCTTATTTATAGTGTTTGGTCTTCATGCCCCTACAAATCTTCACAAAATAATAAAAAAAGTATATTAAAGGTTGAATAGTATCATTAATGGAGGTCTTCTGGCTGGCTTATGGTTCCGGCCCCTGGTCGTACACAGTTCCTCTATCACCAGTCAAGTTTCAGGTTTTCTTTCAAACTTAGTTGTCAGGATAGGAAATTTTGCAATAATCGGCTGGATGTTTAGTGAATTCATACAATAATTGATTGGTGGATAGCTAGGAAGATGGATTTTAGTCATACTATATAGAGCAGTGGTTTCTACCGTTTCAAGTTTTATGAGTGTTGGCTTCCTGCAATTACTGTATGTAGGGATATATATTCCTATTAAAGTCAGTATATTGCTTTGTATATATGAGTTGTTTTTCTTGATATGCCTTTTTCTTTGTATATTAGATTCCTATGGTATTTGACCCTTTGTATACATTTTTGTTTAACAGTTCCAAAGTATCAATTTAAGATAATTTTGTGGTCTATATTTACACCTAAATATTTGACTGATGGCTTGGTGCATATTACTTGGTTGTGAAGTTATATAAAATCAATTTAATCCGGGGAAAAACAAAAATTACTTCACATTAATAACAACAATGACACTATTTTTTGAGTTTTGACGATTAATTTGACGTGCCAAAATGTCACTTTACTCAAAATGGCGCAGAGCATACTCCGGACATTTTTCGTTTAACAGCTCCAATACCATCTGTCATCCATTTTATTTTCAGAAATCCGTGCTCGGAATTTATATTCGAATGTTGCTCTTGGTTCGATACAGCTCCACTGACGAGGGCAAAAGGTGGTTTAAACGCATATGGAGAGAGGATCATAGTTGTATTTGCAGGAAATGAACTGTTTCTATACAGGGTGATTTTCCGGGAAATTTATCGATCAATTGTGGGAAAACTATAATTAGGAAGAATCTGAAAATTTGACAGTGTACTAACGTGCATGAGGGACAGCCCGCTAAAATATTTTTAAGATGTCAACTTGTTTATTTTAAATGGAACACCCAATATATTATTGCATTTTTGATTTCTACGTAAAATTCTAGACATATTTTATATATAATGTTCTATACTTAAGTCTCACCGTTTTGTACATATTTAAATTTTTATGTCAAAAATGACGTTTGCGGACAAAACTATAAACTTAATTGGGTTAGTTTTCTTGTAGAAGAAAATCGACTTTAGGAGCCTTTTTATGATATTTTGAAAATTATTAGTGGAGAAATGGTCAAAAAAGTAGAATAAAAATTGTATTTAAAAAATCGTCAAAAGTCAATTTTTTCAAATAGAAAGCATCTATTTTTATAATTTTATTATATTAAGCATTAAAAATAAGGGTAACTTTGTATAAGGTTGTCTATTCCAAAAATTTGTAGTTTTCAAAATATTGGTAATTTAACATTTTTCTATTGTAAAAATGCTATAAGGCTTTTAAGTTTTTTATTAGTTGACCATGACGGCTAGACGTGGCGAAAATAAATCTATCGAATCCTACAGAGCTTTGAAGGGTTTAAATTTAGATTAGATTAAGATGTTAAAATTATTTTTTTGATTTTGTCTAAAATGGATACAGCGGAGGTCTTAGGTCGTATACAAACTCAATATGCAGTATAAACTATTTCGGCCTTAGAAATTTACGTCCCAAGTTCTTTAAATATCGATACTGGAAGCTTTTGGGCCCGATATTATCAATTTAAAATTAATTTGGAGATAGTGGATTTACTATGACGGACTAGATATTTGTTTGACACAATTTCAATGGTATTTGGAGAACTTTAAGAATCAAATAATTTTTAGTGGTTCATTTTAGGGTGATTTACAACTTTGGATAAAATGGGTACTTTTTTGCTACCTAGGAGTCATTTCGAGGTATACTAAACTCGATTAGTACTTAGTTCAAATAATTTATGAATATCATAATGAATTCAGAACTAAAAATCGAAAAATAATTTTTTTTTTTTAAATATTGAACCGACTTCTAAAAGTGCTCTAAAAAGTGAAAAAAACTGTAAATTTTTATATGAAATTGAAATTGAATAACTACTAATATATACAAATTATGGTAAGAAAGCAATTACAAATAAAATATTTTTAATCTGTTTATGCGAATCACATTTTTTCAGGTATTAGTTTGGCGCCGACTTTAAATTCATATAAAAATTTATAGTTATTTTTCACTTTTAGAAGTCGGTTCAGTATTTTTTTTATAAAAATTTTATTTAAAAGCTTTTGAAACAATCCTAAAACTTGCGTCAATTTTTTCAGAAGTATTAAGTAGCTCGCATTAAAGTTGCTTAAAATATTTCTGAAAAATTCGCAGAAAAAAAATTTAATTAAACATATTTTCAATTTATTCTACACACGTGCATTTAAGATTTCGTGTGAAAATAGATAAGGTTTTGGTCGAAATAATTATGCAGGTTTGAAAATAAAACAACATAAAGATATCTAATTTTACCGTATTTAGTTTTTCCAGCTCCGACAAAATATACATAATATGACAAAAACATGCAAACTTTTTAACTAAATTAAAAGCTTCACGATAGGGGAAATTTATTTTATTTCCGAGAAATGTTAAGCTATTCAACTTTCCCAGAAATCGAAATCGATTTTTTTTGTGGAATAAACAGCGGGTTTCCTGGAAATTCGATGACCTTCACGGTTAAGATTAATGTAAGACGCAATAATAGCACCTAAAATTTCTGGAATTCCATAAACGTAGAAAATCTTCAGATAAAATAAATTAAAAATGGAAATAATTATAATAATACTCAGGGACCTAAATCCGCTATCAAAAATTCCGATCACTAAAAAATGTAGTTTACCTTTCTAGTATGCAAATGTAAAGAATTTTATTATTAATTTCTAGAACCAATCATATGTACTAAACAAGTTATAGAAAATACTTTGAATTTTGACAAATTACACGTATCACTTGAATGCCAGAAAAATTTGCTACTGATAATACATTTCTGGAACAAATTATTGCGTTTAAAAAGAACGTAGTGATAAATGTAAATTAAAATTTGTTTGAGCAGACCTGCACAATTTTTTTGAAACAAGCACCAAAACACGCATTTTCATCCTTCGATTTTCCTCATCACTTCAGGTTTCCAAGATATACAATGAAAACATGAAGTCCGGAAAAAAATACCATTAAAAATCGCTGGGTTTTTGGAAAAATTGCTCGGACACGTCAACTTTGTTTTTTGGAATTTTTTTTTCCGATATATTAAATTTAACGAGGCGACTCGAAAGAAGCTGGGTTATAATCAATTTTGACGTATTTTTTATTAATGATCCCCAATTTTTTGTACATTTTTGAACTTCCTCAAAAATTCTAAACATGTCCTATACCTAAGTACAACTATATAACTGTTGTGAAAGGGATGTTGACAGTATTCAAATAAAAATATAATTTTTCTGTATTTTCATAACAGAAATCCTAAAAACACAATATTTTTCTTTATTTTTAAGGAATTTAATTTTTATTTAATAATCAAAATGTAATTAAATCATTCTCAAGTCACGTGACAGCGAACACCAATCAAAGCGCATGACGTCACTTGCTGCAAACATCATCTTTGTCAAAGGCTACGTTGTTAGGTTAACATTATTTTATAGTGATTTCCGTGCAATTTCTTCGAAATTTGCTTACTACTCCTTTTGAGATACGATTCTAAGAAGTTTTTCCATGATTGAAAGTGGAACTATTAAAGAAATGTTTCTACCAGCGACGAATTTTAGAAGGAAACTTATCAATTGTGCCTACCGTTTAAACAACAAATTAGGCAATACAGTTTGGAAGATTAAGTGCTTAATTCCGCGGTATTCTAAAATATTTCGCTATGATGTTGTACCTAGTGGAAAAATTAAAAACCGTGAAGTTATAGACAACTAGTTCTAATCAAAAGCCCGTACTAGTTGATACAAAATGTGTCAGCAACGGACAGTAAATTAATAGAGAAATATGCAATTTTTACAAGAAATGCTTTGAGTCTACAACTCGGAAATATTTTCCGAAAACTACCATTATATTGAAGAAAATAAAACACGTTATAAGAATTCTTAACATCGTGTACCAGTTAAGATACGGAGTTAAGAGTGCCAACAACGGATAGTTTTATATTTTTTCAAGGATTATTTGAAAATAACCGTTGAGAATATATTGACAAGATTTTTAAGGGTACATTAATAACGCTATTTTTGCTAAATTATCTGTCCTACACAATTAGTTCAAATCTTTATACTAGAGGTCGCCTCTATACAGAAGAAAAGTAATAAAATTATCTTGAAAAATAAACCTTTACGTGTTAAAAATGACCATACAATCTGAGAAGTTTATAAATAATCTTAATCGAAAGAGGATACAAAAGTATTTTTTATCGGTAAGTATTATTATACAGGGTGTCCGGGAAAATGTGGAAAATCTCCCGGAAATGAAAAAACACTTGAAAGGAATATACACTTTTTTCGTATAGGTCTTCTCTTCCGAGATATGGACTACCAAAGAGCTGCAATGGAATCAAGTTTTTTACACATAATTATTGAACCACCAGGTATATTTCAATTTTTTCTTAATATGATGTATACCAGGTAAGACCCTTCACATTACTATCCAAGAAAGTGTTGTCAAGTACTCACAGCTGCAGGGACGGACTAGTTGTGACACTCATGACCCCATTTTTTTCGCCCTGTTTGACAAGAACTTTGGACAACGTATTTTACAAACATTTAACTATTGACTAAAAATTAAGTACTCTTCATTTATATCGCTAATCCTCACCATTTTCGAAAAAACGTCATTTTATTTACACTGTTAGTCCCTTAACTTCTGTCGAGTTGAATATGAAAAAGAGGAATTTTCCCGTATCACCATAGTTTCAATAAAAAGTTAAACTAACTGCTTAGTTAAAAACTTCGTAAAAGGGTTCAACATGGGCTTCGTAAAGTTTGATAGACTCGCGGGAACGACGAATTGAGGACTGCTGTACCCGCCACATTAACTCAGCATTGATCCTTATTTGATCGCAGAAGTTCCTCCCTACTATTGACGGGAGTGGAATACAGCAAGGTTTTGAGGTGTCCCCATATGTAAAATTCAACGGCGTTCGGTTGGGAGTTCGAGGAGGCCAGGCAATAGGTCCTTCTCTATCTATCCAACAGTTTGGATATACGTTATTCAGGTACTTCCGCACAGCAACCCTGAAATAAGGTGGTGCCCATTGTGCAGGTACTAAATCGTGAAAAACGTTCTCCAAATAAAGTTCTCCATTCAGTTGTGCCGGCAATACGAATGGTCCAATCAAAAAATGTCTAATGATTCTACTCAGACATTAACTGATTGGAACTGATGTTGATGACGTGCAACAATAGTTGTATGAAGATTTTCATCAGTCCATATATGTGAGTTGTGTAAATTTATGATACCATTGTTGGTAAACCCTGCTTCATCCGTAAAGAGAATAGTGCTAATGAAGTTTACATTATTTCGTTGCTGATCCAATAGCCAGTTTGCAAACTGCATTCTACGGGGAAAATCTTCATGAATCAGTTGATGCACTTTTTTCAAATGATATCGATATAAGAGCTGTTCTTGAAGAACTTCATGTACTATTGTTTCCGATGTATTAAACTGCGCTAATAATTTTCGACCGCTCGTTGAAGGAGTGTCATCTAAAGCATTTAAAACATTTTCCTCTAATTACGGTGTACGTACTGTTCTTCCCCAACCAGTATCAGTACTTCTTTTCCCAAAATTTCCTAAAATTAGGAAGAAATTTAATAATATTATCTTATTCTCCCTTAGACGTTGGTCAATTCGTTGAAATGTTTTTAGATCTGGAAGAGAACGATTAGGATATCTGTCGCGATATAACCTCCTCGCTTCTAAAGCATTGCAAGATGCAAGACCATACATCAAATGCATATCTGCATATTCAATAAACGTGTTTCATATTTCGAGTTATTTCACAATGAATTTCACCACGAAATTCAAAAATCAGTAAATTAATATCCAAGTAAAGAATCAATGTGTCAGCAATGTGAAAGTTGACATGTTCTAAAATGCAGTTGTCCAAAATTTGTATCATATAGGGGGTAAAAAATGGGGTCATGAGCGTCACAGCTAGTCAGTCCCTGCAGATGTAAGTAATTCACAACACTTTCTTTAATAGTAATTTGAAGGGTGTTACCTGATATACAGGGTGAGTCAACGATTGGATGAAGTAGGTTTGTGCCTTTTCGGTGATATTAACAAAGAAACTATATTTATTGTTTGATACAGTTTATTTTTACGCAGATTTTAAAAATATTTAGGACTCTACAGGGTGAGCCAAAAAACTAGGACAGCATAAAGTTGTATTTTTTTAAATAGAACACCCTATATACGAATCGTATTTTCGATTTAGCTTATAATTTTAAATCTTTTTTATTAAGGGTTTACTATAACAAAACTTTATAGTTTCTGAGATAATTAAGTTTAAAGAAAAAAAGTCACATTTTCAAGCATCAATTCAATCCTAAATAACGTTTTCAATTTTGTGACAAATATATTCAAATTTGAAATTTAGCAAGGCCAAGGACAAGTTAACATAATTTTTACCTAATATTTGCAATAAAAGCTACAGGGTGTTGAACACATCGGCTCAAATTTGAACAAGTTTAAATGAATAAATATCTTTTTTTTAAATGGTACACCCTGTATATTTTCATGTTATTTAATAGAGTAATAAAAACCCTAAAAGTTTTGTTCAAGATATCCTATACCTATTTATAATAGTTTTTGAGATATTTCAGTTTTTCTTATTTTCCTTACTTTTTTACAGAAATAGTCTTCATTATCATAGTAGCCATGGCAAAAACAATGTAAAAGAACATTTTTCTGTGTGTCAAATTTATAACCGCAATCGCTTCTTTTGGTTTTTATGTAGTGTAGTTTGGTTTTTTTTTGCATTCATCTTATATTGTAAAATGAATTTTCCAAAGAATGAGTTAATACATATGATTTATACAATAGGAGAGGCTCAAAAAAATTGCCTTCTTGCTCAAAGAATTTACAAAATGAAGTATCCTGATCGACGCCAGCCTAATACCCATACTTTTCAAAACTTAATGCAAAGATTTGATTCCTCTGGTACTGTTGATTATCCAAAACGTAAAGTGGTCAACAAACCAGTAACTAATGAAGAAAAAGAACTACAAGTATTGTTAAATGTTCAGGAAAATCCTTATATTGGTAGCCGTCAGTTAGCAGCATAATGTGAAACATCACAATCCACCGCTAATCGTACTACCAAGAAATATAGGTATCATCCATATCACATGGAATTACACCAAGAATTGCATGGACAGGATTTTGAAAGTCGTGTAAACTTTTGTCGTACAATAAATGCGGAGATTCAATTAAATCCAAATTTATTATGCAAGGTAATGTTTAGTGATGAAGCTACTTTTAGAAGTAACGGTGCCGTAAATAGACGCAACATGCATTATTATGCCACAGAAAACCCATTTTGGATTAGAGAGGTGCAACATCAAAACCACTGATCATTAAATGTTTCGTGTGGTATTCATCATAATCGAATTATTGGAACCCACTTTTTTAATGAACCTCTAAATGGCCATAGTTACTTGAACTTTCTACAAGAAGAACTACCCCAACTGCTTCAAGGTCTCGATAGGGATGAGCTCGACAGTATGTGTTTCCAGCACGATGGTGCGCCTCCGCATTACCATCGTGAAGTTCGTGCGTTTTTGGACCAATGATATCCGTAAAAATGGATTGGACGTGGGGGTTTCATTGAGTGGCCACCAAGGTCTTGCAACATCACCCCATTAGATTTCTTCCTATGGGGTTATAGTAAAAATAAGGTGTATGTTAATCCACCAACAACAGTGGAAGATATGCGAAACAGGATTAGGGATACCTGTAGAACAATAACGCCACTAATTTTGTCCAGGGTCCGAGAAAATCTGCAAAAAAGACTAAAGTTGTGCATTGCACAAGAGGGTCGTTTATTCGAACACTTATTAAAAATAAATAATTAATCTCAGCATTTAATAGGTAATTTTTTTGTTTCAATTTAGTATAAAAGTAAATATTTATTTGCCTTGTCGTTATTGTTGTGTTAATTTTTTCACATTATGTTTAATTAAACTATTGCCGTTGTAATATAACGAATAATGTATTTCATCATATTTAACCATGTTCTGTTTGTTTCTGTAGTTTCTTTTTATTATTTTACATGGCTACTATGATAATGAAGACTATTTCTGTAAAAAAGTATGGAAAATAAGAAAAACTGAAATATCTCAAAAACTATTATAAATAGGTATAGGTTATATTGAACAAAACTTTTAGGGTTTTTATTACTCTATTAAATAACATGAAAATATATATACAGGGTGTACCATTTAAAAAAAAAGATATTTATTCATTTAAACTTGTTCAAATTTGAGCCGATGTGTTCAACACCCTGTAGCTTTTATTGCAAATATTAGGTAAAAATTATGTTAACTTGTCCTTGGCCTTGCTAAATTCCAAATTTGAATATATTTGTCACAAAATTGAAAACGTTATTTAGGATTGAATTGATGCTTGAAAATGTGACTTTTTCTCTTTAAACTTAATTATTTCAGAAACCATAAAGTTTTGTTATAGTAAACCCTTAATAAAAAAGATTTAAAATTATAAGCTAAATCAAAAATACGATTCGTATATAGGGTGTTCTATTTAAAAAAATACAACTTTATGGTGTCCTAGTTTTTTGGCTCACCCTGTAGAGTCCTAAATATTTTTAAAATCTGCGTAAAAATAAACTGTATCAAACAATAAATATAGTTTCTTTGCAAATTTCACCGAAAAGGCACAAACCTACTTCATCCAATCGTTGACTCACCCTGTACATCGTGTTAAAAAAGGTTGAAATATACCTGGTGGTTCAATAATGTGAAAAAATCTTGATTCCATTGCAGCTCTTTGAGAGCCCATATCTCCGAAGAAGAGGCCTGTACGAAAAAAGTTTATATGAACTTGTAGTACTTCCTTCACGTGTTTTTTTCATATCTGGTAGATTTCCCACATTTTTCTCCAAGTCCCCCTCTCCTAGATGAGCTAATGTGAAAAATGAACGACATATATTAAATGTTCCGGAAGTAAGAAGTGTTGAGAAATTATATTTTACATTTTATGTGAGTGTAGGTTGGAGGCTCGATACATACAGATTTTTTAAAAATATTTTTATGAAAATATGTTATTAAAAAATGAATTTTTTTCCATTTTATTTAAGTTTTAACTCGAACTATTGAAAAATGGAAAGAAGAAGATTGAAGAATTTTTATTTTTTAACTGAAAGGGTTCAAATAAAAATAATAATTTTAATGTTCTTGTCGAAATATTTGTCGTACATATGCAACAAATATTTTCTATGTAAAAAAATGCATGAGACGGAATTCGAATTTATGCCATATACAACGGCAAAATGTTTGATAAGACGCCTGGCCATTCAGCCACTGCATTAGAAGAAGGTGATAACATTTCTCTCACTTTGTCATTTAGAAGGGAAACTTATGGTGTGGAGAAACTGGGGGGGGGGCAGCGTGCATGAGAGATAGCATCAAAATAATGAGGGCCGCTCGAGACCCTAACAATCCCGTAAGAACGGCATTATTATAAGGATCTATATTTATTGGTTCTAGTGACAATTAAAAAATCCTTGTATTTATTAAAGTAATATAATTAAAACTATTAGAATTGGACATCTTTTGGATGTCTGTAAAAGGACAACCAGAAGTCGTATATCTAAAATCTTGAGGTATTCTTAACATGAGTCTAAATATAACATGTGCAAGATATCTTGATGAGAATTTTGCTGTTAGGATTCTGAAAAGACGTTCTGGAGATGATATCCAAAAATCCTAAGTTAAAAGGAATAATGGAAATTTACAAGGAATGACAAAGATAGGGCGAGACTTATAGTGGGATGATAATTTCTAAAGAAAAAAAAAGTGTGCAAATACTTATTTAGATTTATATTTATGACAGTCTCAATTGCTTGATTATTTAACAACATTTTAAACCTGATAACAAAATAGATGATTGCTCGTGTGAGATTGCGACAATAAAAATTCCTAATAAGCAATAAAGATTTAGAAAACCACAATTAAAAGTTTATAAATTATTTTAGATATCAAAAGGTGATGTAAACGCGCAATTCTAAAACGAATATTTATTTATAGAATATTTATGGTTATCAAAGTTTTAGAAGACTGAAATGAAAAATCATTCTAACAAAGTTATAAAACGAAATTAGGCCAGCTTTACCATGAGTAAATCTGTTTTAGGTACTCGCCTACTTTTCAGAACTTGTGTGGTGTACTTCAAACTGGGAATTTGGCACAAATGGAGGCACTATAAATCAATAATATAAAATATTATGAAAAATTATTGCGAAAAATATTAACACGTTTTTCACATATTTGGACCTTTACTGCCCCGGTGTTTTTTTACCGCTATTCATGTCCATTTCCGATGAAAAAACCAGAGACTTACGAATCAACTCTTCTTTTGTGATTCCATATACTGAAAGAAATGCCTTTTGCAATTTTTTTACCAAACTATTCAGGCGTATCTGAAACAAAATTAAAACTATATCAGTAATAAAACCTTATTTTGAAGTAGAGTCACAAAACACAAACCTAACCTCAAATTAAAGAGTCTTCAGATTAAATGGTTATATTGTATATAAATGTTGAATTATTTTTCTTTCCATCGTCGCACAATGGGGTCAAAGGCCCCACTGTTTGGCCAAAAGTCGAAAAGTAAAATAAATGATATAAAATTTGGTACTGAGAGGTTTTTGGGGTCGCTGAATACGAATCTGTCATCTTAATTGAAAAATTTCAAATGACGGATTCAATATGACGACGTTGCTTACGAAAAAGCTTGAAAAAAATTGAAAAATTAACTTATTTATGTGAATTTCATTATTAAGAGGTTTATGGGCTCCATGATTACAAATCCATTATCAGAATCAAAAAATTCAAAATGGCAGATCCAATATGATGATGTTGAATAACAAAAAGATTGTAAAAAATTTGAAAATCAACAATAGTATCTGAATTTCATTATTAAGAGGTTTTTGGGGTCACTGATTAAAAATCCTTTATCAAAATTGAAAAATTAAAAATTGCGGCGTTCAATACCAGAAAGTATGTAAAAAAATTAGAAATTAATGATTTTGTAATGCGCGCCCGCTCACACCCATCTATACCCACACACATACATACTTTGGTGTACGCGTGTATACATACACACTATACTTTTCAGTTCCACAATTCTATTTTACCCACCAGCATTAGCAGCTGAAGCTCCGTTAGCTTTTGAACTCCTTTTCTGAATCCCACTATATATATCGTAGTATATTGTGTATGCGTCTATCTCTCTCTATCTATTGTTCCATTTCACCCACTAGTCATTCTGTAGACTGTTCTATATCTCTTTATTCCTCGTTCTGTCTCATTTTCTGTCCCCTGAGTCTTAAATACTTCTTTCGTTCCATTTTCTACATCTTTCGTGAGCGAATATTTTACTTATTATTTTGAAAAAAATGCATTAAAAAAAGATCACTTTGCAATTATTGATGGGTCGCAAAGTAAATTAAGAACTATTGAAAAAGGAGTGGGGCAAAGCTCAATTTTGGAATCTTTCTTATTTGCAATATTTGCCAACGGTCTCATTAATTATATCAAAAGACATCGAATAATATCTCTGTAGTGTTATATGCTGATGTCACTAATATTTTGATGGTAAAACATGTTGCCTTATTGAAAGCAACTTCCGAAAACTATATTTAAATATATTGCGCTGGTCAAATAAAGATAAACTTAATTTAAATAAAAATAAAACTGGTAACATTACTTTTTCTCTGAAATCAAATAATCGTGATTTTGAATTGTTTGAGGCATCTGATAAAAATTTAAAGTTGACAAATAATACCAAGTTGTGGGGCGCAACTTCTGATAATAAGTTTCAATGGTTTCTTTACAGCGAAAATATTTACTCTAACTTGTGCAATTGCTATGCATTGAATTTTATCGTCTTGCATTGCAGCAAGACAACGATTTTGACTCTATTTTGCAAACATTCATTTACAAAGTAGATATGGGATTTTAAAATGGAGAATGAGTGCTAATATCCATAGGGTTTTCATTTTACAAAAATATGCAAAACGGTAACTGATATATATATATATATATATATATATATATATATATATATATATATATATATATATATATATATATATATGAATAGTTTGATGATCAGTTCTCAGCGAGTAACGAGACAGAACCGCACTTGAAAATGCCAAATGAGATTTTGGCGAAACGTCGTGAAAACGATTTTTTGAACGAACGGATTGAAACCCGGAATAACCAAACTATTCATTCTACTATCCGTGAAAATCTACGATATAACATATATATATATATATATATATATATATATATATATATATATATATATATATATTCGAAGTTTACGTTTTTATTTATCGAAATAGAGATTTTTTTTTATGGCGTTAAGTCTCTTGCACATGAAGCCAGTAGTCGAGCCAGGCCAGTATTATCTCCATATTAGGACAGCTCAACTGTCTCAAGCCAGCAGCGTTGCCAATGTATCTCGTTAAGTTTAAGAATATCAATATGAATATAAAACGGTTTTACTAATTTTTTTAGTTAACGTGTTGACTTACGTTACTATCACTACTCTAACTTTATTTTTTGTTTTTGAGCGATAAAGGAAAATTGAAAATATTAATTGAGCAATTTCTATCAATCTCTCTGTATACAAAATCTGTTCTATACGTGTAGAGTCAAATTTGTATGTGTTCTTTTTTATTGTGCACTGGTAAACAAGGATAGAAAAACAAAGGACTTACTTAAACGGTAGAGTTGACAATACTGCAAACCATTAATCGAGTAGTAGTAGATAGAATGACAGTCTAACTTTTCAAGACAGTAACGTTCTTTTTTATTGAACTGGTAAACAAGGATAGAATAACAACGGGCTTACATGTGCAGCGTAGCGCCACCTTGTTAATTGACGATAATTCGTGGGCCTTTAAGCATGAAATGTGAATGTTTAGATTCCGTAGCCTACCTGTTTTATAATTAATATAATGCTAATATTATATAATAGTAATAGTTTTTTGTAATTACTTTAAACAAATATGTAATAATGTATAACCCAAACGGTGAGCAAAAAAACGGTAGATTCCTGATATAAACGGGTAGAATGATAGATTTCATCGAAAAACGGTAGACTCATTGTTAAAACAGTAGAGTTTTCTACTCTGCTGGCCTGTCCTTATTGTCTGAAATCCACAGATCTGCCGAATATCAAAAATATATTTATTGTACAAGTTGTAATTTTTTTATGGGTTAAGTGATTATATTAATGATGTTGGCAATCTTACAAGATGTAAAAAGCGACTCAAAAATATTTGTTGGACAAGACTTCTATAATATGCTAAAATTTTAATTATTTTGTGAGTTTATATGTTATTTGTAGTTATGTAAGTTGATATTGTTCTTTATTTGCAGTTTTAATTCCATATTTTAATCAGCTTTTCAGTTATTGTTATGTAGGCTTTTACATTAAATAAATAAATGTTTCTTTGATTTGATTATGATATTTAAATGCTAATAAATAATAAAGTTTCTTCTAAATCCTAAGAACTTTATATTTTCGTAAAAACATAGACATGTAATGGGAAGCCGGAACGAAAGAGGTGATAAACTGATAGACTTTACTCATCACAATAACTTATATATAATGAACACCTTTTCGAAGAAAAGAAACAGCAAAAAATGGATATGGGCTAGTCCAAATGGCAAAACCAAAAATGCAGTAGATTTCATAATCAGCAATAGAAAAGATATAATCAAAGACGTAAGTGTATTGAACAGATTATCGACAGGAAGCTATCACCTCATTGTAAGAGCCGAAGTAAAAATAAATATAAAGAAAGAAAGAATCAACATGACACTCAAGAAAAATGACAAGAAAAGGGTTACTCCTGAAAACACAGATTCTTATAAGAAATATATCGCCTCTACTCTAAATTATGAAAATAGTACGATGATAAATGAAATATTTGGAAACATCCAAAACTCCATAAATACAGCTATCGAAAAATTCTGCCGTAAGGAAGTGAAAGAACAAAAATTAAACCAAAGAATAAAACTTTTAATAAAGCAGAGAAGAGAAATGGAAGACAAGAACACACAAGAATATAGAACCTAAACAGAGGGGTATCAAAAGAAATCAGAAAGCATAAGAGACAACATAATACGGAAAAAATTAGGAACGTCATAGAGGAGAATAGAAGTTTGAAAATATTAAGAAACAGTACAACAGGAAGAAAAGAAATATGGAAGATCAAGGATATATACGGCAATATAGTAACACACAAAGAGGAAATGTTACACTCTATCAAACTTTTCTACCAAGAACTTTATACATCAAACCAGCGACTGATCACAACCGACATTCCAAAAGTACTAAATCAAGGATCGAAAGAAATTCCAGAAATAACGGAGGAAGAAATCATGAGTGCCCTAAGAGATATGAAAAATAATAGAGCTCCCGGAGACGATGAACTGGTAATAGTCAATCAAAGAAGGAAGACCACAAAGCATCAAAGCTTTAAAACTTCTATTTAATAAATTCATCGAAGAAGGAATAACCCCATCACAGTGGACAAACGCAACCATTGTTATTGTACACAAAAAAGGCAACTTTACAGACCTTAACAATTATAGGCCGATCAGCCTCCTTAGCCACATATACAAACTATTTACCAAAATACTCGCAAACCGTTTGACAAATCAAGTAGACTCTTTTCTTTCGAGAGAGCAGGCGGGATTTCGATCAGGCTTTGGGATAAATGACCATCTTCTGTCCATCAGAGTTCTTATCGAGAAATGTATTGAATATAATAGACCACTGATGCTTGTCTTCGTTGATTTTGAGAAGGCCTTTGATTCAATAAATCAGCGGAAACTTCTAGAGGCATTAAGCGAATGTCGCGTCGATCATGGATACTTCCAAATTATCAAAAACATATATGAGAATGCCACGGCAAATGTCAGAACATCGGCAAATCATATGCCTAGATTTAATATTGCTCGAGGGGTAAGGCAAGGGGACATACTCTCCTCAAAATTGTTTGTTGCATTGCTAGAGAGTATGTTGAAAAAGATAAACTGGGATTCAACAGGAATCAACATCGATGGCGAATCATCTGTCTTGCAGACGATATTGTGTTAATAACAGACAATATACAGGAAGCACAAAATATGCTGGATACGCTAAACGATGCCTCAGAAAAAATTGGTTTGAAAATTAATTTATCAAAGACACAATACATGACACACCTAGTAATAAGTAGTCCTTTAAACATCAATAACATAAATCTAGAACAAGTGCATATATACAAATACTTGAGACATGAGATCGGTATTAGGCGAGATAATCAGACGCACGAAATCCAGAAAGAAGAATAGGTTCATCGTGGGCGGCATTCGGTAGACTCAGATAAATATTGACATCTAATCTTCCTATATGCTTGAAAAGAAAGGTCTTTAACCAGTGTGTCTTGCCTATTCTCACGCTTGGAGCTGAGACACTTACTTTGACAAAAAAGAACATTAACAGAATACATGTCATGCAACGAAAAATAGAACGGTAAATGTTGGGAGTCACTTTTAGGGATAGAATACCAAATTACATCATAAGAAACCGAACAGGAGGAAGAGACGCGGTGAAATCTATCTTACATCTTAAATGGAACTGGGCAGGACATGCGGCTAGGATGACTGATGGAGGGTGGACAAAGAGACTTGTGGAATGGAGGCCAAGACATGAGGCCTATAGAAGCAGAAGACGACCTCCTAGTCGGTGGACAGACGGCATAAAAAGAGTATCTGGAAATTGGATACAAGTGGCACAAAATAGAAAGAGATGGCTGGATTAAAGGGAGGCTTTCGTTCAGCAGTGGATAGGATAAGCGAAATGATGATGGTGATAGACTCAGTAAAAAGCCAGCTCATTACCTGGCGGTTACCATGGCTGCACCAGTACTAGTAAGACCGTCTCTGTTCCAGCCTAAAATCTCTTTACGTACAACGAATCTGCAAACAAAAACTAACAATGTCAACATTTAATACAGAACCATAATATAATGCGTGTCCGACACAAAATCTCTAATTATAAATAAAATTTAAGATTTTTATGTCAATTCTGAAAAAAAAAAATCAATCAGTTTAAGCGGAATTAATGTGTTTTAACTTCGTATTACTGATTCATTTAAATTATCTCCTGTTGTGTCTACGTGCTAATTAATTTACCGCGAAATTTCCTCGTGACGCGCATTTTTTACGATTTTAATTTGCTAATGTCAATTTTTTGCCGGAACGTTATCTATAATTCTGTTCTATTATTAGTTATGTGCAATATATTTGTCCTCCCACCGACACTGTCACTCTCCTACGCAACACATTATCAAGATTATTGTAATTTAGGAATTATTAAACTTCCCCATGAACTATATTGCGGTTGGTAACAGACAGTGAGAAATGCAAATATATATATATATATATATATATATATATATATATATATATATATATATATATATATATATTTGCCCCTGGTGTTAAGGACGTATAATTACAAACTTATTTGCGACCACCTTAAAATATTAGGACGTCAGAAGGATCCATCGATGCCGTTCCCAGACACCCTTATCGTACTTTCTACCATTTGGAACTCCTATTTAAGCCAAATTGTGTCGGAAAACAACGGTAGGATGTTCTTTCCTCAATAGTTTATACAGCAACATAACCTAAATCCAAATTTTTCTAACCTTATTTTGTTTACCGGTGAGGTAAATTGCTGAGTACCCCTTTAGGGCTCTGTATCTCCGTTAGGGGGCACTTTAGGAATTTCTTTTCTATGACAAAGTAGGGTCATTTTAACCTCCCCTGTATGCTCCCGAGAAATTAGGTGGTACTTGCCGGAGCCCTGTATAGTAAAAAATTCTCAGTTGTGCGGACATATGATTGTTAGTAAACATTATTCTCTTATTAAACTCCAAGACAATAGAGAAGTTCCAGGTCTGAAAAATGATGACAGTGCTGCTTGTCTTTATTTAGGAGTCGTCAGGCCAAATATTCCTAAGCGACAAAGACGAATATTTTTAAGCTTTTAAATAGACCGTAAGAGGATGTATCTTATTATAGAAAATAGAAAACAATAATTTCTCAAAAAAATTAAGTATAATAGTAGGTACCCTTTATTGTTTTTGATATCTGCTGCTTATATTTTGAAACTTTTGTACTTTTTTCTCTAACTCTGAAAACAAAGGGAGGTGGAAGCAAAAATATTGTTATTCAAAAAATACTATAACTCTACACTGCATTATCCGATTCTAATAAACTTGATCATTTTCAGGAGGTAATTTTCAGAAAAATACATATGATTAAATAAAATATTTTTATGTTTCTAAATAGGCCACAATAGGGCTTATTTGATAATATGAGATAGAAAAGCTATAATTTCTCGCAAAAAATGTAAATTTAGGTGTGATTTTAGGTTTTTGATACCTATCAATTAAGTGTTAGAACTTTGATACTTAACTTTTTGCTTTAACCTTGAAAATAAGCAAAGAGAAAAGCAAGAAATATTGTTCAAAAAATACTGTAATTCAGGATTGCTTTGTCCGATTTTAATGAACTTGATTTTTTTAAGAGGTCATTCTTATACAATCAAAGAGCTTTGATTAAGTTTTAATAGTATTATATTAATCGTCAGATGGCGTTATTTGTCAAACTAATTAATTTTTAAATTTTTTCAAATATTTTAAATGAAAAGGCGTCATTCCAAATAATCTGCTATATAACATTTAAAATGAGGAAAGCAAAGTCACAAGTTAGAACTTGCTATTGTTTTTAGAAATTAAATTATAGATTAAAATCAATTTACTAGTAATATGTGAAATATCATAGGAGAAAACTTATGCATATATTTGACAGCATATATATCCAAAAATATTACTTCCTTGCTAAACTTTGCTTATGTCAATGGTCAGCCTAGTAGTTTGATGGCGAAACTATAGTTGTTCGGAAGCCAAATTGTTCATAAATCTTGTATTAAAACAAAGTTACCTATCTCACAGATGAGGCTTTACAACCTTTTAACGACGGATTTAATATCTCATATCAATATGCGGGTATGGATTCACACTTTTACACCAAAAGGTTATCACCTTCCCGAAACTTGACATGATTAAGTAAGAAAAATTATAGTCACAGACTGCCATTCCTTCTGCAATAAAAAAGAAATACAACGACATATAAATTTTTTACAACTTCACCGAAAGATTAGCCTCCAATAACTCAGCAACAATGCATTGCAAGAAAAAAATAACTACATAACTATATTTGTATTATATGGATGCGCAACATCTCATTTTCAAGAGTGTAGGCAACCTCCCACACCTATCGGTGCCGCGTGTGGACTACATGCGCGGATCCCAGGGGGGGCGTTGGGGGCGATCGCCCTCCCCCCCCCCCCCCCGCAAGAGCTTTGAGTTCAGGAAAATAGACCCGATTTTGCCTCTTATACTATAGTTTATTCAAGAACTAGAGAGAGTAATAAATCATTTTTTACCCTTTTTTTCTTCGCAAAATACCTGTGTTCTTTAATCCGGGGTCTTTTTTAGGATATTTGATGTTTGAGTTTATTTATTTCTTAAACCATCTGCAGAATTACAAGTAAACACTAAAAAGGGATTCAAATGTAATTAATTTTTATATGTTAAAAATATTTATATAATAAATTGTTTTTACGCTGGTAAACCTTACGTATCTAATTCGTAATCCAAGTCAGTGAAACTATCTTCGCCCAAATTAATTATAATTGATTCCTCTATCTCACGGGTCATGAGATCGAGTTTCCACATTTTCTTTTATTCTTTTATTATATGAATTTTTCTAAATTTTCTGCAGTAACTTTATTCCAGAAAATATTTCAAAAGTTCAGTTAAATTACTAATTTTGTAAGTTGTGTTATTTCTAACAACTCTACCTTTTACTTGAGAGAGATATTTCCTTCGCCAACGGACATTTTCCGGACGATCTATAAGAACAGATTTCCTATCTGGTCTTTCCCAGCAAAAATTAAGTTTTCTGAGCAATTTCCAGAGCTCAGTTCCTTTAATTTCAGGTAAATCCCGATATTCATTGATTTTAGTTAGAATTTTGTCGACGGTTGGGATCTGCTTCTCATAATAAGATGTATATAAAACTCCTTTTATTGCAGTTTACATCTCTTCTTCCAACGAGGTTTTTCGTCTTGCCTGTGATCGAATGTGACTTGGGAATACTAACAATTTCAGTCATTTTTTTCTCCTTCAGTGTTCGGTACATAGTAGATTTTCCAACTCCTGTCATGTTGGAACACATCTCAACAGAACTTTTAACATTATTATCTAGATATTGATATTTTAAGGCATCATAAACATTTATCGTAATAAGTTTTTCATTAAGGAACAAATGCCCTGGTTTAACGATTTTGGAATAAATATAGACGTGGAAGCCATATCTTTTGGGTATCTCACTAATCTCATATAGTATATAAAAACAAGCACAAACAAGATAAAACACTAGGGACACACTATAAGGTGTACTTTGCTCACTGACAGAAATTAAATTGAACTGAATCAGAAACTCTGTTGTTGCAGTAAATTTATAAAACCTTGATAATGTTTAAATATAATTAAATATAATTAGATTCACGCCAGTTCTCAGTTACCTGCGGCACTGGAGCAGGTAAGTTGGAGGTTTCAGTAACAGTTTTATTACTCTCTCTAGTTCTTGAATAGAGTATAGGGATGTGTATGATTGCGATCGCCCTTCTCCTTCCTAAGAGCTTTGAGTTCAGGAAAATAGAAACGATTCTGCCTTTTATATTAGGAATGTGTTTGCTGCTAGCACTCCCCTCCCGTTGACAACTTGTTTTTCTTGCGATACCCACTCCCCCCAAGAACTTTGTGTTCAGGAAAATAGACACGATTCTGCCTTTTATACTATGTATATGTTGCTCGCATCCTCTCCCCCTGTCGACAACTTGTTTTTCCTTGTGATCGCCCCCCCTCTATAAAAACTTCAAATTCAGAAAAATAGACCCGACCCTGCCTTTTACACTAGAAATGGGAATGTTGCTGATATCTCCCCCCCCCCCGTCGACCGCTTGCTTTCGCTTGCCATACTGTACTTTTGTGATATCACCCCCCCCCCCCCCAAAGAGAGAGGCTGGATCCGCCCCTGGTGGACTTTAATATACACAGATATGCGGGACCACAACAAATATAAAAAAATAGAAATCCTTAGTTTTTTTTTAACGAGCTGTTAAATATTTTTTTTTCTAGAAATTACCGATTTTACCTTACTTTTCTTTTTGAATTGTTTTTTATAAAAAAAAAATAAATGATATCGTGTATAATTTTAGAAACATGATTATACACAACTATTTTAAAACTAAAAGCCGAAATTACTGTTGAAAATTTATTTCGTTCCTGGAAATCGATTTCCTACACGCGACATTTTGAACGTTTAAGCGCTTTAACCAAATTTTTCAACCCAACGAACCCACCCCTGACCTAAAAACAAAATGGTAGGAGTCGCGTCGGGGTCACCGCAGACGTCGGCATATCGACCGGAGGAATTAATAAAAAGCGTCGTGACGCCTTTACTACGATATAGTACGCGTCATCCAGTTCGGGTAAACGTTTGGATTCATCTGGAGCGTCTGGAATTGTCTTTGTCCCCTTGTGTGTCCTTGAGGGCAATGTATTCTTGCTGTTCCGGTAGTCTTTAATTTCAGACAGGTAAGAAATTATTTTTCTTCGATTGTTATGTAATTAATACCTTTACCGCCTATTTGTTTTTGATTTAGTAATTATATTTATTACCCACGAATTGTGTATAATATTTTATTACACACGGGTTGCTACTAATAAAAATTACATATCAAGCCAATGCGAAGGCGATCCTAGATCAGCTACGCCAGGAATAATAATGAAAATTTGTCAATATAGTTGTGTGTGTGTGTGTGTTTTAAAGATTAATTTATTAAAATATATCAGTTCAGGAGAAAAGTGTTCTACATGCTTTCTGGGATAATAGAGGCGAAAAGATTAAGAAAATAAATATTTTACTTGCCTGTAATGATTATTACTCATTAGGATAATTTAATACACTCATTACATCCTCGTTGATTCCTGATTACAGGGTGTGTTAAATTAATAAAATCTCTAAAGAACAGTTATTGAACTATGTATACTCTAGTATTGGTAGTAATTAATCATTATACGAAATTAATTAAACTCTTTGTTATCAACTAATTAAATTACTATACCGAAACGAATAATGATCTACTACTACACAATTACTTAATTAATGTTACTTTATCATTAGAAACTAATGAACTTGATAATTTAGAGTAATGCCGACAAAAAGAATTTATGTTCGGGAATTTCAAATCGAAATTTACCGAATCGAAGAATATTTGAAAGGGTTCATGGTAACTCAAGAGAAACAAAAAGAGATGAAGCGTAACTAAAACTTTAACGAAGTATATATACTTTGAGTAAGTTCCTGTCCATTTATAGGAGTTTCCTTGCTAATTTTGGATTAGGATTTCCAATAAATAGCCTGCTGTGAGTCAATCTTTGTCTGGCTGTCCAGTGATCTTTGTGCTCTTTTTTATTCACTGTTTAACAGCTTCTCGTGCCGCACACCATGGCACCCCAAGAGCTGGTTCTGAACTAATATATTGCGATGAAGAGCCAGCTCTCGCCAGCTCATCAGCTTTCTCATTTCCATGTATGCCTTCGTGTTCTGGTACCCCCTTTAACTTAATTCTGTTGTCCCTTGCCAGAGTTGTAAGTTCACTCTTACATCTCCAAACCAATCTAGATGATATCTTTTGACCCTTAAGGGCCTTCAGGGCTACTTGGCTGTCGAACTGAATATGGATCTGCTTCTCTTTGTAAGCTCTCCTTTTTATCTCATCTGCACATTGTAAAATTGCATATATGTCTGCCTGAGATATTTTCCTAAGGGAAAAGTATTTTCTCTTCTTGGTTGTAGCCCATATATCCCAGCTCCGGTATCTTTTTTGGCTTTTGAACCGTCAGTGTACCAGATAAGCGTCCCAGAAGATTGCTCCGGTTTAGCTTATTTGCTTACTTTTTGATACTCTATAGTGACCTCGAACGGTATATTGTTGCGGTAGCCCGAGATCATATAGTCTGTGTCCATTTCCAGCTCAGGAATGTACTCCATTGCTGAAGTTGACGGTCGATTTCATAGCTGTCCTTTGCATTACTTTGCGCCACCATACCAAAGCTGCATATGGCTACATCGCTGGTCTCACCACACTGGTGAATAACCATCTTTGGTGAGAAATCCATGTTTTGCCGCACAACCTTCTAACAATCATAAGAATTGTTTCCGATTTCTTGTTATCTTTTCCACATGCTTACTCCAGGTCAGTCCAAGATTACCCCTAGATATTTTACGTTCTGAGAAATTAGTATTGTGTTTCCTTGTAGGATAATGGGACCGATGTTATACATTTTCTTCCGTTTATGAAGGGAATTAGGACAGTCTTTTGGGAACTTATATTTAGTCTATCCTATCCTGCTCATCTTTCTACAACCCTGAGATCCTGTTGCATTATTCCTCTCACAGTTGTATTGAATTTACCTTGGGTTAAGATTACCAAGTCATCAGCATATTTTAGTATTAAGTGACTCTTCATGCTTAGAATTTGCGGAAGCCTACCAGACTCCAAAGCAGCGGAGGGAGAACTCCCCCCTGTGAACATCCCCCAGTTACCCGCGCCATAAGAGTTTCTTCAAGCAGTTGTGTGTAGATAATCCTGTCTTTTAGCATATTTTCTACCCACCTGCAACAGGTCTCTTCTTAATAGATGTTCCTTATTGCCGTGGCGATTGACTGAAAAGACGTGTTATTAAACGCCTCTTCTATATCTAGAAATAGTGCTAGAAGCACGTCTCCGTCTTTCAGCGTATTTTCCACTTTGCTGACCAGTTCGTGAAGCACTATCTCTTTCATTGCGTTAACTGACATTTTATAAACAAATCCTTAAAGATTACTCCAAAAAAGGAATTTATGGAATCTAGGTCAGGAGATCTTGGTGCCCATGACATATGTCCGCCTCTATTTATCCAAAGATTATCAAAAGTATTTGTTAAATGACTAAGCACTAAACTGTTAAAACGTGGTGCAGCATCATCGTGCATATACCATATCTGAGCTCTAACTTGCAAGGGTACATCTTCTAGAATGTTATTTAAATTTTGGTGTAAAAATTGTAAAGAGAGGGCACTAACTAATCTTCCTTCAAAAACAAATGGCCCAGTTCAATAATTCCCAATGAGTCCAAACGTATACCGTAAATCATTGTAGTGCTTAGCCTGCATTGTTGCATGGGGAGTTTCTATCTATCTATATTGCCGTACCTTGTGAAGCCAGCTTCGTCCGTAAAATGGGTTAAATCTTGCAGAATAATCGTCTGGAGATATATCGTGTACCTTTTGAACATAGAAAGGTAGAAGCAATTGTTCTTGGAAAGTTTCATAGATAACACATTTTGTTCTACTTATTTGAGCTACGAGCAATTTCACAGAGAATGTGTTATCATAAATCAAGAATTCTTGCTTTTCTTGGACGCAAAATGTTTTTTTTTTCGGAAATGGTTATTTTTTCGAATTAAATGTAGGGTACTTTGTTCTTTAGATCATTGTCTAAAGTATCTATCTACATCGAGTTCTAGCTCTAAATGATTTAAATACGCCGTTACGCTCCTATCTTATTTTAAAAATATAAATTTTTATTAATAGTCATTCCTGAATAACTGAAGCTAATGCTGTATTTGGATGTGATTTTTAGCAGGTTATAAGTTATTCTCACAAGAAGATAAATATGATTTATTTCAAGGGTAATAAAAATTGTTGGATTGCGATATATATATATATATATATATATATATATATATATATATATATATATATATATATATATATATATATATATATGTTATGTCGGATATTTTCACGGGTGTGATGTGTAATCGAAGGTTTTCGGGCATCCCGTGTATGTGCTGGGCCCTCTCAGGACTTTAAGGCAGCTGACGTTTCGGAGAAATCTCATTCACCATTTTCAAAGCTCACTGTATGGCATCTACGAGCTCGTAGACTATATATTAGATTACATATATATATATATATATATATATATATATATATATATATATATATATATATATATGTGTGTGTGTGTGTGTGTTTATACGGCTTTCACGGATTCCTCCGTGTGCGATGCATTAGCAGTGATTATATTCACATTATGCTGTTGTAGTGCTGAAATCACATTCAGCAAACGTACAACTATATGCAACTCTGTATGTAAGTGAAGTAAAATGCGAAACAGTGAATGCAAACTTCGCTCCATCATATCCCTGCTGTGTTAGAGGTTGCACAATTAGAATAAATTGTAATAAAACACAATTCATCCTATCCATCCGACGAGAGGTCGGCGAAGCCGCGTTCAGTGTTGCATGCTTCCTTCCGATCTGTCCTTTGCACAGCCAGGTGCATGACGGTACCCTGATGAGTCTAGTGAGAGACGAAACATGTATCTCTGCCGTATCATTGTGGCGGGGAGGGTAAGCTTTGACTTTCTTCTCGGTATGGTGATACAGGTAGGCCACCATCTCGATGGTGGTGGAATAGGATGAATTGTGTTTTATTATAATTTATTCTAACTGTGCAACCTCTAACACAGAAAGGATATGATGGAGCGAGGTTTGCATTCACTGTTTCGCATTTTACTTTACATATATATATATATATATATATATATATATATATATATATATATATATATATATATATATATAAATAATTTTGGTACGGTTTGATTCGGTTGTCACTATATAGCAGCGGAGTGTTCGTAACAGAATTTCTACGATAGGTGGAAAGTATTATACAACTCTTAGGACAATATTTTGAATAATTTATTTTGTCGCAGTATAAAATTTAATATAAAACACTGATGATAAAGGAGTAATCCACTCATCCTCAAAGCAAGGAAAGGAAAAAACGTTCCATAAAATATAAAACTGCTTCTTGATTATAGTTCATTTATCAAATATGTCTGATAAATGCCTCAAACGTGGGCCGCGAAAGGGAGAGAGCACCATCTCGGCCTTCCCACGAATTTAAAGAACTTTTCGTGCTTATTTTCTCAATATTGTCAATTTTTACGCATTTTTCTAACCTTCTCATTTATATGATTATATATATATATATATATATATATATATATATATATATATATATATATGTATATATATATATATATATATATATATATATATATATATATATATATATATATATATATATATAGTTGCTTATTTTCTTAGGAATATGGTTCATTTTTATATTGAAACTACATATATAAAGTAGTCATAATTATTGTATATATATTTTAAATTTCAGGACGTTTCGATTCTTTCGAAACTTTTTCAACTGAGGCTTTCGGCGGATTCTACAAAAATGTACATTTTTAGTATTATTATATACGGAATAACAAATTAAAAAATACCATTAAGAACAGAGATTTTTGTTTTACGTAAAAATTAATTACAACACAAACCAATTATAATCACACACTCTATTATATATTAACTTTTCAAAAGTATTTTTAAAAGTCCAGCTAGAAGAATGGACATTACATTTTTAACCCTATAACTGCCTTGACTTGACTGAATGTGGAACCCAGATGGTGTATGTTTTAGGTACTTTAAGTGGCGTAAAAAGTTTGGGTCTTTTAATTGAAGTGATATCTTTCTAAAAAAATATCGTGATTCAATTTAGAAGAACTGAAAGCGGAGAATTATTTTTATTTATTGTTTTATTTATTTTAGAAATTCCCTTATATTGGTTTATTTTAATAGGTTGAAATAAATTTGATTTAGATTATTGATGTCTGTTTTATCGATTATGGCATTCGGATTTTTTTTTATTGCGATCATTTCGTAAAATTCTCGTTTTCCTTTGTTGGTTTCAGTTTTCAAGATTTTTGTATTTTCATAATCAAAGGTGTGCTTGTGTTTCATTTCGTGTTTTTTTTAGGGCTGTAATATTTTTTTTTTGTCATATTTATGTCCATTTAGACGATTTTGCAGATACTGACTAGTACCGATGTAATTCGATGGACAACCCTTGCAGGGTATTGGGTAGACAACATTTGATTATTTTGTTTTTTGGAATATCACTTTTTAATTTGCTGAAATTGCTTTTAGGTAAATTATGGCCCTTATGACTAGTGGTTATATCATGTTTTTAAAAAAAGTTTGAAAGTTTTCGGAAAGTTTTGGTATGTATGGCAAGGAAAGATATTTTTTTTGATTTTATTGTCTCTAAATTTTTGGTTTTATTGTTTCCATGTTTGTATTTTTCTAGCCTTTCTTTAAAAATTTTATTAATTAGTTTATTTGGGTAAGAGTTTGACATAAGGACCTCTTTTGCTTCTTTGATACAGTTGTTTCTAAATTCGGGATTACTAAGAATGATGGCTCTATCAGCTATTCCAATTATTACTGATTTTTTTTGGGCCATGTGGTGTTGGGAATTGTAGTTGAGGTAGCGACCAGACCATGAAGATTTTGTGTACCACTCAGTTAGTATTGTATTATTTTTGTGATGCAACGTCATATCTAGGAAGTTTATGGGGTTATTATTTTCAAATTCTATAGTAAATTGTAATTTTTCATGACAGCTGTTAAATTTGTTTAAAATATATGAATCTTGATTTTTTGGTATAGCTGTTATGCAATTATCTATATATCGGTAAAAGAATGGTAGTTGGAATTTTAAGCTGTTTAAGGTCTTCTAACACTAATTGAGCAATAACACTCAATATAGATGCACCCATCGCACAACCCTCAATTTGCTTAAAGAATACATTTTTGTATTTGAAGTATGTAGAAGTTAGGCAGATTTCTACAGCTTCAAGAAAATCATCTAATCATCTTTATCATCTATCATCTATCATCTATCATCTATCATCTATCATCTATCATCTATCATCTATCATCTATCATCTATCATCTATCATCTATCATCTATCATCTATCATCTATCATCTATCATCTATCATCTATCATCTATCATCTATCATCTATCATCTATCATCTATCATCTATCATCTATCATCTATCATCTATCATCTATCATTTATCATCTATCATCTATCATCTATCATCTATCATCTATCATCTATCATCTATCATCTATCATCTATCATCTATCATCTATCATCTATCATCTATCATCTATCATCTATCATCTATCATCTATCATCTATCATCTAATCATCTTTATATATGTAGTTTCAATATAAAAATGAACCATATTCCCAAGAAAATAACCTACTAAAAACATATTGAATTGTTCAAGAAAAATTTATTCCTATATTATATATATATATATATATATATATATATATATATATATATATATATATATATATATATATATATATATATGAAGTAAAATGCTAACAGTAAATGCAAACTTCGTTCCATCATATCATTTCCGTGTTAAGAGGTTGCACAGTTGATATAAAAACCTAAAAACCCTTCCGGCAGCCAAAAACAAGAAAAACAGTATAAGCAGACATATTTTAGTTCCGCATTCTGTATGGCTCTATTTTTTGCATCGAACCCAACTTTCTCTAGACTCGGCTTCATAGTTGCTTTCTATTTTTTCCAAATAGTCGCTATTACTGTGGCTTTTAATAAGTCTTCTTTTCATAATTTTTGCTTCTGACTTTGTCTCAATTTTCTTTTCGAATTTCATCTTAATTTGAAGAGTGCTCGTTAACTCGATGATCATTTCTTTTTACTGCTATGTGCAGAAGTTTTTTTTTTGAGAGAGGAACTGATATTTTCATGAAGTCATCAGGCTTTCCTGTCTCATTTATGAAGATCGTTGTTTTAACGATTGGATTTTTTTGACTACAGTTGAATCAACTTCAGAGTCAGAGTCAGACACATTTGCTGTTGTTGCTAATTGCCCATACGTTGCCGAAAATATTTGAAACTATTAGATAATATTTGGCAACCTGTTGAACTTGTCAGTTTAAACGTCCGGTATAGTTACGAAACTTTTTAGTAAATTACCCGACATATATCTCAGTTTTGTTTGAGGATCAAAGCCATTATAGAAATGATGTTTAAATTTGTCCACAATATCATGCATGTGTAATAACATGCACATTGCACGTACCTAATTCAATTGACGGTGCAAAGGGCGATTAAAATAATTTGATCGTTTAACTTAAGTGGCAATGAAAAGATAATAAAACAAATGGAGTGGAGTGCCTGGATACAAAAAATCTTTTAATCATTCAATTGGTAAATTTATCAACTGAATCAGTGTTTAAAGCACAGGCTCTGAATATTATTATTTTTACGTGCATTTTCCAGAACTATTAATGGATTATCTATATCGGGAGTATCCAAAATTTTTAGTCAAAGAGCCATACTTACTCCTCCACTAAGTTCCAAGGACCAAAATCTAGCTAGCTTATCATACCAACACATTGTAGTTTTTAATTATGCGAATATTTTCGTATTTTGACTAGCCGATGAGTGGGATGTCCATGCTGCAAAGCGCGGGGGTGGACTACGCTCCGTTCGCAAATTCGGATGGTATTTAATAGCAAGTGTCAAGGACATTTCATTGCGATGGAAATAGCGTATTGTTACGACTAATTACAACCATCCCTAACAAGTATATAAAAAATAAAAGTGTTGTTGCTCTAGTATTAAAGGTCGTAGAAAATGAGGGTGATTCAAAACCATTGCATCATTCATTAACAGGTTTTGTGTGAAAAATTCTTGGATATGTGAGAAATTTTAAAGCCAAAGTCATGCCAGCGATTAATTATATCAGATCACATGCGCTTAATTATATGAAAATGATTTACCATGTTATACTGGCTGCAGTAAGCTGACTTGGCTGCAGAAAAATTCTAACGTTTGTTTTTCTTTGAGCCCCGAACAATAACCGACATTTTCTTGAATGAAAGGAATATATATATATATATATATATATATATATATATATATATATATATATATATATATATATATGTCAGTTATTGTTTCTTAATTGGCCGTTAAATTAAAAAATCTGATTATTACTTGGTATGATTTACTAACGTTGTAAATTTTTTACAATGTAATTAAAATGAACTATGCCGGGCTGGACTGATGGTGCTGGCAGGCCGGTGTTGGTCCGCACGTAGTAGTTCGGAGACCTGTGATCTGGAACATCAAATATACAGGGTGCTCAAGATAAGGTGGGCCATTATTGGAATCTCGCCAACAGTAAGAGATACGGATTTGGTTAAATGGGAAAAAAGTTGTATCATTTAACAATGGTAAGAATGGTTAGTATTTGAAATATTTTTAAACAAGGAAATTTTTGAATTTTGAATTAAATTTTTTTTTTGGCGTTAATATTAAAGTTAGAGTGAAAGCGATAAAGTTGTCTTACAGCAACTTTTAATGACCTTCACGATAATATTTGCCAATTTTTTATTTGTCGTTTCGTCTACGAGCAATTACCAACAACTTAACTTTTTTTTTTAAATACAGTCCTAAATTTTTTAATGTCAAAGTTCTTTTTATTCGGAATTCAACAATGTATCACATATTATGAATCTTTTTTTAGCTTTATTAAGAAATTTTTAAATTACGAGCCTGTAATTTTTATTAATTTTATAAAAATATAATAAGTTAAACACTCTAATTTTAATAAGATGTTTACATGTATTTCATAATAATTATAAAACGTTAACTTAATTACCAATTGATAACTATTAACAATAAACAAGAAATACATAAAAAATACAGGGATATAGTTGCAAATAATAATATGAACATCAAAACGAAAGGAATTATAATTTCAGGAGGTGTCGTGTGGATTGATTATTGGCGTTATACTTTGGAATGCTTCAAAAAAGTTTTGTTTATAGACATTGACAATGCTATTTTTAGGTAAAATTTTACAATACTACATACAACACAGTTTTGGTTTAAAAGGAAAACTTTTAACTCATAAGAAAATTATTTAAAAAAAGGGATTACTTGTGATAATAATACAGGTTTACAAAAGAAAAAGTGAATGCCTATTTGACTAGACCATTTTATTCTTATATAATTTGACGCCCTGAATCCAAATCTGAGGTTCGCCAACCTCTACCACGTCAGGTTCAAGGGCATTTCAAGGTCAAATGGAGTAAAATTTACTAAATAAAACTGAATAAATAAATACATACGTCTTTGACGTCGCTGAAACCAAATTCGTGATTTGTTTCATCCCCTAAGGTCGATTAGAGGTCATTTTAGAGTCATTACGAGGTTAAGTTGAGAAAAATCCATTAAATAAATCTGAAAAAGAAATGTAGGTGTTTGGGGTGTGGTTTGTTTAATCCTCCAAGGCCATTTCAGGGTCATTTCAAGGTCAAATCAAGAAAAATACACTAAATAAATTTGAAAAAGAAGATGTGTGAGTTTTTGGGGTTGATGAATCTAAATTACTGGTTTGTTTATTCTCCCAAGGTTAACCAGAGGTCATTTCAAAGCCATTTCAAATTGAAAAATCCACTAAATAATTCTGTAAAAGAAGAGAACCCATGCTCAGCTTGATCAATATCTGTTACATATCAGACAGGCAAGCGGATCAAATTCTTGAGCCAAAACTCAAGCTCCCAAAACCTCGTAGCTCATATACAGCTAGATTGATGTCCATTACACAGCAGTTATGCAAGCGGAGTTAGTTGTTATGGAATAGTAACCCATACCCCAAGCTCCCAAACTCACATAATCCACGCACAGCTACATTGATATCCATTACACAGCAGACAGGGGAGTGTTTTTAAAGCAAAACCCAAGTTGCCAAAACCACACACTCTGCCTGCAGCGAGAATGATTGCCACTATACCGCAGACAGGCGACCAGACCAAGTTTTTATAAATATGCCAAAACATAAGCTCTCATATACTGCCCTCGATTCATTGATATGAGCAGCTCAGAGCTGTCCAGGTGCAAGAAACGCTCGCTTTATTCAAGTAGTGCATTATGCCTCGGCGCTTGTCAGATCTGCTTTCCCCTTGCCCCTCAAGCACCAATAAAAATATTTGGTATATAAAGCCCTAGCAGCTATCAGTTATCATTTTTAGATGCTATTTTTGGATAAAAAACATTTTATACATGAAATGGAGACACAAAAATAAGATTATTTCACAAGATATCGGACTTACGTTCATGTTTTTTTTTAACGAATTGCGAAATATTTATGGCCGAAAATGCCATGACACCAGACAAAATTCAAAACTAATAAGTAATAATATATTATTTTTACCTTTTTGTCTTCAATATGTTTCGCTTTGTATATTAAAAACACAAATTCCGAAAAAATATAATTTCTAGGTTATTTACTGTTCAAATTAACACTTTAACCGCTTTATTCAGATTTGCTCGGAGCTACTCAGGGTTTGATGCACCCGAGCTTAAAACTCTTGAATCGAGGGCAGTAATAATCACATATCTCATACGCAGCGAGGTCAGTCCCCCTTACGGAGCAGACATAGGTGAAAAGCAAGGATTTATGAGTATACGAAATAAAACCCAAGCTCTCCGAAAACCACATAGCCCAGGCACATCATGTATGAGAGTTGGGGGTTTGTGTTATGCACTTATAAAAACTTGCTTTGCTACCCTAGCTGTTATGTATCGGATATCGATCTAGCTGCGCGAGGAGTATGTGGTTTTAGAAGCTTGGATTTCGCCTTGAAAACTCGCTCCCTTCACATGTCTGCGTGGGGTATGTGATTTTGGGAACTAGAATTTCGGCTCAAAAACTTGATCCGCTTACATGTCTCTTTTTAGTGGATTTTATCAATTTGTCCTTGAAATGACCTTTGGTTAACCTTGAGGTGTTAAACAAACCATGAATTCAGATTCAGATCTATTTAGTTGATTTTTCTCAATTTAACCTCGAAATGACCTTAAAAGGACCTCTGACTGAAGTTGAGGGGATTAAACAAACCACGAACTCTGATTCAGTGACCTCAAAAACGTACGTATCTACTTCTTCACACTTATTTAGTGAATTTTACTCCATTTGACCTTGAAATGACCTTGAACCTGACGTGATAAAGGTTATTGGACCTCAGATTTGGATTCAGGGTGTCTAATTATATAAAGATGAAATTATCGGGGCAAATAAGCATCCTTTTTTTTTTGTAAATACCTGTGTAATTATTTCCGATGGCCATATCCGTTCTAGGCGAACAGGTTGATTGACTTGTTTAATAGCCTGCTCACTAGTTTATCCTCCAGATAAACTGATCCCTGAAGGTGTCTCCAGTAGGCCAAAGCTTCGCACTTGAAGATGACGTGTGAAGCCGTCTCGTCCTCTTCACCACATAGTCTACATAGCATAGTGGTTATTCGTTGAAGATACCCATTGTATGTAGATGTTTTCTCAAGCGTCAATCGACAGTTATAAGTCCCGTCATCAGCCTGATTTATTGACTGCTTAGACTTAGGACTTCACGGCTTAGTTTGCCAGATGTCGGTTTGCAAAAAATGTATAGGTAATTTGAACTCTGACGCAAATTGTGTGCAAAAAATGTATGGGTAACTGGACGAAAGTTCGAAAAAAGTATGGGTAATAGATCCCTTTCCATAGAGACCAGTTCAAGAATTAGATAATCCCGAAAAACAGTTAAATGAAATGCCGCAAGTAAAATTGATGAATGAGATGAGAAATAAAAAGAGACTCCGTATACCTGAAGGAGGTTGCGGTGGAATGGGATCTGGCAACTAAAGATCGCGAAACCTTATTTCATAACTTGAGATTTCCCATACTCAACCAAGCAGATAACTTTTCATTCATTTTTTTCGCGAAAAATAAACGACCAAAGACATTCTTATTTTTTGTCAAAATAACAAAAATTTAATAGAAAAACTTTAACCCTCCAGAGACATTGTGCTCAATAAAATTCTACAATTTTACGTGCGGAACCACTTAACTTGTTTTTCAGGAATATCTAATTTTTGTACTTGTTTTTTCCGACCGAATTACCCACACATTTTTCACGAAAATTTGAGACTTGGAAAAATTCACGGATTTTTGCGAACAGAAGCGAAATACGTCTTGCGCTAATACGATAAGTATTGTACAAGGATAAATATTTTTTGACAAGAAAAAAATAAATATCTTTGTCTACAAACATTGATATATTTTTATTTCTCTCTACACTTTATTGGTTTCATGGTAAATTTGCGTGGTGCGCTCGCCTTCAATTGAACCGGCAAAGTTCAAAGGAGGTTCGCTGCAGGTTCACGGCCGGCTTATCACGAGCACGTCACGCGCCTTTTATAAAATTAAGTATTTTTCCAAATCCTAAATCACTTGATAAATAATATAATGATCCCTGTTTTAATAAAACTAGAATTACCGAAAAATATATCTACTTAAAAAATTAAATTTTTAAGCAATAAAATAATTTTTATTTAAGTAACACGCAAATTATTTTCAGAATGAAAGTTATGTTTTTTTTTTACAAAGAAATTCTCTATGGAGTTTTTGTAACAAAAAGTTTTATATTAATAAAGCTATTTAAAATTTTATATATGTTATTGCACACGAAATTTTGTAGATCTCAAAAGCCTACACATTTTGTTCCAAACCGTATAAAATATTAATTATTTTATGTAAATATTTATTTTAGGAGTTTCGGTAAGCACAATAGCGCTTACCGCGACTTCTTTAGGTTGTTTACCGCGACATTTGCGGCGTTGCCGCTTTTTGGTGCGCTACACATCTAAAGATATATAAAAAAGTCGAGGTGCGGTAAACACCGATATACTGGGTGTCAACGAATCTATTAGACAAGTCATAATTTCTAGAGTATTATGTGTATCAAAATGAGAATTGGTACAGGTAAATGGTATGTGAAGGGGAGAGTTTTCGCATATTTTCCACTTTCTGGCCACTTCCGGTTTCACCGGAAATGGCCCCCGTTTTGAATTTTTAAATGGAACACCCTGTATATTTTAACATTTTTAGATTTCTGAGAAAATTCTAGATCAGAATATGACATTTTAAAAACTTTTTACGTCTACTTAATTTTTTTAGAGCCACTTTTAAAATTGCATCTAGGTGGCCATGATCAGACGCAAACTAATCTAAGGGCCTTAGGTGATGTCAAAAAAATACAATCGCAAAGTTTTAGCGACTAGTATGAAAGACAGGAATAAGACAAGTTGACAAAATTACGTTTTCATTTCTAACTATTAATTTTCAAATGGCGACCCCTTTTTGACAACTACTTTTCGAAAAAAGCATTCTTTGACGAATCTAACGGTACTAATTTATTTGCCATTGGATTAGACATAAGAACAGAAATTAAATATTATTAAGCAAAATACTGGATAATTTATTTACTTATGACAAGTGCGCCATGGACAGCCATGATGCATAATAATTTGCAACTGTTTTTATCAAGTCTTCTTTGGAAAACAAAGCACTCACTTAAGTAGATAATGACAGTGACATACGCTCTAAGAACAGACGTAAAAGTTTCTTAATTTTCGTTAAGTTTAGTTTAAATTTTCGTTAAAATAATGTATACTCGGCAGCATTCCTTGAATTTCTATGACACTCTCCAAATATTAATAACATATCCACTTTTTCACTTTGAGTATACATTATTTTCACGAAAATTTAAACTAAACTTAACGAAAATTAAGAAACTTTTACGTCTGTTCTTAGAGCGTATGTCACTGTCATTATCTACTTAAGTGAGTGCTTTGTTTTCCAAAGAAGACTTGATAAAAACAGTTGCAAATTATTATGCATCATGGCTGTCCATGGCGCACTTGTCATAAGTAAATAAATTATCCAGTATTTTGCTTAATAATATTTAATTTCTGTTCTTATGTCTAATCCAATCGCAAATAAATTAGTACCGTTAGATTCGTCAAAGAATGCTTTTTTCGAAAAGTAGTTGTCAAAAAGGGGTCGCCATTTGAAAATTAATAGTTAGAAATGAAAACGTAATTTTAGTCAACTTGTCTTACTCCTGTCTTTCATACTAGTAACTAAAACTTTGCGATTGTATTTTTTTGACATCACCTAATGCCCTTAGATTAGTTTGCGTCCGATCATGGCCACCTAGATGCAATTTTAAAAGTGGCTCTAAAAAAATGAAGTACACGTAAAAAGTTTTTAAAATGTCACATTCTGATCTAGAATTGTCTCAGAAATCCAAAAATGTTAAAATATACAGGGTGTTCCAATTAAAAATTCAAAACCGGGGCCATTTCCGGTGAAACCGGAAGTGGCCGGAAAGTGGAAAATATGCGAAAACTCTCCCCTTCACATACCATATACCTGTACCAATTCTCATTTTGATACACATAATACTCTAGAAATTATCACTTGTCTAATAGATTCGTTGACACCCGGTATATATATATATATATTATATATATATATATATATATATATATATATATATATATATATATATATATATATATACCACATCATTATGGCATCTTTTGGAAAGGGCCAAATCAATGGTGAAAACCTTATAACACTTCACATTCAGTATGAAATTAATCTGGATAAACAGACAGACGCAATCAGAGAACTTTTTCTTGTACTATGTTACCAATTATCTTTTCCATTTACCCTAATGGTTGGTTCGTATTTCCAAAAATTAACAATTAATACTAAGAATGTAAAATAACAATTTTCACTTGCAAGTTAAATGATAAACTGTACTTTCATCTGTTCAGAGTCCCAACTAAAAATTAAAAATTAACAATTCACAACTAATAAGTTGACGAACGTTCAACTTCTTTATTTCGGCTAAATTCATGTTCGCTTTCGGACGTTTTCGGCTGGAGGAAAAATTGAACAGTATATCAACATAGAAAAAGTCACATTATAAATAAATAAAACAGTAAAAATGTATCATAAAATAGTTGAAACACTTTAGATTACAATTAATTGCACAACCACAATTGATGAGCAAAAAATTTACGTTGTACTTTTAGGTTAAAATACCAATGGACTATTTTGACTAGTCATCCATAATTTTTAGTAATTGTTAAATTTTGAAGTATGAACAACCCATTTTTTTCTGCAGGCAGTGTAAATTTTATGACAATTCTTAGTATTAGTTGTTAATTTTTCGAATTATGAACCAATTATAATTTGTGCTAATTGAAATCCTTTAATACGTAAAGTGGTGGTACGCATTTGACCGGTCTTTAAATTCTATAACAACCAGACGACTCATACAGGCAAGGTTATCTTTATTTACTTTTCTATGTTTGCTCTAGCTTTGTATGTACAAGGTTTTCAACACTTTTTTAGAAACAACTTATTTATTTATTCGCCAAAATTGACGATTCTAAGTAAATCTCGTCACCTTAAATTCTCAAACGTCAAATCAAAACATTACTCATAATTGTGAAATAACTAATATTGTTATTATTTTAATTTCGACAACGTATCTTGTGGTTCTAGACGGGAATAAAATACCTACCGAAGCAATAAAAAAGTATAACAAAAAGCATATATATATATATATATATATATATATATATATATATATATATATATATATATATATATATATATATATATATATATACAGGTTTGGAAAATCCCAACCAGAAACTCGGCGTTTCTTAAGTATGATAAAGAAAATACTATATTATTTTCAAATCAGAATGAGACAGAAGATAAGCATCTCGTAAGCATCGACATACGTGTAAATTACCAGTTTGGCCCTCGGATGAGGGGTAATACAATGCTGGCGCGGTGAGAGCGGGCGGCAGCATACGCCACGCCCTAGCACAACAAGAGCATTCCAAGTTCAATTTTCAATCAGGCCGTCGAAACATAAGTACCGTGTTTCGCGCCCAATTTTTTTGTTACAATGGAAGTTTATTCCACGGAACAAAAAGAGCAGATTATTAAGTGGTACACTATTCTGGTAAATGTAAATAATCAGCAGATTTGTATTTACGTGCGAAAATCATCCTATTCCTTGAAAATTTCAAATTTCGGAAATTATTAAAAAATTTGGGACAATCGGTTGTCTAAAAATTTGTAAAAAATGCACTGATAATAATGAGGAGCAACCGGTTCCTCAAATTACTGAAGAACGAGCAAATCGGGAGACTGACGTTTGTAGTTTGGCAGAAATTAATTTTCCTTGCAATAGTATCGTAATTGCCTAAGAATGATATGAACGCTCGAACAGTTCGGAATATTTTAAAGCGGAATAAATATCGCTGTTACAAATTGCGAATAACTCAAGAAATTTTTCCGAAAGGCCAGGAAACACGTGTTACTTTTATTTTTTACCAGCTTCTTAAAATCAAGTACCATTATTTTAAATTCGAGCCATTCATTCTTAACTTAAAGTACTAATCCTTTATAATTCGATCTAAGATTCTGTTCACTTAAACTTAAACTGTAAAATTAAATAATAAACTTCATAAAATAAATTTATTTTGTTATATCTGATTAAATAAATAAAGTCCTTTTTTAAAAACCAATTTTCCTCGGTCACGATATAACATATATATATATATATATATATATATATATATATATATATATATATATATATATATATATATATTACAGCTGTAAACTAGGAAGCAAGCTACGATACAACAGTATGCCTTATTTCACCTGTTCAACATGGTCAAATGGGTTGTCCGTCGCTTTCTTTTTTTTCAGAGGTTCTGTTCTGGATTTTCCACACCTGTATATATATATATATATATATATATATATATATATATATATATATATATATATATATATACATGTTATATCGTGACCGAGGAAAATTGGTTTTTAAAAAAGGACTTTATTTATTTAATCAGATATAACAAAATAAATTTATTTTATGAAGTTTATTATTTAATTTTACAGTTTAAGTTTAAGTGAACAGAATCTTAGATCGAATTATAAAGGATTAGTACTTTAAGTTAAGAATGAATGGCTCGAATTTAAAATAATGGTACTTGATTTTAAGAAGAGTTAGGTAGAATTGACCTTATTCAGTGGTTGCAGGTATTTATAGGTTCTGTCTATGCTGACACGTTTATTCCTTTGTTCTATAGATTTCTATAGAAGTGTGATGCTTGATCAGCTATTAATATGAGAACTGCGTCTTAGTTTAATTATGTCAACGTAACTTAATGTGAATTACTTGAAATATAATATCTAAAGATAAACACTTGCATCCGATTACATAACGGACTTACATTTTAATAATAAAAGGGGCATTTTCCCTTATAACATATATACATATATATATATATATATATATATATATATATATATATATATATATATATATATATTCTTGATTCTTGAACCATAGATTATATAATTTTTCCTTTATTTTGTCTTTTCTAGGGTTTAGGTTCTATATTTAATAAAAAATACAAAATAATTGACGTTTCGCCCTTTATTTAATGCATTTTCAAAATTTTCTTTTCCTAAAAATATTTTTATATAATTAACACTCACATATCTACAATTTTAAAAAACAAACAAGACATTTCAAAACAGTATTTAAATTTTTAAAAATATTTAATTTTACCGGTACATACCTTGACATTTTGTTATTATATTACTAAATAAAATTTAATCTTTACAACGTCTACTGAGGATACATGGAATGCGAATGTGTTTTTTTTTTATATTTTTTATATTTTACAATGCCCAAAAAAAAAACAAATAAACGTTTAGTTTTATGTTTAAGAGGATATTCAATTTTTGATTTTTATTTGACAGGATCGAATACTTAATATTTTTGTTTAAATTAGGCTTGTGTAAATGTGGCTCAAATTTCCCATATCTGTTCTGTCATTAACAGTGTTTTTATCTTTTTTAATTTCAATCATTTCCTTTATCTGTAATTTTTGGTAATTCATATCTTTGTTTTTTATTTTGGTACTGTTATAATCAAAAGTATGTTTTTCGTCCTGTGTGTGTTTGTTTAACGCTGTTGAGGCGTTTTTCGTATATTTATAGCCATTTAATCTGTTCTTCAGCAATTGGCTCGTCATGCCTATATATTTTTTGGGACAATTTGTGAAAGGGATCGAATATATTACATTTGATTTATTCGGAGGAGTTTTACTTTTCAAATTTGTGAACAATGTATTTAATTGTATTTAATTTATTATGTGACTTGTGGCATACGATAATATCGTGCATTTTTAAAATGTATTTTATTTTTTCTGACAGCTCACTAGTAATGCTACATATTTTTGCTATTTATGTTCAATGTTTTTTGTTTTTACGTTATTATCAAACTTATATGTTCGTTTAACAATTATTTTGGTGATAGTCTTTTCGTTGAAATTATTATTTATTAGTGTATTTTTTACTTTTTGCAGAATTTTTGGTCTGAATTCTGGAGACCTTAGGGAGATAGCACGATCAGACAGACCAATTATAACACTATTTTTTTGAGTTTTTGAATGATTAGAGAAACAGTTTAGATATCTACCTGACCACGTTGACTTGGTGTACCATCAGTTAAAATTTTGTTTTTTCTGCGTATAAGTGTCATGTCTAGAAAATTTATTTTATTATTTTTTTCTGTTTCGGACGTGAACTGTAATTTTTCGTTGAAACTATTAAACTCTTGGAGAATTTCATTTATTTTATTTTGTAGTACGGCTGCTATGCAATCATCGACAAAACGTTTGAAAAATATTATATTAAAATTTAATTTTTCTAAAACTTTTTCCTCTAAATATTCCATTACTAACCGAGCAATGGTAGATGAAATTTGTGATCCCATAGCACATATATCAGTTATTTCCTGCTAATGTTGCTCTCGGTCCGATACAGCTCCACTGACGAGATCATGAGGTGATCGAAACGCGTATGGACAGAGGACCAGAGCGATATTTGCAAGAAATAAACTGTTTGTACATATATTTTTCATATTCTCTGCCTGAAAGGAGAATTACATATATAACAAAGTATTTAAATACGGCAGAAAGATTTCTTTATTTCTTACTGAAATTTTGATTGTTTAAAAATTTCACTTTACTCCGTTAATTCATAGATGTCGTTCGACTGGCGATATTTTTCAGTCTGACATCGAAGTTGGTAGACGGCAGGTGTAATATCCTGCCGACATACCCTGAAATTTATGGTTCATATATCAGTTATTTCCTGCTAATGTTGCTCTCGGTCCGATACAGCTCCACTGACGAAATCATGAGGTTATCGAAACGCGTATGGAGAGAGGACCAGAGCGATATTTTCAGGAAATAAACTGTTTGTACATATATTTTTCATATTCTCTGCCTGAAAGGAGAATTACATATATAACAAACTATTTGAATTTCTTTGTTCCACCAAACAGGCACAAATATCCCGTTGAAGGTATTTTTCAAGTTCTGTATTATTGTATTCATTTTGTATTATTGTATTCATTTTGTATTAATTCTTATTTGTAGGTTAAGCTGCCACTTTAGTTTTAATAATGTTTGTCTGTAAATGTTTTACGATTATGTTTTAGTTGTTTGTTATGAACTGTTGTTTAATGTGGGAAATAAATTTTAAAAACTCAATTTTACTGTTCCTAACGACTATATAAGGGGTTCGCCAATTTATTCCGATTTTTAGAAGGTATTCGCAAGAAGAAAAATATTAGGAACCGCTGGTTTATACAATAGCTACTAACTAATATCGAACAGCCGCAAATCGTGGGCGAAACGGCCATACGCTACCAAAATATTACGTTGCAAATGCTGTCATAATATTGTGTAATGAATTTTTGATAATAAAACTAGCGAGAGATAATAAACGTCATTAATTAAACGTCAACATTTTTAAAACAAGTCCGCCTATTAGGGGAATAACATCAGCACATATAAGTGACTGTCGTAATATTTTTAAGCTTGTGCTAACAACAACATATTAGTTGTTTGTTTCATTCATGAGCGTATGACGAAATTAACTGATGTTTAGTATTATCGATTAATTCATTTTTCTTTTTTCCAGATGTTGTTCATAATGCGACTTCTCTCCATCAACTGGTGTTCTTATAAACATTTATCCGCCTCAAGTTATCATTATCAGACTGAGTGTAATAAAAATAATTACCAGTGTGTCCGTTCGTTGTAACTTTAAACATTAACACCGACCCCGTACCTTTCTAGGCTAGTTTTGTTTTTGTCCGGAGTGTTAAACTTTATCAAACGACCCCGTATAATCCTAGTTTAGTTTTTCGCGAGTCTAGCGTTGCCACATACCCTGTAGAAGGCGTTCGGGCTACAGTTAATTCCCAAATTATCTTTGCCGACGTCAGAGGCGCGTCAGACTGGTGGGGCGTACTTTTGAAGTAAATTTATAGCCAAGTGTGCGGTACTATTTTCAATCCAGTTCAAGTGCAGTAGCGGAACAAGGAAGAAGAAAGAGAGAAATAGTTTTCTTTGTTGCTTCGTGCGATCCCCATTGTATGGGTAAGTTTATTATTTTATTTTATTGTTTATTATTAAGCGTTTATTAATGGGAGTTCTTTTCTTTTACAATTATTGTGATGTCATGGTGTTCTGGGTAAAAAAAATGCAAACATGGTTTGTTGTGTCTTATCGGGAGATCCCCTTTTCGCGAACTTGAGTCACCTTTGATGTAAATTGTTTGTTTACGTTTTAAAGGTTAATGTATTAGAACGATTTAAAACGTGGATACAGGAACTTTGATTTATTTTCGATTATTTTGAATTATGTTTTTAAAAAGAATATCAGAAATTAAGAAATTGGGATCTGAATTCTTAAAATGACATCGCTAAATACGCTACAGATAATATATATATATATATATATATATATATATATATATATATATATATATATATATATATATATATATATATATATATTATTTGTTTGTTTTTCTTTAAAATTTTTAAAATGAAATCAAAATGGTGGTGTTGTACTTGCTATATTTTAGATTTTTTAAAACAGTGGTAATTTAACTTCAAGATGACACACTCAATAGAATATAATTTTCAATTAATTTAGACACGTAAGTGCAGTGTTGTTCCTGAATCATTGTTCGAGCTTATTCTGACGAAGGTAAAAAAATTACCGATACGTTAAAGTTTTAAAAAATGTAAAATATAGAAAGTACAACTCCACCATTACTTTTTGATTTCATTTTAAACGGACCATAATTCCAAGAAAAACAAACAAATAAAAAATATTTTATTAAAACTCCAAGAAATAAACAAGAAATACCTCATATATATATATATATATATATATATATATATATATATATATATATATATATATATATATATATATATATATATATATATATACAATGAGCACGTAAAGTCTGGAATAAATTCATTATTTAAAAAATGCTGGGTTTTTTGAAAAAATCAGGCGTTCATGAATTGCGGACCAAAAACCATAAACAATTTTCAAAATTTGCAACGTGTTTTTAATATTCCATGAATTGCGGACTAACGACGAAAGAGCCATCAGAAATCTACCTGTCCGATAACTTACCTACCTGCTACTAATAATTATTTTATTAGCTAATCTACTTGAAGGAATATTTAAATATAATGGAATACAATTAATGGAAAAATATATATAACTCATGAATTGCGGACCAAATACGAACTAAACCTGAACTACCCCATATATTGTATGTAATATTTTAGTTTAGTTGTTTAATAAAATGATTTAAAATTAGTTTTTGTAATGCATAAGCTACGTTGGTCTATAAATAACTTCAAAGTAGACGTTTATATACTTTATATAGACGTTATAGCTACTTTATATAACATTTTTGCGATCTGGTTTTAAGCGTCTAAATGTTTTTTTTGTTAAATTCTTATAACTTGGATTATCAGTATTATATAGTAATTCGTCCTCTTAGTACGCTGATATTACTAATTTTGTAGTTGCCATCGTTCAAGTAAATTTACTAACTACCATGTTTATTTATTTCCCATATATATTTTATCAAATAATAGACATCTGCTTGAACACTTGATAAAATATTTCTTATAAAAGGTAGGCAATTACAATATAAATATCTTGTAAAATACATTTAAAAAAAAAAGATTTTTGTCAAAGATCTTCGGTAGTGTAATACCGGCTTAAATTGAGTAAAAATTTCATCGAGTGGCCGCCGAGGTCTCCAGACTTAAACGCTCTTGACTTCTTTTTTCGAGTTACCTTAAAGTTAAAGTTTTACAAACTAGGCCAATTGACATAGAAAACTTAGAGGAACGTATTATTCAAGAAATACTGGTAGTCATAAATGTTCAGAATGAATTTATGAATTGTTTAAGTTACTGTCAAATAATGGGAAGCATATACAGTACTTAAGAAAATTATAAATTAACTGTTGTTGCTACTTCATTTTCAGTTTTAACTGTCAATAAATCAAACATGTAATAGAAAAATGTTAAAAATATTACAGAGACTCTAAAAGTGCACAAAAATTGGCGTCGCTATTTAACAAATCAAAGTTGATTACTTCACAGCTTCACAGTCATCGTGTATGATTTAATATGTTGGAAAAATTTGTGTATATATATATATATATATATATATATATATATATATATATATATATATATATATATATATATATATATATATATATATATAATTTCACCGATTTCTCAGAACCAAATACCAGATTTTCGATATGCTGAATCCAAATCTGAAGTTAGAATTCACTTGTTGTTTTGGAATGTCGTGATATTCTAACCTAAATGTGCGAAAATTGTGGTCTATCTCTTTTTTTAAGGTTATGTTATAGGACAAGTCTTCCCCTTCAAAACCTGCTTGGATTTATATTGAAATTTTTTTTTCATTTTTAAAATATCGTCAGATGAAATTTATTAGTTTGGCATAACATCCCGTCAATTTCCAACAGCCCAATCTTGGACAGACCGATTTTATTTTTAAATAGGTTGATGTTTTCTCGTCTGTATGCTACTCCGGCTGTTTTAAGAGCTACTCTTTTGATTGATAGTATCAGTTTTTTTTACAATCAATGAAAAATTCAACATAGCAGCTTAAAATTAAGGTTTCTAGTCGGAATTTCAAACCCAAACAAAAATAGCGACCTTGAAACGAAATCCAAGTTTTAGTCAAGGATTTTCGAGATACGAGAAATAAAAATGTAGTTAGAATTTTATAACTATCATTTCCAAAGTGGCGAATTCAATATGGCGGACTAAAATTTTTGAAAACCCTGAATTTGTGACTGAAACTTTCTACTCGGGGGTTTTTGAGGTTGCTGAATACGGAAACCAATTTAAATTCTTATATTTGCGATGAAATAAATACTCCAGTTCATGAGATAACAGATTTCAATCACATATAGCATTCGAATGAAGAGTAGGTGAGTGAAATCTGCCATTTTAAGAATTGAAGTAAATATGCCATCTTAAATATGAAAATATAAAAAATTTGAATTGATTTTCGTACTCAGCCACCTCAAAATACCCCCGAGTACAAAAATTCGGATTTTTCAAAAACTTTATTCCCTATATTGAATCAGCCATCTTAGAAATGACAATTTGGCGAGATTTTAGAGATGAAAAAAGATAATCAATATAAATCCAAGACGGTTTTGAAGGGAATCTTCCCCTTCCCCAATAATTTCAACTACCATATATAGTTTAACGATAAAAATGAATCTTTCCTTGTAATATAACCTCAAAAATTGCAAATAAACGTGATTTTGCATAGCAACAGGTCAATTCTGGCTTCAGATTTACATCTATGTCGAAGACCTTCGAAAAAGTATAGTCTAGTTTTAAAATTTGTCGGCTTGTATTATTTAAAATACATTTTTTATTTTTGTTTTATTGGCATTTTCAAGTTGTTTTAAGTTTAAATTGTCTTTGAAATCCGTTCAAACTGATTCATGTAAATCCACTTTAAGTGAGTTTGGAAAGTCATCATTATATGTAGCGACGCGGGTTCAGATTTATTTTAATTTTTTAAACGAAATTTTTTTATTATTCCGCTAAATTTTGAACGTTTCTTGTGCAATATTTCCTCTACGTTTTCTACCTTTCGAGATATTAAAATGCACACACACTTATATCTTAGTTCATTATTCTGTGGTCAAAAGTGTCGATTTTCAGTTTTGCTGCGACTTAAAATTAGTTTCGAAAAATCGACATTTGACACTTTTTTCCAAATTATACAATTTGGCCTTGCCAGGCATGTTTTAGGGCAATAGCGTGAAAACTATGGAATTTATATATATATATATATATATATATATATATATATATATATATATATATATATATATATATATATATGTATTGTTAAACGAAAATTTTTAATAAAATAACTTTTCAAATTTGCATGAACGAAGAGTCATTGACATAACAATAATTTGAATTCGAATTAACTGATTTAGAAAACGACCTTATAGCAGCTTAAAATTGGCATCAATATTAAATATCTATTAAACTTTCCGACTGGTCGTTAAAAATGCATTATATTTGCAACGCAGCTGGTTTGTTGAAACAAATCCAATTATTTTTGATAGAAAATGTTCATTATAAGTGGCAAAGTCAAATAGATAAAAGGCCAATTTAGACACGTAATTTCTTGAGAAATTTTTACGTCACGAGCTATTCGTATTTTTCAATATACAATAACATGTTAAAAATATATACAATATCATTAAAGTTGTCTGCTCAGTTAACGAGTTTTTTCTATTATCTTATCATAAGATATTTTGGTTTAATACAATTTGAATGTCGGTGATATTTTACAAAAGTTTTTATATTACAATAAAACAATAAGTGGCATTTTTTTTTAAACAATAATGATAAAATCGCAGCTATACTTTTGTAATTTTATCACTTTGACCTTGTCCTTGCTCACGTATTTCCTGCTAATATGTTTGATAAGATTTTTTTGACACGTGTGATCATAAACATATCAGAATTTTTTATGTACAGGGTTACTGACTATATTTTAATCGGCTTTTATTATGTCTAGTAGAAGAAATTGAAAAAAATTGGCATTGAGAAGGTATCACATTCCTGTGTTACAACTAAAAATCTGGCAACTATGATTGTCGTGCATGTTTTGTTTCCTTTTTATGTCAATAGCACCAAACATATTTTATCCTTGTTTAATAACCATAAAAACCATTAATCTCCTTTTTCTGTGTCAAACATTTTTCCTGAAAAAAAGAACACGTGGTAAGTTTGGGATTGCTAATAGTAAAAACCCAATAATAATATTTTAAAATTGTGCCTGAAAAATCCTGTTTATTCATTATTCTGGAAAAATCATCATACTCTGATGTTGCAGGAATCCTGGATATACTATTTAATTTTTAATTTTCTCTGAATAATCGTACTTTTATGTTTAGCAGTATTTTTCTCGTCAAATAAATGAGATGAAAATATAATGAAAGTATAATCAGTAACTCTGTACAATGATATAATCAAATACATCTCGAATCTTATTGGGGAAATTTCGAGATGGAAATAAAACAGATTCGTAGTTTTAAACTAAAGTATTAGAGATTGGTTTTTCCAATTCTTATGAAAATAAACAGCACTTTCTAAAATAAAGTTATGAATATCTTTTAAATATCCTTGAATGCGAAGGTTGCAATTCGTAATTAAAAATAATTGACTTTACTACCTGCTATTTTACACAAACCATACTCATGTAATAACATAATTTATAATTACAATCAGTTTTCTTTCTCCTCTATATTTATTATTCTTATTCAAATATTATCAAATTTAATGGTTACATGACCTACAATAAAACAATAATGATATACCCAACTTTTGATTTACAGAAATGCGGAGTTATTGAGTAAAAAATCAGATTTCTAGAAAAAAAATCTCTAGGTACGCCTCTGGAATGATCATGCATTGTTTACATGGTTTTTGCCTCTTTGGGGTCACCCAGCTTCTATCAAAATATCATTAACATATGCTTAGTAACTATACACTTATTATTATGACATTTACTTCAATTTTTCTTCAGTATTTAAAAGTATTACAGAAGTATGAAAACAGGCTTATGAATTCATGCTTTTTTCCACAATAATTTTTCTTGTGAAAATATTGCTGGTTTACAGCCACACATGATAGAGAAGGACGGCAAACATTATATTCAATAGTGGGGCCACAAGGCTGAAAGACAAAGAAGAATAATTCTTTCTCAGCCTTTATTCTTCCATGACTGACTTTATCAATCCTTAACTTTTTTGTCTATTGTGGTGAGCTTTTTGATGCCAGCTTTTACCGGCCACTTGTTAAATGTTATTTACCTATCATTTATATCCTTGTACTACTTTGCATCTCCTGGGGATACCAATATATGAGTTAATTATGACATTTACTTCAATTTTTCTTCAGTAATTAAAAGTATTACAGAACTATGAAAACAGGCTTATGAATTCATGCTTTTTTCCACAATAATTTTTCTTGTGAAAATATTGCTGGTTTACCCTAAGTAACAGCTACACATGACAGAGGAGGACGGCAAACATTATATTCAATAGTGGGGGCCACAAGGCTAAAAGTCAAAGAAGCCTTTATTCTTCCATGACTGTCTTTCTTAATCCTTTCCTTTTTTGTCTATTGTGGTGAGCTTTTTGATGCCATTTTTTACCGGCCACTTGTTAAATGTTATTTACCTATCATTTATATCCTTGTACTACTTTGCATCTCCTGGGGATACCAATTTTTGAGTTCATTATGACTTACTTCAATTTTTCTTCAGTAATTAAAATTATTACAGAAGTATGAAAACAGGCTTATGAATTCATGTTTTTTTCCACAATAATTTTTCTTGTGAAAATATTGCTGGTTTATCCTAAGTAACAACCACACATGATAGAGAAGGACGGCAAACATTATATTCACTAGTGGGGGCCACAAGGCTGAAAGACAAAGAAGCCTTTATTCTTCCATGACTGGCTTTCTTAATCCTTTCCTTTTTTGTCTATTGTGGTGAGCTTTTTGATGCCAGCTTTTACCGGCCACTTGTTAAATGTTGTTAACCTATCATTTATATCCTTGTACTACTTTGCATCTCGTGGGGATACCAATATATGAGTTAATTATGACATTTACTTCAATTTTCCTTCAGTAATTAAAATATTACAGAAGTATGAAAACAGGCTTATGAATTCATGCTTTTTTCCACAATAATTTTTCTTGTGAAAATATTGCTGATTTACCCTAACTAACAGCTACACAATAGTGGGAGCCACAAGGCTGAAAGACAAAGAAGAATAATTCTTTCTCAGCCTTTATTTTTCCATGTCTGACTTACTCAATCCTTTCGTTTTTTGTCTATTGTGGTGAACTTTTTGATGCCAGCTTTTATTGGCCACTTGTTAAATGTTATCTACCTATCATTTATATCCTTGTACTTCTTTGCATCTCCCGGGAATACCAATATATTAGTTAAATTTAGCGTTTTTTTTTTGCTGCTTTTGGTAATTATTTATCTGGACAAAACATTATTATAAAAGAAGACCGAATGTAAGGACCTATTAGACCACAAAGGATTTAGAGTCCTTACTTACGGTAAAAATGTAGAGAAAATTTGTAGCGTTCCAGTTGACATCATCCTGAATTAGGATCCTAATTCAGTCGGAGAGTGAATGACGAGCACCCGCGTTTTCTAAGCTCCTGCACATGGGCAGCACATCCACTAAATACTCTGAATGCGCCGACAATTCCCTGAATAGTCCTCGAATTATTGCTCTGAATGCATTTACAATATTTTGAATACCGTGTAGTCTTCTTCTTCTTCAGGTGCCATCTCCTATCGGAGGTTGGATATCATCATTGCCACTCTCACTCTATTTGCCGCTACTCGAAAAAGTTCTACTGAGCTACAATTGAACCACTCTCTCAAATTTCTCAACCATGAAATTATTCTTCTTCCGATATTTCTTCTTCGTTCTATTTTACCCTGCATGATCAATCTAAGCAACTCGTATCGCTGGCCTCTCATTATATGTCCAAGATATTGCAGTTTCTTTATTTTTATGTTGTTAATTATTTCATAGTTTTTGTCGCTAGCAATACTTCTACGTTTGTTTTTCTCTCCGTCCAAGATATTCTCAACATCCTTCTGTAACACCACATTTCAAACGCTTGCAGTTTATTTATGTGTTCTTGTTTTAGTGTCCAGTCTTCCAACCCATACTGCAGCACTGAAAATACATAACATCTTAAAATTCTCATTCTTAGTTCTAGAGTGATGTGTCTGCTGCACAGAATGGTTTTACGAACGCACCTCTTGCCATTTCTATTCTCGTTCTTATTTCTGTTATTTGTTCATTATTTGCTGTTATCCATGTGCCCAAGTATTTGTATTTTTGCACTTTTTCTAAATTCACACCTCGCAACTTTATGCTTGTTTGCATGTTTTGTTTTTTAGTTATTACCATATATTTAGTCTTTTTGGTGTTCATTTTTAATCCGTGTTGCTCGCAAACTTTATTTGTTTTGTTCACTAGTTCTTGGAGTTCTTCAGCGGAGCTAGCTATGATAGCAGTGTCGTCTGCAAATCTTATGTTGTTTACAGCTCTTCCGTTTATTATTATTCCCTTACTTTTCGTTAACAGGGCTTCTTCGAAAATCGATTCACTGTACACATTGAATAGTGTAGTCTAATATGCCGTAATATGTACGATTATTAAACTGTTCCTCACATAAAATGCTTTTTTGCTTTGAATTGTAAAAAAAAACAAATAACTTGTTAACCAATCGATCAAACTTATCTTTATGTCACGACATTATCGAATAAGTGGTTGAATGACATCTCTCCTAAAGTATGTGATTCCGGCACAAAAAATGACGCAGTAAATTGTTGGCAAGCACTTTGGCAATATTTATATCGAAAGATCGAATGCCTAGTTTTAAGTATGAATTTAAAATTGTACGATTCTGGCAAATGTCCTGTTTGTTTTTTAATGTATGAGAGCAGATGTTACAGTAAACGGATCCTTATAGAGCGGTAAATCCTTCGAGCTGTCCATTTCGAATTGCATTGTTTAAACAAGGACAGGGCGCTAAGCAATTTGTCTAGGAGGTATAAAGGAATAATCATAGTGTAAGCCAACGTTTAGCGGGAATATATAAATTAGTTACTTAAATGTAGAGATATAATTAACACAATTTTGGCAGAAATACTGCGCGAATGTGTACTTATTACTGTTGGATATTTTAGGCACTCCGAATTTAGAATAACGATTTTTAATTGCGACGTAGTATGTTATACTAGAATGTATACTAATTACTGATGTCATTTTTTTAAAATTTGTTTTTAGTAGTAATAGACGCATTTTCTTATTTCTTTCTTTATGCCCTCTCTCACCTTTTTCGTGGTCTTACCTTTCTTTTTAATTATTATTCGCTGTTCATTATTTTTGATTCGCTCTTTGCTTAATTTTTGTCTTCTGGATTCTTGCTGCTCCAGAAGTCCATTTCTGATCCTGTTAACGTTTTTTCTGTCCATTCCTTCAAAGACCAGATCAGTAGGTTATACTTTTGAACATATAGTACAGTACTAAATGTTCAAAAGTATAACCTACTCTCATATTTTCGTTTGTAACGTGTTGGTCTCAGAGAATACTGTTTTCAGCAATGCAATAGATTTTCTTCCTAGTTGATTTCTCTCTTATATATTAAGTGTTCCATCTTGTACTATTTTTTTTGTTGACCAGGTACTTGTACTCTGTTGTATCTTTGACAACGAACATATTTTCTGATGTAAGATCTTAGTTTTGTCCTTTTATTGCCAAATAATATTTTTCTCTATATTTATCTCTAGTCCCCATTTCTCGTATCTTTCAATTAGTTTTCGGCTTATATTATTGAGATCATCATAGTCTTGGGCTATAAATACTGGATCGTGAACGAAGCTCAAGGTATATAAGGTTTCATTAAGGAGAGGTACTCCCATATTTTTTCTTCCAACTCCTTAGGATTGTTTTAAGGTATATTATAAAGAGAGGAGGTGATAGACCGCAGTTTTGTGCTAATGAACCCCGATAGTATTTTTTTTTTGTACTTTAGATCTTTGTTATAGGTCGGTTATATATATATTTAACGGTTCTAATAGTTTCGACGTTTATATTTGTTTTATCTGCCAAAGCTTTATCAGTAAGACACTGTCGTAGGCCTTTTTAAGATCTACGAATAGATAGCAAATGTATTTCTTGGTTTCGGGCTATCTTCTTTTCCATTACCTGGTTCATGATGGGTATATAACTAACTCGAAAATCTGCCCATTTTTCTGCTCCTATATTATTATATTTTTGTTCTGTTCGGCATTTTATAACTTTCCTGTATACCTGATTATAGTATTAGTTACTGGTATTCCTCGACAATGTTTGCATTCTGATTTATCACCATTCTTCAAGATTGTTGTCATGTAAGATGTCCTCCATTTCTCAGTGTTTTGGCTAGATTAATGCATAACAATGTCTTAAAGTGTCTGTTCAATTTTTTAATATTTCTACAGAAATGTCTACTGATTCTGTTGCTTTTCTATTTCTTAGTGTTTTTTAGATTTCTTCTACTCTTCTCTGTCCAGTTGGTAATTCTACGATATTGATGTTTTGAGTATTTGTAGTTTGTAATTCCATATATTCGTTAAGATCTTCTCTTAGTAATTTTTTAAAGGCACACACTCGCAGTGCAGTGGAGGATATTTTTTCTTTTCGGTTATTTTTAGATTTTTTATTACTCTCCAACTCGCTGAGGTCTCGTTACCTCGCTTTTATTACCTGGCAATTTCTATTTCATGATTGTTTTTTTTGGCATTCTCCTAACTCTTTACTTGGCTGCCTTATAGTCTAATTTCAGTCTTACCTCTTTCTCTTTTCTTGTTTCTATTGCCTTGTTATTTACCTAGAACTTCAAACGTCGCCATGTGAACCATAATACCTATAACATGGGGTAAACCAGGCGAGGTTTCGTAGTTAACCTCTTGCTAGATCAAATTCTGCCTTCCAATCACTCTGAATTGTATAGGGTTTGTCAAAGTCGCAAGATTTTGACCTGGCATCACTGCTGCGAAACCTTAGGTAACGCGTATTGGTCGCTTTTTTAAAGAAGACATTTAACACCAAGAAGAGTGTGCAGGAAACCTAGATGTTCATCAAAATAATTTTCTTTAGTTGCAATCCTGAGTCTACAGTTGTTAGTAAGACTACATATTATAAGCATCAAAACGAAAAAATGGTTTAAAATGATGTATGTAGACCGTCAGCTGTCCATAAGGCGAAACGGACTCATTTTTTTTGTCTGCCCTTTGGAGGGCTAAAAGATCTAAGCAGGTTCGTGGAGTCAACCCTGGCAGCCCCTTCTAAAATTTGGAAAAACAATTTTCATTTACAAAATAAAATCTGTTGTTTCCTGATCTCAAATTATCTGCCATTAAAGTGAAAGGGTAGTCACCAGTAGCAATGGCCGAAGGGGTGGAAACGTAGGGGTGAACTTACAAATCAAAAAGATTTTGATTGATTTTTGTCTGCCAATGAACAATATGAAACGAATTCACTTAGATCGTTTAGCCCTCCAAAGGGCAGACAAAATAAATAAGTCCATTTCACCTTGTGGACAGCTGATGGTCTATTAACATTATTTTGAACTTTTATTTTTGCCAGAGAACTGAACATATTTTATTATTATATTTTAGTAAATTAATGATATTTTTCAGTGATGAACAAAGTAAAATGCTTTTTACGAACTAGTCTTCAATAGAATCACTTTATCTATGGTTCCAAAAATCAAAAGTTAATTATTTTAAAAATTAGTTATAATTAAAATTGTGGTTTCCATTTTAATTTTATTTCTATCGTAAAAATTAAAATTCGTGTGTTCCATCATGAGTTAAATAAAATCTCAAATACCTATTTATTTGCATTAAAAATCTTATTCCATTTTAGTAACTAATAAGTAGAAATTAAGAAATAATAAAACGTTTTTTATCATGCCGCGTGTGATTATCAAATTTTATTATTGCTAGATATTGCGCATTAAATGTTCCTATCATAAGATTTCGCCACGTTGCGGTGCGTTGTTAACAAATTTGTGTACACGTGATTTTCGAGAAACGTGTGTAACCGGCTGTAGAATTAATTAAAATGACTCATGTTTGTTTCGTTCGCAAGAAAACCAATTCAAAGTCCGTTCTAATAAATGATGTATTTGTTTGAGTAATCGGGTTATTAAGTTTACTGTTTGTGACGCGTGTATTTCTTACAACTGTTAAATGTTTGCAAAAAAGAAATTTAAATACCATTTTCAATATATACACTGCTCTTCAAAATTAAGATGAATTGAAAATACTACTCAACAAAAAAAAATGATTTTTGTTTTATCACTAGCAAGGACTAAAAGAACTAATGAAAGTTTTTTCTTCATTTTCAGAGCGTGAAAAACCATTACATAATCCACTGCAATCACCTTGCAGTAGCGTCGGATCGGGTTCCTCCTTTTCCGAGCAAAATGACTCTTGTGCACCCGTCGTTACCGGTCGCCGCTCCGCCACCCATCAGACTGTGGGTGGCCTCCTCTTCAAAGAGGACGTCGAACGTGCCTCAGCATCTCCCACAGTGGGCCGCTGGGGCTGCGAATGGCCAAGTTGACTCGAGACAGCCGAAAGCTGTGGTTCAAGTCGAACCCTCCTAGGGTTCACCGGTCCTCCTGATGAAGGAGTAGAAAGTCCGGATTTTCCCATCGCCACCGCTGACTTCGAACATCAGGATGAACTCATCGATTACGATCAACTTCATGGTTATTGGCCTCCGGCCCATCCATTACCATTGCCCAGATGGTCTGCTGAACCACTAAAGCCATACAAGTAAGTTTTTATTACATATAGTTAAAAAATAATATTCGGGAAGTTATACCGAGTGAGACAATGAAGTTATGATACAGCAGGAAGTTTATTAATGATTTTTAATTCTTTTCAGGCTTAGAAACACCATGGAATTTGAATCTTTAGCTGAAAAAATTGAAATGGAATTACAGAAGTTACTGGAGGAGCACAATTATGATACCATAGGCAATTTTTTGGAGCTCTATGAAAGTTTCAAAAAAAGTAAAATGAGAAGTGTAATTGAGTTCTTCCATGAGTAAGTACTTACTTTTTACATAACAATCTACTTAACTATAAAAATTTAAGGTACCTTTAAGGTCTGATGACTCTAAAAAGAAAGTGAAGTCTACCGATTGTTTGTCACGTTGATGATGCCGATTTGTATTAAATTTTATACCTCTTTAAAAAGAAATATTTGTATTATAAACTGTTTTATTAAATATATCTATTTTTTTAGATACACACCCAGAATTACAGCAGAACACCACACCTGTGTAGGTTTAGCCTTGGAGCTTCGTCACCGCCTCAAAAAATTGGAACCATCTTACCCTAATCTCAAAAATCACATCTACATTGTTTCATGCGAAGAAAACATTGAGTCTGTAGAAGACTATACAGCTTTGAGAGATACTTTCGATACCAAACCCTCCACGCTGGAAAAGGAACATTGTTTGTTGTCTATGAAGTTTGAGATTAATGGAAGAAATGGAGTGTTGCTGTGTGACCCTGGTTATCACGTAGCTAGGGTTGTGACAGTCATGGCGGATAAAGCTTATCCTCATACAGGTAAAAATGGGTTCCAAAAAAAAATTATTTAGTTAATATTAAAAAAAAAGTATTTATAAAGTATTTTTTCGCAGGATGGTTCATCCAGTCAGAAGAAAATAACATCCGTAAAGAATACAATTATTCATTTTGTACCGCCAAAGGAACTTTCGTCCAGTGGGATGAAAGAACGACAAAAAATGGTGCGCAGAATGGATTTACTGGTATCATATATGTTGAAAGGCCGTATCAAACCGCTGTGGATGTTACCGAAAGGAGAAACCTTATTTATACATTCAGGTTAGTATTAAAAAAAGTAACTTCTTCACGTACAAAAAGCAATAACCAAGAAGTCACATCCACGACAAATAATGAGAAATATTTCAGGAGAAAGTGTGACTTCTCGGGGATAAGGATTTAGTTATTTTAATGCATAGTAAAAATTACATATACCTATTAATTTCTTTTGTAGGAGTTTATTATCAAGAAACCAAAAAGGTGATCTAATAGCTGGTGTGTACTTCAAAGTAAAACCTAAAATTGATGAGTTCACTGTGTTCTACCAAGATATGGGCAAACAGCGAGTTAAAATGAACTTTTCAGCACTCATGAAACCAGAGGTAAATATTTTTAATAAAATAGCATAATACAAATAGTTTTTGTCTGAAAATCTTTCACCTCTTCATTTTTTTTGTCCCAACTCCATTGAACTTTCTTTGATATACACGTTATTCAAAATTCGTAATTAAAAATAGATTTGATTAACAGTTTACTGTAATTTAAAAAAAAACACCCTTATTTAAACATGATTGATTTTAACGTCATAAAACAAAGAATACCATGAAAACAATGTAATATAAAAATATGTCATAGTCAAAGCACTCAATAAGTTTAGAAAAGGCATGTTATTTGTAACAGGCCTGAGTGGTTATGGTTTATATAATTTTAAACAGTTGGTATAAACATCAAGGCTGGACTTTAAATTTCCTTAGCCATTTTATGTAAAATTATTCCATTTAAAGACATTAAATAGATATCGTAAAAAATCAAAGTATAGGAAAAAACAACTTTTTTTGGATCTTATAGCCGTTTTACACACATAAGAATTATTCCGAAAATTATAACAAAAATTTTCAGCAAATTTTTGCCGAAAATTCTTTGGAGATAATTTTCACAATAAAATATCACTCTGTTTGATACGTACAAGAAATCTGAATATAATTTTGGTGGTAATTTTGCTGGTGCTCATGCGCATTTTCATAACATGTGACGTTCAAGCAGTTAAATAATCTGGGAATAACCTTAAAATGTCATAAATATGAAAGTTTCCAAACATATATAATTAAAAACCACAAAATAAGGGATATTTTGTGCAAGAAACAATGAGTAAACATTGAGAATAGGTTGATTACCAAATGCAGGTTGTCAATTCACAAATTTTATTCTGCGTCGATTTTCGCGCACTTTCCGCATTTTAGTCATAAAAATATAGAACACGTTCTATATTTTTATGCCGAAAATTTTCACCAAAATTTTAACAATAATTCTTTGATGTGATAAACAGCAAATTGGTTTTATGAAAATTTCCAACATAATTATGAGATAAATTTTGGCAATAATTCTTGTGTGTAAAACGGCTCTTATACCTTCAAGCACACACTGCTGGAGGCAACCTGCAATTGTGCGTGCACGTTTCACGGCGCCCGCTTCAATGAGAACAAATAAAGGTTCGAAGCAAAAGACATAACAGGACCTCCTTATTCGCTCTCTCTCTCCCTTTTTGCCGTGTAACGCGCGAGGACCATTGCAGGCTGCCTCTGGTGGTATACGCTCGAAGTTATTTAAATGTAAAATTAGTCTTGAACCAGCAAGCACTGAAGATGCTAAATAAGATTTATATTATACGTTTATATTTGGCATCTTACTGGTTCAAGAATAATTTTGTGTGTAAATAACTTCGAGCATATACTACCGGAGGCAACCTGGTCTTCGCTTATTACACGACAGTATATATATATATATATATATATATATATATATATATATATATATATATATATATATATATATATATATATAAATTTATATATTGATATATTTATATACAGAGTGCGAAAAATTTTTGAGCTAATTTTAAGTATAAAAGTTCATATATATATATATATATATATATATATATATATATATATATATATATATATATATATATACATATGTCTGACAATGCTTAGTTTTTACGACACAGGATGTTACATTTTATTATTATTTTTGTTTTTTTTTAAATTTATAACATTTCTCTTTAAAAATAATTAAGTCAAATTTGGAACATAACAATTATTATTATGTGAAATAATGTATAGAATGGTACTTTTTTCCGGGTCTGTAAAATTCTACCCGCTTGTACTTTTTTTTCGGACGCCACTGACCCGATTTGATTGTTCAGTTAGCTTTCCTTCTTATTGTGAAACTTTTTTGTCTCAAGTTTTCTTCTAAAAGTCAAAGATTTTCCCCATTTTTTTCAGGCATATAATGTTTTGAAAAGATATGTCCGGACCATGTATTTTTCGTCTATCTTCCCGTTCTAAATGTGTTTTTTTTGGTGATGTAGGTTCAGATCTAAAAGTTTATTTTGGAGTTATATTCTATTTCGATGGTAACTTTTAGTTGCTCATGGTTTAGAACAATAAAACAAGAAAAAGAAATACAAAATATAGTTAAAGGTTCACCTTGTTTTCCAGATATATATATATATATATATATATATATATATATATATATATATATATATATATATATATATATATAGGTGTGTTTGTGTGTATATGTACTTTATAAAATGTTTAATTTGCAAACAACACTAACCATTTATTTTTTGCTTATTCTAGATAAATGAAGATATATTGAAAAAACTTGACATAGCAAATGAACAACTCAGAATGCCCAAAGGAAAACTGCTCAGTATGCTGCAATTGTGCGGTGAGCTACTCAGAAACGACCACTATCTGAGGGAAACTCTGGCGATAGAAAATCTTATTAACGTCATGTCAGAAAATAACTAGAAGTTACTAAAAACTTCTCTGCATTATCATATTCATATCTTTCTATTCATTTTACTAATTTTAGGTTTAGTTTTAGTAGTTTTCTGCATTTTAAAACGCTTTAACTTTATGAATCACTGCTTGCTTATGTTATTATTCGGGAGTCTCACATTTAATTTTTTATTCTAGATTTTTAACTTAATTTTCGTTAGGTAAAATTATTAAATAATACCTTTATAATATAATTATTTGTTTTTGATTTAATAATAATATTTATTGTCAGTGAGTTGCATGTTAAATTTTATTACACATCAGTTGCTAACCAATCAGCCAAACTATAAGGCAAAACAATAATTTTAACTTATTAACATAGTGTTTCTTGTCAGTCTTTGAGATCAGATAGAAAATCGACAATTGAAATTTCAATAGTTCAATGAGCGATTCAAACGAGACAAGTAGAAGCAGTTGCAATTTTACCTGCAAACTTTTTTCATACTTTTCCTTATTAGTTGCTTAAAAAGGGCGTTACATCAAAAAGTAGAAATGCGTAGAATTAAGTAAGTAAGGTTGCTTAAAGTAATAAAAATATTAGACAATTTCAACAGTTGTGTGACTTTAAATTTCGAAATTAGAAAATAATCTTGTTCGTTGAATTTAGAGATAAATTCGAAAATTGAGTCTAAAGATCAAATTTTTAAAAGACCCTGTATACACGGATTGTAAAAGGGTATAGTAGTCTACTAGCTATTACTCATGAGGAGTTCTTTCAGGTTTTTCCAATTATTACATGCCCGTTAAATAACGCATTTATTATTATTTAATGAAAAACAAATATTTATTTCTTCTTTTACAATTACTACATATTTGGATACGTTAAAAATTAGAAATATTTTTTAATTCTTAGGAAAATTCCCTGCTTTGTATAAAGAGGAAACGTTGCTTTCAGATACACTGTCTTCATATAGAATATATTAGAAAATACATGCAAAGTCTTGATATAATAAATATTCATAATAATATATAATTCCTAAATATTTAAACTAAACAAAATATTACTCCAAAAATAAGACTAATGAGAAAGTAATGTTTCCTTTTAATTAGTTTATAGTTCTATAAATTTTGTTTTTAATTTCTTTGTAATTTATAAGTAAAATTATGCAAATAAAGATTTTAAGTTATAATATCACTGATTGAACACTTAATAAACACTTACTATTGAAAGCTTAAAAATTGTTTTAGTTTTTCCCCGAATCAATTTCCTATAGACATTTTCATTAACATGTAATAAGCTAGCTCTTAAAAACAGAAACTCAAATTTTTTGAAGAAAGGATAAATATAAATTTTTTACACATATTAATCTTAATATTTAATTACAAAAAGTGTATTAAAATTACATTATACATACAAGCTTTAGTGTAAAAAAGTTTGTGCTATAAAATCGATATAACTTGCCTTAGACTGGTAACATTCACGTCCCTGATAAATTGGCGCCGTCCCAATCCTATTATTTTATTACTGCAAATGAATTTTGTAAGTTACAATATACATATTATTCCAAAAATGTATGAAAAATAAATTTAAAAAAAATGTTTCAAAATGATCAGAAATAATCACTCTATACGTGTAGTGTGTAGTAGCATTATTTGTTTTAATTTATGTAGTTATTCTAATGCTAAAGAAAAAAGTAGGCTTCTTTTAACGCCTAAAATTCTCCATATTTCAATACAGCGCGACGCTGCGTCATGTGTAAAATGCCGACACAGTAGCGACACTATGACGAGCGCCTATTTTCTTTGAGAAGTGTTGATAAAGACGGGAAGCGAAAAGCGGACAGTGGTAATTTTTTTGATCCGCATTTTAAGAACGATATGTTAAAAAATTTGTACATATTGGGTAGGTATACAATAAATATTGATTGTATATTTATAACGAAAAATAATAAAGTGTGGTCTTCTTTTGAAGGCTTAAGTAAGGTACATATATATATATATATATATATATATATATATATATATATATATATACATATATATATATATATATATATATATATATATATATATATATATATACATATATATATATATATATATATATATATATATATATATATATATATATATATACCCATTTATGTATCCAAGGGGGGCTTTGAGTTTAGGAAAATAGACCTTATTTTGCCTTTTACACTAGAAATGGGATTGTTGCTGGTATCTCCCCCTCCCTCCGTCGACAATTTGCTTTCGTTTGTTCTACTATACTTTTATTATATCCCCCTCCCCTGGATCCGCCCTGATGTTTCCTTAAACGTTTTTAACTCTTTTAATAATGATCTTAAATTCACAATTGAAACAGAAAAAAATAACAGTATATCATTTTTGGATATTCTAGTCATTAGATCTCAAACTAATAAAATTGGTATCAAAAGCCGACGTCGTCAGGTAGATTTATTAATAATTTTTCTAACCACCCAAAGAATTAAAAATGAAATACAGTGATTGCAATAAAAAATCGTATAACTCATATTTCGCACACAGAATTTCTAAAAACAAATTTAAAGACCTTGTTTGTTTTGTTTTTAACTAATGGTTATCCCAGGTCGATTTTGAGGAAACTAATATACAATTCTAATACTTTCGATGGATCAGCAGATGATCAATCTGCGCAAATTATGAAATTTAGAGAGCTACCCTATATATATATATATATATATATATATATATATATATATATATATATATATATATATATATATATATAATAAACTGTAAATGAATAGAACGCATTCTCTTCGGTCATTTTAAGTATGCATCTCGAGATGGCTAGTGAATTTTAACTCCATTTTAAGTACTTTTTAGTTGTTATTACTGTGTTTTCCAAATGGGGGTAAAATTTAAATATAAAAAAAGAAAAAGAATTTTATTTTTAAATTATAACTTATTTTATACTGTGTTTTTTAACCTTTTATTTTTGTAAATGAATTATGTATACTTTTTATATGTACATTGTAGAATTTTATGTTTTTAGCATTTTGCCTTCTGATGAAGCTATAAATAAATTGCAAAATATAGAGGGATTTTTTTGAAAATTGAGTTTTCTTTAATTACAGACCGATTCCCAATAATTTACGCTGATTTTTATACATAAGCCCGATCGATATATTAAAAAACTATATATATATATATATATATATATATATATATATATATATATATATATATATATATACATATATAATTATAGGGAGAGTTGAGAGTAGTTGAAAGTTTTTTAATATAACTATTAGTAATATCTAATCTATTAAGTTAGTTTGAAAATTTGTTTGCTCTGTAATCGTAACAATGCCTAAAACAAAGCAAGGGAATCGACTACCTCCACCGCAATGCAATGTCTTTGACGCTACCCCGCGCCCTGCGCTATAGATAATCTTACTCACCGGTTTGTTTTAATACGAAAATTTCCGCGTAATTCAAAATTGAATAAAAGTTGTTGGATCTAACTGTGACAATGAATTTAACCTTGAAGATTATTCTAAAGACAAGAGCTTGACTTTTAAATGGAAACTAGAGATGAAAAATAGGAGAAATTCCGCATCCAATCATTTAAACGACTTATAATTTTTTATTTCATATAGAGGTCATTTGAAGGTCAATGCTGGTACAATGAGTTAGCTATGTGCCTTGGCATTTATTGAAGGAGTCAATGTGGCCCTTAGGATAAAAAGTTTGGATACCCCTGCTCTAGATTATATGTTCTTCGTCTTTTCAGGTGTTAGTTCTTTTGTGCCTAATCACTGTTTTTGTTTGTTGTTTGGAATCGGCGGGTCAGATAGATATCTGAAAGTGGAATTTCGCAAACTGTGAGTCTATGGATTTCAAAATTGGAATTCTCATATGATTAGCACCATGTGATCTTGAAATGACTTTGAACATAAAGATCAAAGTAGTCAGTTTTTTTACCTTCCTCTGATAACAATGTTTTTTCTGCTATAAAATTCAATGGTCCTATTCACAAAATAATATGGACGTCAAAATTACCTTGAAGGTCAAGGTCACAACTGAGCTAGACACTCGATAATCGTCAACCTTCATCTGAATAATTTTGATGTTCAAGTCAGCTTACTTGAATAGAGACTCAGATTTGCCACATTTGATCTTCGAATGATCTCTATATCAAAACCAATAAGTAATTAATATTGTTTGGACCCGCAATTTATCGTTTCTCATTTCTGCAATAAAAAAGGGTGGTAATTATTCTGAAAAGCGTGGTTTTTCCAAAAAAAATTGCACTTTAACCCAAATAACTTGTATTTTCCGATTACTAACTTCCAAGTAAAATTCACGGTAAGAATTCGTAAGGAGGGAAAACTAGGAATAAGTCGTCGAGTACGATTCTACCCCTGATTTTTCACCATTTTTTCTCACTTTCCCGGAAAACTCAAAAAAAAAAGAAAAGCATCCCTTCATAAAGCACTTTTATTTCAGTTAAAACACCGAACTTACGTATTTATTTTCAATGGAACTAATTAAAATATATTGTATGTAATATATTTTAATTATTTTTGCACAAATTTTGGCAAACCAATTTAGAAAAACTTGTATTTTCAATGAAAAACCAAAAATATGTCTCGAAAACGTTAATAATCGTCAGACTATCTAAATTAGCCGTCGGATTTACATAAAAAGGCGCAACGTTACCAGATGTAACATTTTTTCGTGATATAAACGATAGAATTTGTCCTCAGTCAACAACATAGTAAAACCAAAATGGCACCCATCTTTAGATTTACTATCATCCGAATTGTTATCTTGGTTAGTTCAGGTTTAGCTTGATTTTGGTTAATTTGGAAAACAGAAACCGACACGAACGAATCTAAATTGACCTAGATTTATACTTTCCTGGTATAAACTTTAAAATTTATCCATTCCAGTTAACAACATAGGTTAATGTTTGTAATGTCTAAAAAAGATAAAATTAATCTTAACCACTCAAAACTTTGGGTTAGTTCTGGGTAGTACAGGTTTAGCTTGGTTTTGGTTACTTTGAAAAACTGAAACTGACTTAGATTTATTAATTAAAAATGTTATTGTCCAGCAGAGACCACGGGGAGGCGGGACAATCTCTGCCAAAAAAGGATATGGGGAAAGGTCATCGGTTTAGGTTAATTCAGGTTAGTTTCAGTTTTTCAGACTAAACAAAACCAAGCTTAACCTATTCTAACCAGAACTAACCAAAATTTTGTGTGGTTAAAATTAATTTTACCTTTTTTTATATATTACAAACATTAAACCATGTTGTAAGAAAAGAATATAATTAAATTACAAAGAAATCATATATGTAATCTGGCAACAGCGCCTGTAGCAACAAATACGCCATCTTTATGTGAACTCCACAAGCTATTACTTTAATGGTGTTTTTATTTGTTTTGACTTGTTTCTCGTAAATTTTTCTAATTTTTCCGATAAAATGCGTACGTATTTTTATATAATACACAAGCTTCTATCAGTGTGGCATTTGAGGTTGTAACAAAAGGTTAACGATTTGTGAAAAAAATTGAACCCAAAGTGATCGCCCCCCCCCCCCCCAAGAGCTTCGAGTTCAGGAAAATAGACCCGATTTTGCCTCTTATACTATAGTTTATTCAAGAACTAGAGAGAGTAATAAACCATTTTTTACCCTTTTTTTCTTCGCAAACTACCTGTGTTCTTTAGTCCGGTGTCTTTGGAAAAATCTGTTATACAAATATATTTTTTATAGGAATGGGTTAGAACTTTTATAATCGAAAATACCGGTCTATAGTAATGGACTATTTGGGCTTGATAACAATAGATATTTAGAAATGTGAAGTGTTAAAAAGGATTTTTATCCTTGTCATAGGCGTCGGAAGGAGGTTTATTTTATCACTAAGTATTTATGGCATAGAATATTATATCGGTAATAAACTTAAAATAAAAAGTTTTTATAATATTATTTTATTTCTTATGACTTCTTAAAATTCACATACATTACAAAATGTAGATAATTTTGACAACTTTAAGGCCTCTAATGATGATTAGTTTATGTTTGGTATCCTGATTCTGTTTGACTGACGTTAAACCTAAATACGTTTGATCCAACTGCCACACTTCATTTGAACTACAAAGTTTTCAGTTTTAATTAAATTTAAATTCCATGTCAACGTTGCGACATCGCATAGAAATCACATATTTCGATCCAAATCGCTAAAAAAGATCAAACGACAAGCCAACCGTTTTCTTACTTTTCATGGAAAATTCGCATTTTTTCACTGTTATTTATATAAAATTTGCTCAAAAAATGGTTAAATATTTTATTGTGTTTGCAAATTTTATTAGAAGTGGCTAAAATTTAAAGGTAGTAATCGGAAAAGATAAGTTAGATGAGTGAAAGTAAACTTTTTTTTGGAAAAACTATGCGAGATCGGCAAAAAAACTTAATTCGTGTTGTACGACCCGAAAATAGGAGGTATGTAAAAAATTATCGAAAAATTCGGTATTTCCGCTTTTCGCAATAATTGCTGATGTCCCTCTTGAAATCAAACAATTATTATTCAGATATATTTTTTAAGAAAACGCTTCAGTAAAAATATATTCAAAATTAATTTTCTTCGTATGAAAACAGTGGCGTAAATAACGATCCAGCAGACTCCGCGGTGCAAGGGGGGGGGCAGCCAATCTAGGGGTTTCCTCAAGGCCCTTAATGAAAATGAATAAATTTCGAAGAATCAAGACTGGTGCAATATAGTAGGAAGCTTTTAAAAATCTGCGGAGGGCGCACATACTCTTAGTTACGCCACTGCATGAAAATCTAATATTGGTTATTCTCTGAAAATTTGAAAAATAAACTGTCCTTCATACTACAATGTTGTTAAATGATGAGTGTATATTTAATGCAATAGTATTCTGGATAAAAATTGGATAGTTTTTATTTAAACCTAATTCAAGAGGCGTATGCAAGTGAAAATATTAAATTTCCAACCCACTACAATCAGAGCAACAAAATTGAAAATTACAAAATTATTATATATCAGTTGTAATCTTCGTGTTGTTTGTGCGATCGTAACGTTGTTTAAAAATGTTTAATAAGAACCTAAAAAAATATACGGTAAAAACTGCGAAAAATAGCAGCGATAAAAGTGCCAAAGAAAGGAGTAAAAAGAAGAAAGCAAGGAGATTTAATCCCAGGAATTTTGTAATTAAAAAGGTAAGGTTTCCAAATGTTTTGATTGTTTTCGCTCGATAGATACTTTTGCCAGTCCTTCTAGAGAAATTAGGTAGACACTATAATCTATAGGCGCATATACGCAAGGGAAACACCTTCGGGAAGAAGATGATTGGTAAAATCGATTTTTCTTCAGAAAAGTAATAAGGCTTATTTCCTTCTTTGGGGAAATAATTTAAAATCTTATTCCATTAACAATTAGAAGAAATCTGTAAACGTTCAGATTTCCAGGGGAGTTGTAGACGCAGAATAAAAACATGATACATTTGAGGTGGGATGTTATTTAGGTAACGTTATTTTGAAGCATTGTTTTACAACGTTACTAACATGTGTGTGTTACATGTGATTCCAGAAGCAAATAATTAAAATAAAATTTGCTCTACCCTGCATTATCGACTCAGTGGTGCAGCGTAGGTTTCTGTCGCCTAGGGCAGATGCGAAAATGCCGCCCACCCCCTTTTACAATAAGAGATTATATAATTATTATAAAAACAAAATTTTTTAGAGTGAAGAAAATTCAAGCTACAAATTTTTTCAAAAATTTAAAATTCTTAAAAATTTTAATAAATTATTAAAAACATTATTAGATATTTAAAAAAAAAATAATTGTAGACTATAGAAAATATTTTTGAAACTATTCAATGTTGCAATAAAATAAATATTTTTTTCATTGAGAAGATGATTTTTAATATTAACTTTAAAAATTATCATTCCCCTTTAAAAATAAAACAAAAATGCGTTATTCGTTTAAAACATCCTTAGCAACCCTTCGATTATAGTTGCAGATAAGAGATTTCTGAATCCTATTAAAAATTTATTTACTACATTTTATAAAAATTGAAAATCGACGATGAAAATCTTTAAAATTTGACGTGTCAAATAAAAATTTAGGAATGCATATGAAAATTCTTATTCGGCAATTATCCGTAAAGAAGTTTGAAAATTTTGTACAAATACGGTCATATTCGTATTAATGCAACGTTCCTCATTTATAAAAAGAAGTACCAAGGCTGTAAAAGAACGGAATTATTATTCACCCCTAGCAAAGTACCGCCTAAGGCGAGTATCCCCTCTCAACGCTACGCTACTGGATCAAATTATGTTACTTAGTTATAAGTACAGTAAAAAGTATAAACTGGGAATTGTGTGATGGTTCTAATACGGATCATTTGTCTAAAATAAAACGAAAGTCCCTAATTAAACTTGAGGTTTTTTGAATTAAAATTAAAAAATTGCAAAATCTTTTAGAAAAGCTTTCGAAATTTTTTCCAACGTATGTTTTTCTATTTTTTTTTACTTTCAAGTTTCCCCAATTAATTCCGTAATCTGTAAACTTATCCTCACTTCATCTTTTAATACATAATAATTGCCGGATATGAAAATATTTAGAGGGAACAGCATTCAAGCAAAACCAACCTGAACTAACCCAGACAGCAATGGGGTAAAACTACATGGAAAACTTGCAGATAAAGTACCAATAAATAACTGAATCCTACAAGGTGATTTCTTGGAGTCTGTTCAACTTCATGACGGATGAGATTATAGAGGATTGAAATAATTGTACTAATTGAAACCTAACCTAAAGAAATTACAATATATATATATATATATATATATATATATATATATATATATATATATATATATATATATATTCATTTATAGGTAGATATATAGATATATATATATATATATATATACAAAGGGTGTTTTTTATAGAGGTATAGAACTTTAAGTTGGCAACACTTTTTTAACTGGCGGCCATTTTGTCAGCTGTCAAGTGATGTATGTTTAGTTTGGTTTGGCATTTCAACATGAATAGACTGACGCCTGAACAACGCTTCCAAATTGTGCAAATTTATTTTGAAAATCATGATTCTGTTCAAAATACGTATCGCGCACTACGTCCATTTTACGGTCAACATAATCGCCCATCAGAGCAATTAATTCGATTAACTATGGAACGTTTGCACACCACGTTTACTCTAAATGATAATACGCATCCACAAAGACGTCGTAAAGTGCATACAGAAGAAGTCATTGCTGCTGTAGAGCGTAGCGTAGAGGAAGACCCGAATCAGTCTATCCGCCATCGTGCACAGGAATTGGATATGTGTCCATTCACTTTATGGAAGATTTTGCGGAAGGATCTTGGTTTGCGTGCTTACAAAATCCAACTCGTGCAAGAATTGAAGCCACACGATCACCTAGCAAGGCGGAGATTCGGTGAATGGGCCCAAAACAAGATTGCCGTTGATCCCGATTTTCATAAGCGAATTTTGTTTAGCGATGAAGCTCACTTTTGTTTGAATGGATACGTCAATAAACAAAACTGCCGTATTTGGAGTGATGATAATCCTCAAGTGTATGTTGAGACACCGTTACATCCAGAAAAACTGACTGTTTGGTGTGCTTTATGGACTGATGGAATCATTGGTCCGTACTTCTTTAAAAACGATGCTGGTCAGAACGTTACAGTCAATGGTGACCGCTATAGAGCCATGATTACTGACTTTTTCGTTCATCAATTGAACAACCATGATGTGCAGGAGCTGTGGTTTCAACAAGGTGGCGCAATATGTCACACAGCTCGTGCCACAATTGATTTATTGAAGGAAACGTTTGGTAACCGCATAGTTTCACGTTTAGGACCCGTGAATTGGTCTCCAAGATCGTGCGACTTAACGCCGCTAGACTATTTTCTGTGGGGATATGTGAAGTCGCTAGTCTACGCCGATAAGCTCGAAACGATTGATCATTTGGAGGACAACATTCGGCGCGTTATTGCCGATATACGGCCACAAATGTTGGAAAAAGTCATCGAAAATTGGACCTCCAGATTAGACTACGTCCGAGCCAGCCGTGGCGGTCATATGCCAGAAGTCATATTTAAATTATAATGCCAGAAGGTTATCTTTCGAATAAAGTAAATTTCATGTCAATTTAAAAAATTCATCTTTGTTTTATTCCATTTAAAAGTTCTATACCTCTATAAAAACCACCCTTTATATATATATATATATATATATATATATATATATATATATATATATATATATATATATATATATATATATATATATATATATATATATATATATACAGGGTGCGGCATTTACCTTGAGACAACGAAATATCTCGGTGGTATCACATTTTTTCGAAAAATTATATAAAAATTGTAGGGTAACAGAGGAGCCTAATTAGCAGTGGTCTTAAAGATGACCTTGACTGTGTCCTTCAAGGCCATCCTAAGGTCAACTTTAGGATTTTAAATGGGATTCCCAAATTTTTATCTCGGGAATGAAAAGGGCGCTAAATTTTACCATCAGATGTGATATTGACCTCAAGTTGAAGGTCAAATATCAAGGTAATTTCAAGGTCAAAATAAAAAAATCGCAGTATTTCGTAAAATTTTTCGTACAAAAATTGTTGGATGATACTGGGGCAAAGTGGTAATGACCTTGAAAATAACATCGGCCTTAGCTTTCAAGGTCATTTAAATCTCAAATTCCAAATTTCGAAAAGGAAACCCCCAATTTGACCCCCAAAATAGAAAGACCGATCAATTTCACAGGTATTTTAAGGTAGATTAAGATAGGAACTCCTCGCCTCTCACCATCGGGGTGCTTGTTTTACATGACTCCCCTCATCCCTCATCATTTTGTATGATCATATTCAAGGTTTTATAAGAATTTATTTCAATAAGTGCTCAAAATAGTCACCTTCAACTTCAATACACTTATTGATCAGTACTTCAAAATATTGCACATAACTGCGGAGCATTTTACGTGTTATTTTGGCACAAACTTCTCTGATTCGCAGGTTTATGTTTTCACGAGTTGTTAGCATGTCTTTATAAACTTCGCTCTTCAAATAACCCCATAAACAAAAAACTGGCGAAGCAAAGTTTGGCGCTGTCGCGGGCCAATTTATTGGACCTTCTCTACCAATTCACCGTTCGATGAATTCGCGATCCAACACATGACCAGCTAATTGAAAATAATGTGCTGAACATCCATCGTGTTGAAACCACATTTGTTACCTTACATCTAGGCGTACGTCTTCAAGCAAAAGTGGAAGTAAATTTTCTAAAATATCACGAGATTTTGCGCCATTCAAATTATTTTTTCAGATTTTGAAATTGAGCTTCAAATGACTGTGAAGGTTAAGGCCAAGGTTATTTTCAAGGTCACTACTGCTTGGCCCCCGTGCCACTCAACAACTGTTGTACGAAACATTTCACGAAATACTGCGATCTTTTTTGTTTTGACCTTGAAGTGGCCCTGATATTTGACCTTCACCTTCAGAAAAATGTCATATCCGATGGTAGAATTTCTCGCCCTTTTTATTCTCGGGGTAGAAATTGGGGGGTCCCATCTAAAATTATGAAGTTGACCTTCAAATAACCTTAAAAAACGAGGTTAAGGTCAATTCCAAAGTCACTACTACTTAGCCACCGTATAATTTTTTTTTGTCGACGAAGCATTATGAAAACGAATCCCAAAAGGCTTTCCAGTTCGCTGATCACGAATTCGAGATAAACATTTAAAATTAAATGTAAACATGAAGAAAACGCTCAAAAAAAATTTTTTTTGGAACCAAGTTCGCGAACAAAATTGACCACTGGCGAATATTTGTTTTTCGATTATTTTAATCGATTAAAAGTTTAGGTTCATCACACAGATATACCTCCTTTATGGTGTGCATTGGTATTGGATTTGATGCAAATATCTTTCACATATTTCTTGTAATTTTTATGATGCAGAAATATTTTTTTTTTCAAATTTTTATAAATATTTTTTGGCATTTCTTACTATTAGGGGTTGTTTACACTTCTATGAAAGGGTGACTGTCGATAAAAACGAACCGTTAATGTATGGCAATTGCTACTTAATGATCAACTTAAAATATGATTCATGAATACACTTTTTTCAGATATTTTATAATTTATTTCCATTTTTCTTGCGTGGGGGTAGTTTTACCTTGTCTAAGGAGTGATTTTACCTTTTTTTTATGCCATTGTTATTGTTGAATAAAAAGTTTAGAGCTTTTTGTAAATACGAAAAACACGTTCTTCTATTTCAAGAAAATCAGCCTCTCCTTCATTTTTCATGTTTGTATCTTGGCTTATTTCGCTTAGACTATTTATTTTTTGTTTGTTGAGATATGCTGATCTTACCTTCATCATATGACAGCGTAATGATTAAAAATTATACATCTAAATATATTAGTTACTGCCGTCAACATCATCTCAAACTTTTATTACCCTTTAGGCAATTCTAGCTATGACTCTAGCTGGGGTTTAGTAATAGGTCACGGTTACATCAGAGAACGTGGGGTTATATTTTTTACATGCCTAGAACCGGTCCTGCAGTAAAGCAATAAATTTATATGGATTTTTTTCGGTGATTCGTTACATCTCTGCTGATTTAATGTATAACAATAGACATTAGATATAAATAATACCAAAAAATAACTGTGAAGGACGCTTATTTTGGCCATTTGTTGATGCTAAACAAACGGGTTATAAATAAATAAACCCACCTATGTATTAATTTAAATTTATCCTACTTAGTTTGTTTAAATGCATCACCCATGAAATTAGTGATGCTGTTTAATCAAGGTGTGCAAAAATAACTGTATTATGAGCGCAGTTGCAAAAATCGTAGAGCAAAATTAATCATATTCTCATAAAACTTTTTATGTGTGTGTTATTTATTTTATAGATTATTAGAATGTGATTGTCTACATTTATAATATATCTTACTTTTTCTTTTAAGCAACCCTACAAGGGAGGTTACAAATAAATATTTAGCATCACGATATTCCTCTTTATTTTCATACTCTGTATATTATTGACCAAACGGTGCTCGAATAATCGAAACGCCGGCGACGAAATCACGGCGCGAATCATTTTGAAACAGACCACCAGACGATATTTTTCGTGTTTTTCAATCAAAGTCAAAAAGCAGTAAATTTCAAGTTTTCAGTGCTGAAAGTGTTTCAAAAGTGTTGGTTTAGTGATATATATTAAGGTAAGCTCAAATTAACTGACTTTTTATAAGTGAATAATAAAGAAACCAAGAAATTAAAGCACCAGTGGCGCAACTAAAAATTTCTTAGCCCTAATCTTGAAACTTTTTTTTAATGGTACAGTTTGTATATAGAATTTTTTTATATGTAGGACTTAGGTATACATTTATGTAAATCCGGACTTAAATTATTGTCAAGCCGAATTATTAAAATTTTTATTTATGGAACCTTGGCCATAGTGTAAACTAGCAGAATTTTACAAAAGCCACCCAATAAATTTGAATAAACCGAAAATAGACTTGAATCTGGATCCGTATCACTATAGCAACACATAAATTTTGGATTTTGTGTAATATTATTAAAAACTAGGTACAGTAAAACTTCTCAATACCGGCCAATAAAAAAATTATGAAAAAATAACTGTTTAAGGGGGTGACCGCTTTTGAGGGGAAACGAGGATTTACTTAGATGTACTTTCAAAATAAGCAAGAAAAAGATATTAATTCTTATGAATAAGACGAACATGCTTCTATGATAAAGGTGAGTTCTTAATTACATTCACTTCAACCATATGTTTTTTGGTTTGAGATTCAATGAAACGACATTTATGATGATATGTTTTTATTTTACGAAAGTTCATTAAGGAATGAGAAAACTAATTACAAATATATAAATATAAACTACAAACAGATATATATATATATATATATATATATATATATATATATATATATATATATATATATATATATATATTGCCTGTCAATCACTTTTGCCATGTCTGCAAAGTTCTGTATTTCAGTAAGGAATCATCGCATGATAATTCTGAAAAAAGCATTTAAAAGCTCGTAGTACTTGCAGATGACGTAAAATGTAAGTCGATTTTTAATTTTTTAAAGGTTTGAATCGAGAATAACAAAATAAAAAAAAAAACATTTTTTTTTTGATTTATTAAATTCAGCGCCACTTTTGTAAAAAAGTTTGTGAGAAAATTCTGATCAGACAGTTTTTTAGAGTTTTCCAAGAGGTTTAAATCACTTTTTTAAAGCTTGATCTTAGTGTATTTTACGAAAAAATGACTTTTTTCAATGTTTTGTATATTCTTAACTGAAGTAGATAGAGAAAAACTTCAAAGAGAAGAAATGCCTGTTTTTACATGCAGAATGACCTTCATTAGTTCCGAAATGTTTTCCGCGAATTTAATTTTTCAAAATTTTTTATTTTTTTGAAAATAACAACAATAATATGCTTAAATGGGCTAAAAGTCATAAATATTGGACCATAGAAGATTAGAAGCAGGTACTCTGGTCTGATGAATCAAAATTTGAACTTTTTGGGTCTAAAAGAAAAATTTTTGTGAGAAGAAGAACAAGTGAAAATTTTATAAGTGACTGTATTATTGTACCTACTATTAAACACGGTGGAGCTTCGGTAATGGTGTGGGGATGCTTTGCAGGGTCAACGGTTGGCGGTCTCATAAAAATTGAAAGTACTATGAAGAAAGAAAATTATAAAAATATTTTAAAAGAAAATGTAGTTGCATCTGGCAGACGTTTGCTTCAGTCTAAATTTATTTTTCAACACGACAATGATCCAAAACACTTATCAAAACTGTGTAGAGATTATTTAAAATGATTCGAAAAACGAAGACAATTAAAAGTAATGGAATGGTCATCGCAATCATCTGACCTTAATCCTATTGAGTTGCTGTGGGAAGAACTTGATAGAGCAGTGAAAAAAGTTCGTCCTAAATCGAAAACTGAACTCTGGCGTATTTTGCAACAAGAATAGGAAAATATGAAAGCTACAACTTTAGATTTGCTCATACATAGAATGCCACGATTATGTCAAGCTGTGATAAACAATAAAGGTGGTCATTTCGATGAAAAGAAAGTGTAAAAATTGTATATGTATATATTATTGTTTTTTTACAAATATTTTTAATATTACTGTCTATCTCATAATATTTATAAATTTCATAATATATATATATATATATATATATATATATATATATATATATATATATATATATATATATATATGTATATATATATATATATATATATATATATATATATATATATATATATATATATATGTATATATATATATATATATATATATATATATATATATATATATATGATATATATATATATATATAATATATATATATATATATATATATATATATATATAATATTTATATTTCTACCTAATTTGTAAAGTAGTTTCAATAAATTGGTTTCTTTACGTGATTTCCAATTTTTAATTATTTATCATAGAATTAACTGTTTACAACTAAACTACACATAAAAAAGGAATAAATTAAATATGTTTTTATGTAAAAACATTTGAAAAATTTTCCGAAAATTACCCATTGGTATCATACTGGGTGAACAATCGTAAACAGCATATTATCGTTTTTATTTTCAAAAAAAATTGAAAAATCTAAAAAAAATTAAAGTAAAGGTCATTCTGCGTGTAAAAATAGGCTTTCTTTTTGAAGTTTTTCTCTATCATTTTCAGTTAAGAATATACAAAACATTGAAAAAAAGTCTTTTTTTTTTTTGGAAGAAGGACCGTATTTTGGTCAAAAATGCGCCTAGATCAAATAGCTCTGAATTTAATAAAGTAATTTTTTTATTCTCGATTAAAACCTTTAAAAAATTAAAAATCGAATTACAATTTATGCCATCTGCAAGTATTCGCAAACAGCTTTTAAATGCCTTTTTCAGAATTGTCTTGCGATAATACAGAAATTTGATGTTCTATTTGTTTTCGCATAGACGTAGCAAAAGTGATTGACGGGCACTATATATATATATATATATATATATATATATATATATATATATATATATATATATATATATATATATATATATATATATATATATATATATATATATATATCATTTTAATACCTGTACTAGAACGCGATTTTGTCCAACTCTGCAAAATAAGCGGTTGTCGCTGCTCTGACCTCGTTATTTGAATTTTCGTCCAGCGAGCCATTTTTTGAAGTTTGGGAGGAGAAAGTAATCGCTGAGAGCCAGATCCGGTGAATATGGCGAATGTGGAAGCACTTCGAAATGTAGTTCATGGAGTTTTACAGCAACAACCATAGATTTGTGTGCAGGCGCGTTATCCTGATGAAAGAGCACTTTTTTTGGTAAGATGTGGACGTTTAGCCTTACTCACATGCTGCAAATGGTCCAGAAGTGAAGCGTAATACTTCCCGGTAATGGTCTTGCCTTGTTCTAAATAGTCTATAAGCACCACGCCATGTGAATCCCAAAAAACTGTTGCCATGACTTTTCCTGTAGACGGAACCGTTTTTGCTTTTTTGGCGCACTTTCACCTGCCCCCATCCACTGTTTAGACTGCTGCTTTGTCTCTGGTGTATAATGGTGAATCCATGTTTCATCTACAGATATAAAACGTCCAAGAAACTCGGCAGGATTGCGTTTGAATAAGTCTAAACACTCTTGCGAAGTGTTCTTTCGAAGGCGTTTTTGATCGATTGTTAACAAACGCGGCACTCATCGCGCAGAAAGCTTTTTCATGCCAAGAACATCATGTAAAATGTAGTGGACATAATCTATCGAGATATTTGCTATGCCAGCAAGCTCTGGGACTTTCAGTCGGCGGTCATGAAGTAAGACATTGTGACTTTTTGTGACAATTTCATCAGTTGTAGCGGTTTTTGGGCGTCCCGAGCGCTCATCATCTTGAATTGATGTACGACCACGATTAAATTCAGCAGCCAATTTTTTTACTGTCAAAAACCAAGGAGAAGAATCCTTTGAAGCAGAATCTAACTCATTTTTAATGTTCGTAGAAGTTAAGCCCTTTAAAACAAAGTACTTTATAACCGCTCGAACGTCAATCTTTCATAAGATATTGAACCTTATGTGTTCACTCAATCACCACAAACGAGCAACTGAACGCAAACATCTGAAACTTTGCAGGGCTCTTACTAGCGCCCTGTCTGTTTCAGGTCGAGAACTTATCGAACCATCCTGGTATATATATATATATATATATATATATATATATATATATATATATATATATATATATATATATATATAATGTACTAAATAATAAGCGATACTGTACAGAAAGAAACATTTAGTTTTGTGAAAAAATTGTTCAATGGAGGTCGGTCTTCAATTTTTGAATTTCATTTTTGCTACTTGTTATTAAAATGCTGGAAATATCAAGGGTCAAATCGTCACAGACTTCACTCATATTTTTCACAAACGAACTAAAAATCTATTGGTCTTCTTCACTTTCATAGTTCTCGTTTTCGGGAGGGTCAGTCTTGCTTTCTTGGTTAGCGAATTCCTGAATTATTTTCTGTACATTAATACTAGGATTTTCTGTTGAAATATTTGATTCGATTAGAAGATATTTTTCCAGGTCTAAATTACCTGTAATGCCTTCTAAAAAGGAAAGCAACTGATTTAGTGGAACATCGTCTTCTTCGTCAAAAGTCTCGTTCTCTTGGATAGTGTCCATAAATCCGGGTTTTTGGAAATGTTTTTTAATAGTTGAGGTTAAAAAGTTTTTCCGTGTTGCAGCAATCCATACCATAGCGCTTGACAAATTTATGCTTTTTCCTGCTTTTTCAAACGAATCTTCGGTGTATGTAAAAGTTAAAAACCTTCTTTTCAAATGTTTTCTGAATTTTATTTTAAAATTTTATATTACGCTTTGGTCCATTGGCTGGTAGTGAGATGGAGGCAGAAAAGCAATTCATTTTCAAGATGTATTTTCAGGTGAGAAGTCGCGTTATGCCAAAGTAAAAGAACTTTTCTACTCCGCTTTTTCATCTTGCTGCCAAAGTTTTTCAGCCAGCAAGTCAATATCTCTTTTAAAATTATAAAATAAGCACAGAAAAACATTACCAAATATAAAAATATCAAGATATGTTCCGTTTTTTATGTTTTGAAACTAGCAATAAATATTTTTCTGTATCCTGGTATTATTTATATACCTTTTTTTTTTAACTGAATAATTGGGCTCGACTGTTTAGTTTAATAAATATGATAAGATGCCTACTTAAAATCTAACCAAACATTTTTTAGAAAACAGAAAAATGGTTCGAGGACCCGCAATAGGCATTGACCTAGGCACAACTTATTCTTGCGTAGGTATTTGGCAACAGGGAAAAGTGGAAATTATAGCCAATGATCAAGGTAAGCACTTTTTCAACAGTTATTTGTAAAGTTATTTATTTGGTTTGTTTTTCTCGGGTTTAGGTTCTTTATTTAATAAAAAATCCAAACAATTGATGTTTCGCCCTCTATTTGAGGCATTTTCAAAATTTTTTTTTTATGTATTTACCTTCCTAAAAAGGTTTTTTTTATAATTAAAAACACTCATATAAGAACATATCGACAATTTAAAAAACAGACAAACACTTTAAAACACTATTCAAATTTAAAAAAAAATCTATTTAAAAGTCTATTTAGATACTGAGGACACATGGAATGCGAATGTGTTTTATTTTATATATTTTATGATGCACCAAAAAAACCGAAAAAACGCAGGTATTTAATTTTATGTTAAAGAGGATGTTCAATTTTTGATGTTTATTAACAGGATCGAATACTTAATATTTTTGTTTAAATTAGGCTGGTGTAAATATGGCTCAGATTTCCTATAACCGCTCTGTCGTTAACAGTTATCTTTTTTAATTTCTAGCATTTCCTTTATCTGTAATTTCTGGTAATTCATATCTCTGTGTTTAACTATGGTACTGTTATAATCAAAAGTACGTTTTTCGTCCTGTGTGTGTTTGTTTAACGCTGTTGAGGCATTTTTCGGATATTTATGGCCATTCAATCTGTTCTTTAGTAATTGGCTCGTCATGCCTATATATGACGAGCCAATTACTAAAGAATAGATTAAATGGCCCTAAATATACGAAAAACGCCTCAACAGCGTTAAACAAACACACACAGGACGAGAAAAGTTTCAAGGCTGTGACATACAGACGGACACATTTTCTATTTCGGTAAACACAGTACTTCACAAGTAATTCTATTGTTTTTTGATTGTTTTCCGTGATTCACAATAAGAGTTTTCCCCTTGGGTAATATCAAGATGACAGTCAAGTAACATCCGATCCTAATAAAAATTTAATACTTAGTTAGAAACCTGAACAATGAGTTGCTTTAATAAAATGTCGGGGTTGAAAATATTTTTACAATTGAGGTGCCCTATCACGGAAATGTTTTCATTACATGTAGAAGCATTATTTAATCAGAAAAAAACTATACAGGGTATTCGGTAAGTACCTCCTAATTTTTCGGAAGCTTACAGGAGAGGTCAAAATAACCCTAGTTTGTCATAGAAAAAAAATTCCTAAAGTGCCCCTTACCGGAGATACAGAACTCTAAAGGGATACCTTATCGGTCTAAATTTTGAACCGACTTGTATAATTTAATAAAATTTTAATATTTTATAGAGGACATAAAGATTAATTAAACCATACTTTAGTAGATGTTTTAGATCATCAGAGAAGTCCGTAACGGACTTGCAGCTACACTCCTTGGGCCTAATTTTTGAGAGGTGTCATTTTATAAAGCTGAAAACTAATTATTTAAATACTTTGGTAATTCCTTTTCAAAAAAGGTATTCTTAATTTATTTCGATAAAACTGGTGGTTTGTGGGGAAGCGCTGACTAACTTCGGAGACAAGAAGATCTTATGATGTAAGATTTCCAGCTCAGACATTGTCAAATTCAGAAACCTTTCAAAGGGTTGATCGGGGCTCAATTAATTTACAAGTTATTAAAATGCAAAAATAGTGAAAACGTTTAAATGTTATTTTGGCAAATATTCAATATCCCGCTGCACCGCGGATAATATTCCGGCATTATTAAGGACTTAGTTAGAATGTTGTACTATTCTCGCTAGTAGTTCTTCTCCAGTATCTACTGGTGTTGAATAAACTAGTTCTTATAGATGTCCCCAGAAGTAAAAGTCTAAGGGATTTAGATCTGGAGACCTTGGTCTCCATACATTTACAATAAACCTTTGTTGGTGTTTCTTTTGAACTATAGCGTGCCGGTTTTCAACTGCCCAAAAATATAAATTGTTTTATTATGCCATCTAATCGGTAAATAAAATAAGAGAAAAATTTAGATTTAGGTTATGTTACTGTATGAACTAGTTGAAGTATTAAAGTCCTACGGGATGAACATCCGGAGACATAGCGTGTACTCTTTCAACGTGGTACGGGTGAAGTAATTGTTCTGTCAGAATATCATGTACAATCTATTTTGCAACATTGTTTTGTATCGAGAGCTTTTTTATGCTGTTTGAAGGGTTGTGAGTAATATCTCGCAAAATTCGTTCCTCTACGTGTGGGTTTCGTGTTCTCCTGAGAGGGCCCTCGCCGCAAAAATGACCTTGAATAAAACATGACAAAAATTAATTCGTTACCTCTAATAATTATTTTCTAATCATCTTTTACTTGCTTCCTTAGGCTTTGATCAACCCTTTGACAGTTTTTTGGACTTGGCAATGTTCGAGCTAGAAATCTTTCAGCATAAAGTCTTCTTGCCTTCGAAGAAATTGACAGCGCTTCACCATAAATTAAAAACATATCAGCATACTCTGCTTAAAAATATTCTTCCATTTTTTAAAATTATTTATACCTAAAGGCGGTTTTAACAAGTTCCGTTAATTGTAATTCATTATGTAGGTATTAACAATAACAACGTGATTTTTATCTGATTGTGTTTAGCGTTGGCAACTTTTGAGTGTTTCGGATAAAAATCGATTTATCTCGAAAACCGCCAGTTTTATCGAAATAAGTTAAGAGTACCTTGTTTGAAGAGGATTGACCAAAGTATTTGAAAAATCAGTTCCTTGCTTTGTAAAATGATACCTGTCAAAAATTACGACCAACGAGTCCGTTCCTGACTTCTTGTAGTATGGTTTAAAGAGTCCTTATGGCCTCCATAAATTATTAAAATTTCATTAAATTATACAAGTCGGTTCAAAACTTAGAGCCGATAAAGTAAATCTCTGGGTATCCCTTTAGGGCTCCGTTAAGGAGCACTTTAAGATTTTTTTTCTATGACAAAGTGTGAGGTACTTACTGGACACCCTGTATAGGATGGCTAAATAAAGAAACTGTTACAAAGTGCATGCATTGATGATTTGTAGTTTTAGAAGTGAAATAAGCAGTGGGAGCGGAGAGGTGTGGCGATATTTCTAACCATAGCAGTTTAAAGAAAAAACATTTGTTTGTACTACCGCAAAAATTATTTTTAAAAGTTTACTTCTTTGCAGGTAGATTACAATAATTATTCATAAAAATTAAGAGTTATTTACTTTTCAAGGTAATCGGACCACGCCCAGTTATGTAGCGTTTACAGATTCAGAACGGCTAATAGGTGATGCTGCCAAAAATCAAGTGGCGATGAATCCAAGCAATACAGTGTTTGACGCTAAAAGACTTATCGGCAGAAAATATGATGATCCTAAAATTCAACAAGATATGAAACTATGGCCATTTAAGGTGGTTAATGATGGAGGAAAGCCAAAGATTCAAGTAGAATTTAAAGGTAAGTTAATATTTTTGATATTTGCTCCTTTGTTCTTTAAACCTTTTTCAGTTTATCTGTGAAGTTCCAAGTCTGCACATCTTGGGTTAGGACGGGTGGTATGCAAGTATTAAATATTTGTGTTCCATATATGACTGAAATATTTTTATCTTTGAAAACGAAAGACAACTCCCCAAACGATGCCCCTTCCGTTATAATTTTTCTGTTTATTTCTGGTATTTGTCTTTGTTTAGTTTTATTGGCTGGCCTTACCATACCATGAGGACTTAAAGTCTTGGAATTAAATTCATTATTTAAAAAACGCTGAGTATTTTAAAAGTTCTCTCGGACACGTCAACTTTGTTTTTTTGGTACGAATTTTTTTAATATAATTTTTCTTAATATATTAATTTTACAGGATAAGTTTTTAGGATATATTGTCCTCAGAGTCCATTCTGACAAAATTTCAAAAAAGTTCATATACTCGTATTTCCTGGTCTGCCATTGGATAAGATAAAAGATTATTATAGCTAACGCTAAGCTATAATAATATTTGATAAGATGTGACAAGGATACAAAATGTTGGTAAATGGTAAATACGAACTTCTAATATATCATTCATTCGAGCAAATACAATTTTTTGTTTCCCATAAATACTAAAAGTTTTTATAACAAATTTTTAAAATTTACTCTTTATAACTATCAAGAATAATATTAAAATAAATTAGAATCTTTGAGAGAAGGTCGCTGACACGCCGCTTACCCATACTCCTTACTGCATTTTGTCAAATTGTCACTTTGAGTTAATTTTATCTGAAAATGAAACTTAGTGAGGCACAGAGGATTGAAATTCTTATGATGACAGGATATGGCGATACGGTAAGAATCCAAGAATAAGTGAGTCAATTATTTCAAGAAAAAATATCCTAATCTTTAGTCAACTTCACAATCGACGGTGAGTAAGATTGAATGAAAGTTTCATCGCCTTGATCATTTTCGAGATACCCCATTAGGCTGGGCTAAAACTTTAATTTTTTAATAGTGACTCCAAATTTTTTGTACACTTTAAGATTTTCTGTATAATTCTGAACATTTTTTTTATTGCGAGTCCTATACCTAAATGTAACTGTTTTCGATTTATCGACAATTAAGAGAGAAGAACAACGAGGTTTCAGGAAGAACAGATCCAGTATTGACGCAATATTCATTGTCAAAAAATAACTGAAAAATCCCTAAAATTCAATAAACCTGCGTACATGTGCTTCGTCGATATGACCAAGGGTTTTGACAGAGTACGCTTAAATGACGTCTTGGAAATAATAAGAACAAAAGGTCTAAACCATAGGCTAATTAACCTAATATACGATATTAACATTCAGTGCAAAACAAAAATCAGAGTAGGACATATAACAATGGAAGACATATATGTAAACATAGGAATTAGACAGAGCGATTCGCTCAGCCCCTTCATATTTAATCTAATAATGGATAAAATAATAAAAAATCTCCCCAGAACAGCTGGATACAAAATGGGAAACACATTCTTCCATATCGTCTTCTATGCAGACGCTGCTGTTCTTATAGCAGACTCTGAAGATAACCTCCAAAGACTACTGCACTCTTTTAACACTAAAGCGAAAGAATTAAATATGCTTATCAACACCGAGAAGACCAAATGCTTAGTAACATCCAAAGAACCAATACGGTGCAAGCTGGAAATCAACTCCAAAATTGTCGAACAGGTAAATCACTTCAAATATCTGGGAGCAAAAATAACGAGCCATGGAAACCTTTTTAACGAAGCAAGAGAGCAAACGATGAAAGCGGCTAGAATTTCGGGATGCCTAAAAGAAATTGTGTGGAAGAACAAATACCTTAATACCGAAAGCAAAACTAAGATATATAAAACGGCTCTAAGACCCATCATAGCATACGCGGCAGAAACAAGACCAGATACAGGCAGAACTCTGCAAATGATGAGAACAGTCGAAATGAAAACATTAAGAAGTATACAAAGCAAAACTCTACACGACAGAATACGGAATGAAGATATCAGAAAATAATGCGGGATACAGGACATAGGAAGATGGATTAGACAAAGGCGAAGATTCTGGAACAAACATATAGGAAGAATGGAGGACGGTAGACTCGTTAAAAGCGCAAACATGAATAACCCGGTAGGAAAAAGATCACAGGGAAGACCACCAAAACGATGGGGAGAATACTGGACCTCATCTTCCAGGGAAGACGTGATGGCAATAAACAGGCAATAGCCTACTAGCATGGTTAACTGTGTTAGAAAGAAGAAGAAGAAAACAATTAAAAATCGAATTGAAATAAATAATTATATACCAGCAATACTGTTCCCTTGGTACATTTAGTCAATTTGTATCTTTGAGTTAATTTTAACTGAAAATGAAACTTACTGAAGCATAGAATACAGAAATTCTTATGATGGTAAGATATGGAGACAGGGTAAGAACCCAAGAAGAAGTTATTTCAAGAAAAAATATCCTAATCTTCTGTCAATATCACAATCGACAGTGAGTAAGATTGAGCGGAAATTTTATCGGCTTCGTCATGTTCGAGATACCCCAAGATGCGATCGATCAGCAACTAGTGATGACAGAAAGTAAACGTTTGATTAAGTGTCCAAGATAATCATAATATTAACTGTGAGAAGATAACTACAAACTTGTATATTGCGAAAACAATGGTATTAAACAAAAAGCAAGTAGTTGAAAAATTTTATGAAGATGATTATAACACGTGTCTTCAGTTTTGTGAAATATTACAAGAAATGTGTTTTCCGGATCCCATTTTTATTATAAACATTGTTCCTTAAATGGGATGTTAATACTTAAAATTATTGATATTGGTCCTATATCTTATTCCTGCTATTTTTTTGCTGTTTCGTAAAGAAAAGAATTTGGTTTCAACAAGGCAGCGCCTCCGCCACATTAGGCAGCAGAAGTACGCGCCTTTGTTAAAGAATTGGCAGGTGGATTGAAAGAAGTGGACCTATTGACTGACTGCTAAGCTCTCCAGGTTAAAACCCTCTTGACTTCTTTTTCTGGATGGTAAAGGTGAAGCTTTTCAAACCGAGTCAAGTGACATAAAAGACTTAAAGAATCGAATTATACTGGTTTACAAAAAAAAAAATGGATGCCTATTTTATCAGACCATTTTGTACTTATGTAATTAGATGCCCTAAACCAAATCTGAGGTTTGCTAACCTCTATCACGCCAGGTTCAAGGTCATTTCAAGGTCAAATGGAATAAAATTTTCTAAATAAATCTGAAGAAGTAGATACGTAGGTTTTTGAGGTCGCTAAATTCGAATTTGTGGTTTGTTTAATCTCCCGAGGTCGATTAGAGGTCATTTCAGCATCATTTTAAAGTTAAAATGAGAAAAACAGATCAGTAACGGAAGATGGGTAGACTTTTGAGGGCGCTGAATCTCAATTCGTGGTTTTATTACCTCAAAGTTAATCAAAGGCCACTTCAAAGTCATTTCAAGGTCAAACTGAAAAAATCCACTAAATAAATCTGTAAAAGAAGAGAACCCATGCGCAACTAGATCAATATCCGTTATATAGCAGACAGGCAAGTTGATCTAGTGTTTGAGTCGAAACTTCCAAAACCTCATACAGCACGCAGAGCTAGATTGATGTCCGTTACATAGCATATATGCAAGCAGAGTTAGTTATTATGAAATAATAATCCAAAACCCAAGCTCTCAAACTCACATAACCCACGCACAGTTAGACTGATATCCATTACACAGCAGACAGGGGAGCGGATCAAGTTTTTAAAGCGAAACCCAAGCTGCCAAAACCACACACTCTACGTGCAGCTAAATTGATTGCCACTACACAGGAGACAGGCGACCGGACCAAGTTTTTATAAATATGCCAAAACACAAGCTCTCATAACCATATATCCCACGTGCAGCGAGATCAATGCCCATTACGCAGCAGACAGAGGCGAAGAGCAAGGATTTTTGAGTATATGAAATAAAACCCAAGCTATCTGAAAATATACCATATAGAGGTTTGTGATATACGCTTCGCTAGCCTAACTGTTATATAACGGATATCGATCTAGCTGCTAGTTTTACAAGATAGGGTTTTTAAAACTTGCTTCGTTCATGTACCTGCATGGGGTACGTGGTTTTGGGAGCTTGAGTTTCGGCTCAAAAACTTGATCCGCTTGCCTGTCTGCTGTATAACGGATATCGATCTAGATGCGCGTGTGTTCTCTTTTTTTACAGATTTATTTAGTGATATTTTTCAATTTGACCTTGAAATTACTTTGAAATGGCTTCTGGATAACCTTGAGGTGTTAAACAAACCAAGTATTCAGATTCAGCGCTTCCAAAAGTCTATATATCTTCTTTTACAAATCTATTTATTAGATTTTTCTCAATTTGACCTTGAAATGACTCTGAAATGACCTTTGGCTGATCTTAGGAAATTAAACGTATCTACTTTTTCAGATTTATTTAGGGAACTTAACGTCATTTGACCTTGAAATGACCCTTGAACCTCACGTGATAGAGGTTATCGGACCTCAGATTTAGATTCAGGGCATTTAATTACATAGGAATAAAATGGTCTAGTCAAATTGGCATTCATTTTTTTTTATAAACCTGTGTTATTCGAGATATACGGTTAAATACTACTATACTTTAGGTTACCGTCAATTAGCAATGGCAAGCATGTTCAATATTTAATAAAATGATAAGTTAACTGTTTTTACTACTTCATTTCGGCAGGGAGTCTAAAAGTGTATAAAAAATTAGGGGTCACTAATTAAAATATCAAAGTTGATTATAGCACAGCGTCTTTTGAGTCATCGTGTATGATTTAATATATTAGAAAAAATTCGTACCTAAAAACCAAAGTCGACGTGTCCGAAGGATTTTTCAAATAACCCAGCGTTTTTTAAATAATGAATTTATTTCAGGCTTTATTTAGGTCCTAATTGTATGTATTCCTGGATTAATTCCAATTGAGTTCTTTCTACACTAACATGTCTGTGGTGGTCCATGTTAATAATGATTTTAGTTTTTGTTAAATTAATTTTAAGACTTTTACCATTAGACACAGAAATGCTCTTAGGGTTGTAGAAGGATCGGTGGGACATGAAATACTTAACATCAGTTCTCAAAAGGTTGTCTTATTAATCTTAACGTCTGCTCAAATTTTTTGATTAAAATAATCACGTAACTTGCAAATAGTCACTGTAAAATAATATTCTCCATTTTTGGAATTGGTTTTCCTATTAATTCAATTAAAAAACTGCCAAATATGATTGGCGCAACAATTGACAGACCAACAGACGTACGATTCGAAAATTTAAGTTCTTGTAGAAACACTCTTATTTTTCCATGTTGTTTACAGGTGAATTTAAAAGATTTGCCCCAGAAGAAATAAGTTCTATGGTGTTAACAAAAATGAAGGACACTGCTGAAGCGTATCTAGGACAGAATATTACTGACGCAGTCATCACAGTTCCAGCTTATTTTAACGATAGTCAAAGACAAGCTACCAAAGATGCAGGAATCATTGCTGGTAAGTATACACTGATATAATTAGAGTCACTTTTGCTATGATATCGTGTAATTTCTTTGCAGCATTGGCTCAAACTGATATATCATATTTTATTGATTGTTGGGGAGATGCCGTGTAAAAAAAGTGATGACGCGAATTTACTATTTGTAATGGTGTGTCGAAACCAAAGAAAAAATAAAATTAGTTAGAACTCTAAAATGAACTGCTAAAAGGGGGCGAGATTAAAACTGGTATAGTAACTTGGATAGTAAATACTGATAGGTTGAGAAATAAAGGGTGTTTTTTATAGAGGTATAGAACTTTAAGTTGGCAACACTATTTTAACTGGCGGCCATTTTGTCAGCTGTCAAGTGATTTATGTTTAGATTGGTTTGGCATTTCAACATGAATAGACTGACGCCTGAACAACGCTTCCAAATTGTGCAAATTTATTTTGAAAATCATGGTTGTGTTCGAAATACGTATCGCGCACTACGTCTATTTTACGGTCAACATAATCGTCCATCAGAGCTATTAATTCGATTAAATATGAAACGTTTTCGCACCACGTTTACTTTAAATGATAATACGCATCCACAGAGACGTCGTACAGTGCGTACAGAAGAAGTCATTGCTGCTGTAGAGCGTAGCGTAGAGGAAGACCCGAATCAGTCTATCCGTCATCGTGCACAGGAATTGGATATGTGTCCATTCACTTTATGGAAGATTTTGCGGAGAGATCTTGGTTTGCGTGCTTACAAAATCCAACTCGTGCAAGAATTGAAGCGACACGATCACCTAGCAAGGCGTAGATTCGGTGAATGGGCCCAAAACAAGATTGCCGTTGATCCCGATTTTCATAAGCGAATTTTGTTTAGCGATGAAGCTCACTTTTGTTTGAAGAGATATGTCAGTAAATAAAACTGCCGTATTTGGAGTGATGATAATCCTCAAGTGTATGTTTAGACACCGTTATAGAACCATGATTACTGACTTTTTCGTTCATCAATTGAACAACCATGATGTGCAGGAGCTGTGGTTTCAACAAGACGGCGCAACATGTCACACAGCTCGTACCACAATTGATTTATTGAAGGAAACGTTTGGTAACCGCATAATTTCACGTTTCGGACTCGTGAATTGGCCTCCAAGATCATGCGATTTAACGCCGCCAGACTATTTTCTGTGGGGATATGTGAAGTCGCTAGTCTACGCCGATAAGCCCGAAACGATTGATCACTTGGAGGACAACATTCGCCGCGTTATTGCCGATATACGGCCACAAATGTTGGAAAAAGTAATAGAAAATTGGACCTCCAGATTAGACTACGTCCGAGCCAGCCGTGGCGGTCATATGCCAGAAGTCATATTTAAATTATAATGCCAGGAGGTTATCTTTCGAATAAAGTAAATTTCTTGTCAATTTAAAAAATTCATCTTTGTTTTATTCCATTTAAAAGTTCTATACCTCTATAAAAAACACCTTTTACTGGTTGAAATCATGAAATCTAATATGTGTGTGGAAAATACGTATACAACGCTTGATGATAGACTCTTGACCTCAAAATAGATCGATTTAAGCCAATTTAATTATATCCGATCATGCTTCGTTTAGGCGGTATGGAAGTTAAAATTTGAAAAAATATTGATTTTTTCCAAATTTCTTGAATGCGTGGTAACTGAATTTAATTATTTTAGGTGTGTGATCTAACACTCTAATATGACGTTTTCTAGTGTCATAGCGATCGGCTATAAAAGTAACGTTACTTGTAAACATCGCTTCTGATTTCTTATGTCATCAACGTTATGACAACCTAGATATTTCTATCAGATAATTGCATATATTTGGAAACTTTGTACTTCTTGAAAAGTTTTCATTGAATGAGCGGTCCCGTTAGGAAAAAAATATTTTTAATTACAACAAATTTGGGAAAAATCAATAACTAAGGTGGCTTAAATCGACCTATTTTGACGTCAAGAGTCTGTCATCAAACGTTGTACACTTATTTTCCGGACACCCTGTATATCCCACTATAATATCGGGTTATAAGGAAAGCAAGCTCACGAAAATTCTTCAACTTCAATTAATATGTGATTACATTATGCCAGTTTTATACATTTCCTCTTCGAAATTGCAAGACCTCTCTGTGCGCATATACCACTAGAGGCAGTATTCAGTGCTCTGCGCTCATTACCCAGCAGGAAGAGAAAGAGAGAGGATAGCGTAACATGTTGTCTCAAGATCCGTATGCCGCAAGAGTTTCGAAAGTGGGGATAAAACAAAACTAAACCAAAGGAGCGAGAGAGACGACATGTAGCGCTATCTGCCGTTCTCTCTTTCTCTTTTACAACGCACGCGGAACATTGAAAATTTGTATATGAGTGGGATATATCATATTTTTTAATTTTTTCTCTTTGTTCACTAAACACTATCAGAGAGATATTTTAAACTTCTAGGAAAATACCTTTTATTATTGATAATCAGTGACTGAGTATCAAAACAGCGAAACTTAAAAGTTATCTTAGAAATTGGAAGAGATATAAAATTTTTATAAAAAAATTGAACCGCCTTCTAAAAGTGCTCTAAAAAGTGGAAAATAACTAGAAATTTTTATATGAAATTGAAATTTTTGAAGTCGGCACCAAACTAATACCTGACAAAATGTGATTCGCATAAACAGATTAAAAATGTTTTATTTGTAATTGCTTTCTTACCATAATTTGTATATATTAGTAGTTATTTATTTCGTTTAGAAATAATTTGGCGCTGACTTCAAAAATTTCAATTTCATATAAAGATTTCTAGTTATTTTTCACTTTTTAGCGCACTTTTAGAAGGCGGTTCAATTTTTTTACAAAAATTTTATTTTTCGATTTTTAGTTTTAAATTCATTATGAAATTCATAAATTATTTGAACTAAGTGCTAATCGAGATTAGTGTACCTCGCAATGACTTCAAGGTGGCAAAAAAGTACCCATTTTATCCATAATTGTAAATCACCCTAAAATGAATCACTAAAAATTCTTTGATTCTTAGAGTTCTCCAAATACCAACGAAATTGTGTCAAACAAATATATAGTCTGTCATAGTAAATTCACTATCTTAAATTTTAAATTAATTTTAGATTAGTAATATAGGCACCAAAGTGTTCCAATATCGATATTTAAAGAATTTAAGATGCAAATTTCTTAGCCTGATATATTTAATATTGCATATTGAGTTTGTATACACCCCAAGAACCCCGCAATATCAATTTTAGATAAAACCGGAAAATGTAAAGTTTTTAGTCTCTCATATTGTATCTTATCAACCTAATTGTCGTAAAAAATTAACTTCATATTCGTAATACACCACCCCCAACCCCTTAATACCAAATCTGAAAAAATGCGAATAAGGTAAAATTTTCAACCTACCATATTGGATCCGCCATATTGAATTTCACAAAAATAATTTTAATGTCTTAATCTATTCTAGAATCTTTAATCCTCCATCTTAGATCCGCAATATTTAATTTTTTTTAATATCAAATTCGTAATGTGCTATTATATCAATTTTGAATAAAATCGGACAAAATTAATTTTTTATCCACCATATTGGATATTCCATATTGAATTTTTTAAAAATTTAAAAATAATTTTAGATTCGTCATGTGTGACCCCGAAAACTCTCCGGTACCAATTTTGGTTAAAATCGGACAAAATTGATTTTTTTGTCCACCATATTGGATCCGCCATATTGAATTTTTTTAAAATAACTTCAGATTCGTTATGTGAGACCTCGAAAACTCCCCCATACCAATTTTGGAGAAAATCAGACAAAATTGATTTTTTCGTCCGCCATATTGGATCCGCCATTTTTAAAAAATATTTTGAATTCGTTATGTGCAACCTCGAGATCTCCCCCATACTAATTTTGGAGAAAATCGGACAAGATCAAATTTTTTTGTCCGCCATATTGGATCCGCCATTTAAAATTTTTGAAAAATAATTTCAGATTCGTTGGGTACAATCTCGAAAATTCCTCCATACCAATTTTGTAGAAAATCGGACAAAATTAATTTTTTTGGCCGCCATATTGTCAGCGCCATCTTGGATTTTACTGCACCAATTTCATTTAAAAAAATATGGGACCACCACCACAACTTCCTTTACATAACGTAAAAAATTTCATTCAAATCGGTGCAGCCGTTCCGGAGTAATCGGTGTACATACATAAAAAAAATACATAATCGACGAATTGAGAACTTCCTTTTTTAGAAGTCGGTTAAAAAACGAGAAATTTTATGGTTAAGCCTAATTTTTAAAAATCAAAATTTCAGTAAGAAATAAAATAAATCTGCTATGTATATGTATATTCCTTTCAAGCCGATAAAGGAAAGAATATATACAAACAGTTTATTTCCTGAAAATACGACTTTGGTCCTCCCTTCATACACGCTTCAACCACCTCATGATCTCGTCAATGGAGCTGTATCGAACCAAGAGCCATATTAGGTGGTCTAAATTTGTATGGAAAGAGGACCAGAGTGGTACTTACAGAAAATAAAATGTTCCTAAATATTCTATCCTTTTTCTCTGTCAAACTGTATACCAGTGGGCTGGGGGTAATTTCAACTCCCTCCAAAGAAAAGCTGGATCCGCCTTTGTCATATAAATTATTAAGCTATTATCCGAGGGACAAAACTATTTTTTATATAATAAATATCAGCAAGAAAATGATCTTTCTTACTATTACAAGTAACCTATTTTAAGGTAACAGTATATTAGCTGGCACAAAATATTGATTATGTTTTTTTTTTCTTTCTCCTTGCATGTAAGAAAATGGAAAATTATTCCAAGCACAATGCATAAATAAATTTAAAATGTCTAGACCACCTAAGTGTAGCTAGCAGCTAATAGTATTTTTAAGCCACAAAATTTTCCAATTATAGTTAATTATAAAATCGATCCGCGGCATGCAAATCCAAAGGTGAAATTTTCACGCAAAAGTAGAGTTAAAAAGGAAGTTTCCATAATAGTTTTAAAATAGCTAAAACATGGAAGTTTTAAACAATCGTAAAATTACTGTGGTAAATTTTATAGCTTTTAGCAGTGGCGTCGATTATAGATTGTTTCAAGATTAGGTTCGTGTGAAACTACATTAGGCAAAACCAGGGAATCAGAGACTAAGCACCACCGACACCAGGATTAGATCCCGTTGAAACTCAATTATAAACTGTATTTTAACCGTATTAATAAAGAGTGTTTTTTTATAGAGGTATAGAACTTTTAAATGGAATAAAACAAAGATTAATTTTTTAAATTGACATGAAATTTACTTTATTCGAAAGATAATCTTCTGGCATTATAATTTAAATATAACTTCTGGCATATGACCGCCACGGCTGGCTCGGACGTAGTCTAATCTGGAGGTCCAATTTTCGATGACTTTTTCCAACATTTGTGGCCGTATATCGGCAATAACGCGGCGAATGTTGTCCTCCAAGTGATCAATCGTTTCGGGCTTATCGGCGTAGACTAGCGACTTCACATATCCCCACAGAAAATAGTCTAGCGGCGTTAAGTCGCACGATCTTGGAGGCCAATTCCGAAACGTGAAACTATGCGGTTACCAAACGTTTCCTTCAATAAATCAATTGCGGCACGAGCTGTGTGACATGTTGCGCCGTCTTGTTGAAACCACAGCTCCTGCACATCATGGTTGTTCAATTGATGAACGAAAAAGTCAGTACTCATGGCTCTATAGCGGTCACCATTGACTGTAACGTTCTGACCAGCATCGTTTTTAAAGAAGTACGGACCACTGATTCCACCAGCCCATAAAGCACACTAAACAGTCAGTTTTTCTGGATGTAACGGTGTCTCAACATGCACTTGAGGATTATCATCACTCCAAATACGGCAGTTTTATTTACTGACGTATCCATTCAAACAAAATTGAGCTTCATCGCTAAACAAAATTCGCTTATGAAAATCGGGATCAACGGCAATCTTGTTTTGGGCCCATTCACCGAATCTACGCCTTGCTAGGTGATCGTGTGGCTTCAATTCTTGCACGAGTTGGATTTTGTAAGCACGCAAACCAAGATCTTTCCGCAAAATCTTGCATAAAGTGAATGAACACATATCCAATTCCTGTGCACGATGACGGATAGACTCATTTAGAGTAAACGTGGTGCGAAAACGTTCCACAGTTAATCTAATTAATTGCTCTGATGGACGCTTATGTTGACCGTAAAATGAACGTAGTGTGCGATACGTATTTCGAACACAACCATGATTTTCAAAATAAATTTGCACAATTTGGAAGCGTTGTTCAGGCGTCAGTCTATTCATGTTGAAATGCCAAACCAAACTAAACATAAATCACTTGACAGCTGACAAAATGGCCGCCAGTTAAAAAAGTGTTGCCAATTTAAAGTTTTATACATCTATAAAAAACACCCTTTATTAAGGATTTTTTCTTTTTTTAAATTAGGATTTATTTTCTACCAGAAAATCACGTAACCACAGCACAATATTTCTTAAGAAGATGAAGAATTATTTTTAACATTTTTGTTTTGTCTTTTTATACATAGGATATCTAATTCCACCATAATTACTTATGTTGTTTTAATTATAGGCGAACGGCCAACCACTAAAAACATTTATAAAAATACAACTTAATCGATCAAAAAAAGGCTCTGGATGAAACCTTTTGCAATCGATTAATTTCATAATTGCGAACAAAAAACCTAAATAATATGTTTCTATCCGAGTGGTCCTTGATTTGTTATTAATAAAAAACTTACAAAATTATGTAACACTTGAAAAACGCTACGCAAGAAGTTTTTTAGGTTAATTCGTCAAAAATAAACACTTGTTATTACATTTTTTCGAAAAATTAATCTCTTTCGAGTTATAAGCTTTTAAAGATCGAAAAATGACCAAAAACGGCCATTTAAAAAAATTCATATCTTCGCTTCTACCAAGTCTTTTCGACCATTCTTCAGCGCAAAATAGTCGTTAGGAATTGTACTTTAACGTAATATTTATTTCATATAGGCTTCTTTTCATTTTCCTTATAAATTTTACAATCGAATTTTCATAAAACATTACAATTTTTCATAAGGGGTGATAATATATAGGTGTAATATAATCGATCTCAAAAACGTTTCAATTAACTTTCAACGAAATATATTTCTATATAAAATTTTTATAAAAAAAATGAACCGACTTCTAAAAGTGCGCTAAAAAGGGAAAAATAACTAGAAATTTTTACATGAAATTGAAATTTTTGAAGTTGGCGCCAAACTAATACCTGACAAAATGTAATTCGCATAAACAGAATAAAAATACTTTATTTGTAATTGCTTTATTAACATAATTTGTATATATTAGTAGTTATATATTTCATTTAGAAATAATTTGGCGCCGACTTCAAAAATTTCAATTTCATGTAAAAATTTCTAGTTATTTTTCCCTTTTTAGCGCACTTTTAGAAGTCGGTTCAATTTTTTTATAAAAATTTTATTTTTCAATTTTTAGTTTTGAATTCTTTATGATATTCATAAATTATTTGAACTACATGCTAATTGAGATTAATGTACCTTGCAATGACTCCAAGGTGGCAAAAAAGTACCTATTTTATCCAGAATTGTAAGTCACCCTAAAATGAACCACAAAATTCTTTGATTCTTAGAGTTCTTCAAATACCAATGAAATTGTGTCAAACAAATATTTAGTCTGTCATAGTAAATCCAATATCTTATATTTCAAATTAATTTTAGTTTGGTAATATAGGCCCCAAAACCTTCCAATATCAATATTTAAAGAATTTGAGACGTAAATTTCTTAGCCCGATATATTTTATATTACATATTGAGTTTGTACACGCCCCAAGAACCCTGCAATATCAATTTTAGATAAAACCGGAAAATGTAAAATTTTTAGTCCTTCATATTGTATCTAATCAATCTAATAGTTGTAAAAAATTAACTTCATATTCGTAATACCCCCCCCCCCCCCAACGCCCTAATACCAAATCTAAAAAAATGTGAATAACGTAAAATTTTCAACCCACCATATTGGATCCGCCATAATGAATTTCAAAAAAACAATTTTAACGTCTTAATCTAATCTAAATCTAAACCCTTCCAAGCCTCCTAGTACCAATTTTAGATGAAATCCAGAAATTAAAAATTTCTAAACGGTCATATTGCATCTGACGTATTAGATTTTCTTAAAATAATTTTATATTCGCTGTTTACATCCTCAAAAATGGATCAGTTCCACATTTGAACAAAATCGAAACATGTAAATGTTTTAATTTCGTAATTAAAACTAACAATAATCCCTCCATACTGACTTCAGACAAATTCCAGAGATGTAGGATCTTTAATCTGCCATATTAGATCCGCCATATTTAATTTTATTTAAATAATATCAGATTCTTAATGTGCTATCCCATAAACTCCCCCATATCAATTTTGAAAAAAATCGAACACAATTAATTTTTATCCATCATATTGGATACGCCATATTGAATTTTTTAAAAATAGTTTTAGATTCGTCATGTGCTACCCCGAAAACTCCACCATACCAATTTTGCTGAAAATCAGACAAAATTGATTTTTTGTCCGCCATATTGTATCCGCCATATTGAATTTTTTAAAAATAATTTCAGATTCGTTATGTGAGACGCCGAAAACTCCGCCATATCAATTTTCGAGAAAATCGAACAAAATTGATTTTTTCGTCCGCCATATTGGATCCGTCATATTGAATTTTTTTAAAATAATTTTAGATTCGTCATGTGTGACCCCAAAAACTCCCCCGTATCAATTTTGGAGAAAATCGGACAAAATTAATTTTTTTGGCAGCCATATTGTCAGCGCCATCTTGGATTTTACGTCACCAATTTCGTCCAAAAAAATATGGGACCACCGCAGCAACTTCCTTTACATAACGTAAAAAATTTCATTCAAATCGGTCAAGCCGTTCCGGAATAATTGGTGTACATACATAAAAAAAATATATATATATATATATATATATATATATATATATATATATATATATATATATATATATATATATATATATATATATATATATATATATATGCGACGAATTAAGAACCTCCTTCTTTTAGAAATCGGTTAAAAATACATTTTTTATTGAATACAGTAAATACTGAACATATTAGTATTGAATATTTTAAATAATTTAATTATCAATATCACTGTCGTCACATTTCTCCGAGCTGTCTCGTGAAATTTCTTCGTTTTTACATTTTTCTAAACAAACACAAAGTTCGCAATATTTAAAACTTTGGGATAAACAAGAACAGATTTTCTCAAGGTGATTTCCCACTGCATGAACAAAAGAATTTTTGCAAACGTTCCATTGCCGTATCCCTCTCAAAATAATTTATACCTAATACATTATTCTCTAATTTCCAACCAGACTCGGAATAAAATACAATATTTTAATCGCTGGCAAACTGCAAAATTTTTGATTTTATAAGATTTGTTCGAACTGTGTATTGTTTTCCTACTTTCTCAAAAATAATATTTCTTAAAATCAAACAAATGTCTGCTAATGCTAATATATCGTAATTATTAAATCTTTCGTTAAGAGTATCAAGTGTCAGTTTTGTTATATCATCGGAAATATCAGTTTTGACATATTTTTCTGCAGTCTTGATATCGACATTGGTCAGTAGGGGCGGATCCAGTCTCTCTCTTTGGGGGGGGGGGGAGCGGTGATATCACAAAGGTACAGTATGGCAAGCGAAAGCAAGTTGTCGACTGGGGGGGGGGGGGGAGACACCAGCAACATTCCCATTTTTAGTGTAAAAGGCAGGATCGGGTCTATTTTTCTGAATTTGAAGCTCTTGCCGATGGGGGGGGGGGAGGATGCGAGCAGCATACACATTCCTAGTATGAGGCGGAATCGGGTCTATTTTCCTGAACACAAAGCTCTTGAGGGGGGGCTATCGCAAGAAAAATAAATTGTTAACGGAGGGAGTGCCAGCAGCATACATATTCCTAATATAAAAGGCAGAATCGGTTCTATTTTCCTGTACTCAAAGCTCTTGGGAAAGGGAAGGACGATCGCAAGCATACACATTCCTATATCCTATTCAAGAACTAGAGAGAGTAATAAAACTGTTAGCGAAACCTCCAAGGCACCTGCTCCAGTGCCGCAGGTAACTGAGAACTGCCGTAAATCTAATTATATTTACTTATATTTAAATATTATAAAGTTTTATGAATTTACTGCAACAATAAAATTTCTGATAGTTCAATTTAATTTCTGTCAGTGAGCAAAGTACACCTTACAGTGTGTCCTTAGTGATTTATCTTGTTTGTGCTTGTTTTTATATATTATTTGAGAGTAGTGAGATACCCAAAAGGCTTCCACATCTATATTTATTCCAAAATCGTTAAACCAGGGCATTTTTTTTTCAAAAAAAACTTATTACGATGAATGTTTGTGATGCCTTAAGATATCAATATCTAGATAATAATGTTAAAAGCTCTATTGAGATGTGTTCCAAAATGACAGGAGTTGGAAAATCTACTATGTATCAAATACTGAAGGAGAAGAAAACGAATTGTTAGTACTCCCAAGCCCCATTCGATCACAGGCAGAGGAAAAACCTCGTTGGAAGAAGAGACTCTAACTAAAATCAATGAAGATCGGGATTTACCTGAAATTAAAAGAACTGAGCGCTGGAAATTGCTCAAAAAACGTAATTTTTGCTGGAGAAAACCAAATAGGAAATCTGTTCTTATAGATCGTCCGGAAAATGTCCGTTGGAGAAGGAAATATCTCTCTCAAGTAAAAAATGGAGTTGCTAGAAATAACACAACTTACAAAATTAGTAATTTAACTGAACTTTTGAAAGATTTTTTTTTTTTGAAGTTACTGCAGAAAATTTTGGAAAAATCCATATAATAAAAGATTAAAAGAAAATGTGAAAACTCGATCTCATAATCGGTGAGATAGAGGAACCAATTATAATTAATTTGAGCGAAGATAGCTCCACTGACTTTGATTACGAATTAGATACGTAATGTTTACCAGCGTAAACACAATTTATTATTTAAATTTTCTGTAACATATAAAAACTAATTACATTTGAAGCCCTTTCTAGTTTTTAATTGTATTTCTGCAGATGGTTTAAGAAATAAATAAACTTAAACATCAAATGTCCTAAAAATGTTTTTAATTAATAATAAAATGACCGATCGCCCAAAAAAAAAATTTAATATTATATGGACGAATTTGTTTTTTTATATATGTTTAACTTCTTGTATTTTTGACAATGGGTCATCCCTTATGAAAAATTTTATGAAAATTCAATTGCAAAATTCAGAAGGAAAATGAAAAAAAAAGCCAATATGAAATAAATATTACGTTAAAGTACAACTCCCAATGATTATTTTGCGCTTACGAATGGTCGAAAAGATTTGGTAGAAGCGGTGATAAGAATTTTTGAAAATAGCCGTTTTTTGTCATTTTTGACCTTTAAAAACTTATAACTCGAAAGAGATGCATTTTTCGAAAAAATATCAAAAAATTAACCTGAAAAAACTTGCGTAGCGTTTTTCAACTGTTTCATAATTTTGCAAGTTTTTTGTTAATAACAAATTAAGCACCACTAGGAAAAAAAATATTATTTAGGTTTTCTGGTTGGCATTGATGAAATATATCGATTGCAAAAGGTTTTATCCAACGCCCTTTTTTGGTCGGTTAGGTTGTATATTTATGCATCATTTTAGTGGTTGGCCGCTCACCTATTAACACGATTGCTTCTCCCAAGGTGTCACTAGTATACGCTTTCTGTTGTTCTTGTAAATTTTATATACAAAGCGCCATAATGTACTCTTAGAGGTTCTTTCAGATCTAATAGATCTAGTCCTTGGCTCCCAATTGTTAGAATTTCTTGTATTTGCTACATAAAAAAAATCCAGCATCATGTGTACTTGGGGTGCGAAATTTTTTTATAGATAGTCAAAGAATACTGTTTCTACGTAGTTTTCATCAAACTAATCAATAATGATTATAATGGAGAGCAGGAGGAGGTAATGCCATTAAAAGATCTAGTAGTTCATGTACATGAAATAAAATTTAGAATAATTTTTCCATATTAAAACTACTAATACTACTACTACTACAATATAAAAAAATTAAAATTTGTCTCTTACAGTCTTGGAACTAAAAATATGATATGATATTTTTACTCTAATTGTTTTAGGAATTAATGTTCTGAGAATTATAAATGAGCCTACTGCTGCAGCTCTTGCATACGGTTTAGACAAAAATTTGCGAGGCGAAAAAAATGTCCTCATTTTTGATTTGGGAGGAGGCACATTTGACGTTTCTATTTTAACTATTGATGAAGGTTAGTAAAAACAATTTTTCATAATATTTAACAATAATTACAAAAGAAAATAGTACCTACCTATGTACATACATAATCTAAGCTGCTTATATCCACAAAATGTCGTAGCAACTTAGTGTCTTCATAATCCAGTGACTTTTCAAATTTGCACAACTCTATTATATCTCGTACCAGGCTTCTAATTGATTGCTATAGTTTTCCCTTACTTGTCAGTATTTGAGCAATTCCAGCTTTTCATTGATATTCATCTAGTATTCTTTCCTCCCTTTATTGCTTCTCACACCATTTTACCGTGTCGTCTATTCTGATTCCTTTCTTTCTATTGTTGATTTTCCTACCGCCTTTAAATTACTGGGTGGACCACATTTTCCTAGGACAGCGAATTAGGAGTTGGTATAGGCCATATACATAAAGGATAGGTCTTAACCAGAAACACCCTTATTTGTCGCCAACGCCCAAATTGGGTAGAGTGCCCGAAGCAGTAAAGAATTTGTTTCTCTTATTTCTTTTACTGATTTAACCTTAAGTCATTAGTTAAGTTTTTGTTGATATTTGTTTTCAAAATGATCTCATTCGATTTTTCAGTCCCTTCTCACCCATCTATAAGTACTAAATTTACTCGAAATGTTATTAAATCATCTTATTCTTATCCATACATAGACTTTTTTCTACTAAATCTCTATCTGCTCCTTTGTTTTTTAAGCTCTTACACATATATTTTCTACTAATCATATGAATGCCTTCGCCAAGACCATAAAACTTAGTAATTTTTGTAAAAATATAAGTCGTAAGCAATTTATTACTATAGCAAACCCTTACTTGTCAGTATTTGAGCAATTCCAGCTTTTCATTGATATTCCTCTAGTATTCTTTCCTCCCTTTATTGCTTCTCACACCATTTTACCGTGTTCTTTCTATTGTTGATTTTCCTACCGCCTTTAAATTATTGGGTAGGCCACATTTTCCTAGGACAGCGAATTAGAATGGTGTAGGCCATATACATAAAGGATAGGTCTTAAGCAGAAACACCCTTATTTGTTGCCAACGTCCGAATTGGGTAGAGTACCCGAAGCAGTAAAGAACCCAAATATAAGTACTAAATTTACTTGAAATGTTATTAAATCATCTTACTCTTATCTATACATAGACTTTTTTCTACTGAATCTGTATCTACTCCTTTGTTTTCTAAGCTCTTGCCACGAACTTGAGATATAAAACTGGACTGCTCATGAAAATAATTTTTGACCCCCCCTTATTGGTCGCCATTCGGTGCAATGATTTGTATGGCAACATTGAATTCCCTACTAGTTTCTTACATTGGCATGAATGTGTCGTAAATGAATGTCAATTCTATTATTCTAACTAACAGGTTTAGACAATAACTATCTTTTTCTATATTATATCTTCAACAATAAATCGCTTTTCCTTGTTTTACTTGACAGGTTAATCGAGTATATTCAATAAAAAAGACCAGAGCTCCGATTCTGTAAGCATATTTTTTGACATTTTCTTTCCTTATCTCTTTTAGGACAGTGATATACTTATGTGTTAATACAGACTGAATAAAGATAGAAGATCCTTATTATGACATTTTCTTTCCCTTTAGTCTTATAGAATCGCAGTCCAGGATAATTGTTTCTGTAAAACAATATTTAACTTGAATTTCTACTTTTAGTTTCCTCAAAATTATAATTTTTCTGTTTAAAGCAACTCCAATAAAGCAAATTTTTTTAACTTCTTTGGAACAGCGTAAATATGTAACAATTTTATTATTTTTAGATAACAAGCATGAAATGTCAGTTCTTATAAATAAATGAAAATGCTTTTTCTATATCTGTTTTACATATTTTATTTTTTACAATAAAACTGTTATTTAGCAGAATAGCTAAAATGTGAAATATGCGCCAAAAACAAATCGAGACTAATTATTTTTTTCGAAATATCTGTTTTAGAAACATCCTTATCGGACGTAGAGTATAAGAAGTTAACGAAAAAAAGTATTAAGGCATTTATTTTTAAAAATTTTATATCGTGAATTAATATAGTATATTGTTTAATGTAAAGGATCGAAATGTCCACATAATCTATTGCAAAGTAAGATAGTTTCATCATTTAAAAATAGCTTCGATTAGGTCTTTGTTAAAATTATTTTCTCCTCGATGTTTTTAGGGAACTGATATGTTAGGTATTTATATAGGGTTAACAACATTCATAATAATGTTGACATTTCCTTCATAAAAACGGAGCTTCAATTTAAATGAAGTAAAGTAACATTATGTACTAAACCATTTTTATAAAAAAAATTAAACTCAAAAGGGGATAGTGTTAAAACAGTTTATATTTAATTGTAAACAAAACAATATTTATTAAAACACTTTAAATATAAAGAAGATTGTAAATACAAGAGAATTCTTACATTAATACAATCATTTTTAATCTAAATATATTGATCCAAGACCAATTTTACAATGAGCCAAGATGTTCGGCTTTACAATGGTGTGAGTAGAACCAGTGTCTAATACCATTTCACATTCCCGACCGCATACCTTTCCGGGTACTACCAAGCTGGATACCTTAATTGTTATGGTTGGTGGGGCTTGGTAGAACCTAGCCAGCTTTCGCCCCTTTAAGCTGGCTACTGGGAGTTTTCCTGATTTTGATTACTGTCAGGAGCAGTACTGCCAGTACAGCGGCTTTGTACATGCCCCTCTTGGCCACATCTCCAACAACGAATTCTTTTTCTGCTATGGAAGGTTGTATTTTTGTTGTCATGTGCCTTTTGTTTGTTTAAAAATTCCTGCATCTCCTTCATTAACTTCATAAAGAATTCCTCATTAGTATTGCGGTCATCCTGGAAAACACTGACTCTTCTTATGACTCTTCCTTGGTTCCTTGAGGTCTGTTTGGCTGTCTCAAACTGAAGGGCATAAGCAAGAGCCTCGGATATTCTCTTCAGTCTGGCCATTCTTAGTGTCTGACTTGTTTCTGGGTCACGTAAACCTTCAATAAAACTATTCACCTCATTATATCCGCCTCGTATTCTTAAAGACTTTCGTTATATTTTTGTCTTCTTCCTTGGAGTTGGGCTTTATAAACTTCTTGGAGGTGGGCTTCCCCATAGCGCATCTCCAGAAAAGTAACAATGAATTCGTAATCATCCTGTTTTTCTTCAGGAATATTACGTAGGACCTCCATAGCATCGCCTCGTAGTGCTAGAACAAGAGCACGTGCCTTTTCCGGTGAACTCCAGTTATTGCCGGTAGCGGCGGCTTCGAACTGACGGACATAGGTAAGCCAAGGTACCTTGCCGCCAAAGGTAGGTGGCTTCATCACACTAGTTGCAGGAACACCATCTACCTTTATCATACCTGTACTGGCTACCTTCTCTATTTGCAAATGTAACTGTTGCACCTGTTTCTGGATTCCTGTCACTTCATGTTGTATTTCGACATGTACGTCTTCTCTAATTTCGTTAATCTTCTGTTGCATTTCTTGTTTTATGCGCTTCATATCTTCTTGATTTTTTGTGATGTGTGAAATAAGGAAATCGAATTCTCTAAAAAGTTCCAGACCTTCTTTCATAGTCGTCTCCTGAGGAAATTAATAAAGGTAAAATTACTCAAATAACTTATAAACTTGTAGAAAATATACCTAAAACCCTACGAACTACGAATACAAACTAATACTATGAATTATAAAATGCTACAAAGTTCGTTACAGTAGAAAATATACCTAAAAACCTACAAACTACGAACTCGAACTAATACTATGAAATATAAAACGCTACAAGGTTCGTTACATTAGAAAATATACCTAAAACCCTACAAACTACGAACACAAACTAATACTAGGAAATGTATAACGCTATAAAGTTTGTAACAATATACATAAAGATTTACTAGCAACTTTTAATTTTTACACTAGGTCAAACTTTCAATTTACTTAATTGTTTAAGGATCTGGAATTGACCTTCCCTAGAGTTGAATTTTTGAAATGGTAATCAATCGCAGCTTCTCACTACTTTGACAAAGGGTTTTCATGACACAAATTTCCTATCTGAGCTAAAATCAAGAATTTTTGTTTTATTAATTAATAACATATTCAAACAAAAGGTTATTATTTTATTTTTAGACAAAACAAATACATAAAAGTAAAATTTATGAAATTTCTAAACATCATTAATAATATTGAAAAATTTCATATTATATGCAATCATTTATTTCTATTTTAATATGACATATTGGTTTTTAAACGTATAATCATTTTAAATTTTAACACCACACAAGTCTTCTTGTATAAAACTATTTCCAGAAAAATGCTCTGAACAGAGTCACTTATCTGATTTATAAAAGAATTATGATCATGACTAATTTGCTTCAGCTCTTGTATTTGAAGATTCTTTTCTCTTAGAGAACTAAAATATTGATAGCATTTAATAATTATCATATATCATATCCATAAGATTAAACTTGTTACCCTTAGATTTACAATTTGATTCTAAGGTAAAATTTTATATAATTATTGAATGCTTTATAACTTATCAATTAAATAAATTCCAATTTACCAGATGAGGTATTTGCACATCTTATGATGAAGAATCACATTTTTTAAAATACAAAAAAAAACTTTCACATTCCTGTTTGAAATTTTCAGGAAAACGTTACATAAAATGTGATAAAATCCATAAAACAGCAAAATCAAAAATAAATTTTTGTCAAAATGAAAAGTATTCAGTCAATGTTAAAAATACACTTTCACCAATATCATAAAAATTTAGGGAATTCATCGTTGCCAAAGCAATTATTTGCTCCTAATGGCACGGAGCACGGTGGGGTCATTTTTTTTATACGGGAGATATGGAACAAGAGCAGTCCAGTTTTATATCTCAAGTTCGTGGCTCTTACATATATCTTTTCTACTAATCATATGAATGCCTTCGCTAAGTCCATAAAACATAGTAATTTGAGTAAAAACATAAGTCGTAAGCAATTTCAGAGATATTTAGTATATGATTCTTATAGGTTCACTGTTTGAAGTGAAAGCTACAGCTGGTGACACTCACTTAGGAGGAGAAGATTTTGATAACAGATTGGTGACCTATTTTGCCGATGAATTTCAAAGAAAATATAGAAAAGATATAAGCAAGAATCCCAGAGCATTGAGAAGGTTAAGAACGGCAGCGGAAAGGTAAATTGAAACTTTAACGCTAAAAATTAATTTTGCTGATTTAAGGAAAAAATTATTTAACTAATTTTAGAGCTAAACGCACTCTAAGTTCAAGTACAGAAGCGTCTTTAGAGATCGATGCACTCTTCGAAGGTATTGATTTTTACACCAAAATATCAAGAGCAAGGTTTGAAGAGTTAAATTCGGATTTATTTAAAAGTACCTTAGCACCTGTGGAAAAAGCATTGAAGGATGCTAATATGAATAAAACTAGTATACATGACGTGGTTTTAGTTGGTAAGTAAATTAACTTAGAATGAAAATATTCCAAAATCGCTTGATACGGATAACTCTGCGTAAATGTAATAAATTTAATAATTGCGAAGTCGGAGTCGAAGAGGAGTTATATCTCAAAATATCGAAAAAAGCTATTAGAAAAAGGTTTTTCTAAATGCAATTCTTAGCCCACATGCAAAATTTCAGCTGTATAAGACAATTTAGATTTTTTGCCCATTTTTTGCACTGTTGCAAAATAAGAGTCAACGCAACCTACATAAAACTTCTTACTTTTAACAATGCCTCATTCCAGACATATTTTGTTTAAAGTAGCGCCATATTAAATGTGTGTTTTTCTACAAAATCCCAATAGGGCTTTTAAAATTTCCTCAAATATTTATTTGAAGGTCATAGACAATGGTGTTTCTTGCGAAGTAGTAGATACCTTGCGAAGTAGTAGATATTTGTTGGACTTCCATTGTCTTTATTTTTGTTGAATATCACGACGTTTCGGCTAGTAGTTATCTCTAGCCGTTTTCAAGTGAAACTAAATAAATCCCTTAGCTACATGACTATTTACACTCAAAGTAAAGGCAGTAGAGTATGACTGAGATGGGTGCAGTCATGCCTAAACAAATTTTTTTTAAATACAAAGTGACATAGAAATAAATCATTTCAGTTCATGAAAAAGTTTTTTTCGTTAAATTTACACGTAAGTATTATGAAGTATATATATATATATATATATATATATATATATATATATATATATATATATATATATATATATATATATATATATATATAGTTTTAAGACAACTGAGGATTTATAAGAAAATTCCATGTAATAAAAATACGAAAAAATGCTATTGAATGACTCTTTATTGCGATTTTGACTATGTTTCACCCCTTTTAAAAATCTGAAATAGTTCATGGACATAATTTGACGTCTAAAAAAACAACATATTTTTTTCGGCCCTGCTATTGTCCTAGTTTTTATTTTATTAAATTTAAAAATTTTCGAACTCCCATAAAAATTTGAATTTCGAGCCAAAAATTTTTGTAATGTGTTATAGGCATTAACAAAACCTATAAAATTAAAAAAAAAATAAGGTTCTACGATGATTAGATCCGAAGATATCGTCAAAAAATGAAAAAAGACGTTTTAATTTGAGGTTATGTGACGATAAAAGTGGCTAAAATTTTTTTTGTGAGGGTACTTTTGATGTAGAATAATAAAGGTATTAATAAAAAAAAATCCCATATGATGCGGACTTTACTACTCACACTGTATATATATATATATATATATATATATATATATATATATATATATATATATATATATATATATATATATACTGAAAATGCATAGTTTTTAAGTTAATTTTGAAAAACTGAAAGTGTCATTTTCACCCCGTTCTCAAAAACGAACTGAATTTAATAGCAGTAAAAAAAACCTGGTGGAAAAGAACCGCATTGCTTTGACTACGTGACAAATGACTTAATTAAAAACTTAAAAAAAAATAGATTCATATTTTAGATGCGATGTGCACGAATGAAATCGGTAACGGTCGCGCGTGATTGAAAATCGAAAATTCATTATCGACGTTGACGTTTCGCCAAAAACGTAGTTCATTTGTTCACTCATCGTCATTTAATTACTACAACACTAGAATCCCATTGCATGAACAACACAAAAAAATAAAGACAGGAAAGTCCAACATACATCTAGTACGTCACACAAGAAATATAGTTGTCTATAATCTTCAAACAAATTTAGTTATAATACATATTTGTATTATAATTAATTTCTTGTTGTAAATTCGCTTATCTATTTCAATTTTCAGGTGGATCTACAAGAATTCCAAAAATACAGTCGTTATTACAGAATTATTTCCATGGAAAAAGTTTGAATTTAAGCATCAATCCAGATGAAGCAGTCGCTTATGGCGCTGCGGTCCAGGCGGCCATTTTGAGTGGCGATCAAAGCTCGAAAATACAGGTACAATAATTTTTTTTTATTAACAACTTTAAAAATATTCCGGAAATATCAATAACATTTTTTTAACCAAAATCAATTTGTTACTGAAAGTTAATCCAGCAAGTACTATTAATCGGCCTATAGAAGCGCATTGGCAATCGCTTAGAAAGAGACAAAGCGAACTAGGTTATTAGTACCTCTTTTTCTATTGGTGGAGCTAAAACCCCGTATGCGCGATATCTCTCTCACCTGACAGCCACAATCAACCAGGAAAAAATATTTTTTAATGGTAAGAGAGAGGTGTCGCGCGTACGGGGCTCTTAGCTCCACTAGGTCAGTAGGTCAGTGGCTATTTCATTCTTTCTTTTTTTAAGTAAGAGCTAACGCGCTCTTAAGGATTCACGGTCTATATCTTTATATGTCGATGAGCCAGATTTACATTTAGCAACCTCAAATTATTTTGAATGCGAATTTTCATGAAAATCTTTCTTGCGGTAATTGGATGCGCTCCAAAATCACATTTATATATATTTTAAGGTTAGGCGTTAGTACAGGATCCAAAAAATATACACAGATCTTTTAATAGGGATGCTCGAAATTTATTAGGTTATGGCGGCCATGTTGTTAAAGCAACAGCTGACAAATTTGTTGTGAATTGTTTAGTAGTGCATGCAACTCACCATAGAGGGTTATAGAGTTGAACAATGTGTGCAAATCTTTAAACTTTATTTTCAAAACCAGTGGTCTGTTCGAGCAACGTTCCGCGCATTATGTGATTTTTATCCTCGTCACAACAGTCCTGCCAAGTCGAGTATTCCACGTATGATGACAAAATTCGAGTTAACCAATTTGGTACGTCACCGAAACGCAAGCTCTACTGAAAACATCGCTGCTGTGCGTGAGAGTGTAGGAAAAACCCGAGGCAGCAAATTTATTGTCGTTCAAAAGAACTTGACTTTTCTGCAAGTTCAGTTTGGTGAATTTTGCGTCGGGATTTGAGTTTGTATCCGTATAAAATCCAGCTGACCCAGAAGCTTAAGGTAAACGTCCATAGAAAACTTCATGTGTTCGCTGATTGGGCTCTGGAGCATTTTGAAGTTGACCCAGATTTCCCAAAAAAAATCATCTTTAACGACTAGGCCCATTTTTGAATGAATTGATGTGTGAACAAACAAAATTGTCGGATTTGGGGCGATACCAATCCACGCGAGATCTACCAACACTAAATGCATTCCGAGAAAGTCACTGTTTGGTGCGGTTTTTGGTCTGGCGGAATCATCGATCCGTACTTCTTCCAAAAGGAAACTGGCATGACCATAACCGTCATCGGCGAGCGCTACAAATCGATGATAAGGAACTTATCGTGGTCTAAACTGAATGATATGGATACCGAAGACATGTGATTCCAACAACACTACGTGTCCCATAGCGCATGCCAGAATGAACATTCTCCACGGGGGATTTGAGGGCATTGTTATCTCTCTACGGCGACATGAACTGACCACCGAGATCGTGCGATTTAACTCCGTTAGATTTCTTCCTTTAGGACAATCTTAAAGCGCAGGTCTATGCGAATAAGCCGCAAACAATTATACCCTTAAAGTGAAATAACGAACGCCATCCAGAAAATTTATCCAGATATATGCGACCAATTCATTGACAATTGGGCCTCCCGAATATGTGCCAAATCGCAGCGGACATTTGAACGAAGTTATATTCCATACTTAATGCCATAAAATGTTCTTTCAAAAATATATGAGCGGATATTTAACATAAAACTTATTTTATTTGTGATAGCATTTGATCATATACTGCTGTAAACGGAATATCTTGGGTAGCGTTGGCCGTTCCGTCTACAAGCATACTGCTGTCCCATATTAGTAGTTACTTTAAAAACTTACAATTAAATTTTACAGTAACAAAGACACTCTGGAAGTCTGGTCGTTCATCTTCTCTTTTGCAGTTTTAATACTAAACAACTACAGCTTAATTTAAGGCTTACTACTATCAAGACCCAGGACTCAGGCAAGCCTGCTACTAGCTGGTCAGATGACATCTCTTGTTTGAAGCTCTCACAGCAGTGCGTCCGCGAGTTTAATTGCGTAAAGGTTTTTAATAACTTAAACAAACCAAGTTTCTCAAAACACTTAAGTTTATTAACAAAAATAAATAGGAAACGGAATTATTTACAATGAGAAACTTAAGATTAGAAATGAATAATAATATCGAGATACTAAAATAACTGCTCCTGTTGGCCATTCTATCAGTAAAAATTTAAAAGCCAATTTAGAAGATAAAACCTATAAATAGCTTTCCAAAATATTAAACAGAAAAAAGAATAAAAATGTGAAAAAACATGTATTTATATTACTTAACAAACAGTATTAAAGTGGCTTCTTTTTCCAAGCGAAATAAATATGGTCTATTCCCTTAAATTACCCAAAACAAAAAAAAATAAAATAAAAAAAACCTTCATTTCCGATGAATATACATATATATCATGTAATTTTCTAAGACACTGTTCTTAAAAGTCGTACCGACCGCCCTAAACGAATTCCAGATTGTAATTAAAGCTTAGTATTTCTACAGGAGCACCCTCGACCTTTACCCCGAACTTCCGCTGTAGTCCCTATTCCGATCAGACACCCTGTAACCGTCAATTTTATTCCCTAAAGTGCGAGTAGTTTTGGTCTTCTCGTTCCTAGAAGGAGTTAGCTATTCTATAGCGGGTACTTAATTCCCGAAGTGATCTATATTAGAGCATCTTAATCTTATTTTTTATACAAAAAGGTTAATATAACTATTTTAGGTCTTTCCATAACTAAAAGAATATATGATAATTACTGTAAAGAAAAAACTATTCACTCTTCTTAGCTGTTTTGGAAGTAAATATCTAACTCGTTATTTTTTGTGAATAGAAAAAAACAGTTATTATACAAATTATTTCTACATGTTGTCAAACAATATATCATATTATAGTGAGTTTATTGATCATTCTTTTGTTTTCTAATAATGAGAAAATTGTTCAATATTTTATATATAACCAGGGTAGGATTTCTTGGACAGATTTATTTATAAATCTTAAAGGTCTTTTTTAGTTTATGTCCTGATAAATTGTATAGGTTTATATGTTTTTAAAAAAAACATTTAAACGACTCAAAGATAATAAAGTTGAGATTATGCTTAAGTACGATAATTGATTTATTTTTCCTTTAGACTTTCTTGGGTGGTAAAAAATATATATATATATACTATTCCGTTCCCACGGATAAAATTTATCCACAGAGTGATTATTTAATTATTCATTTTAGCAGAATATACTTCACGTTAAACAGTATAAAATAACTATGTACAGCGTCCTTATTGAAATACCCTTAACATAAAAGTGGATCATCAAATTTGGTAGTGTACTGGTATCTTTTGAATACGTTTTTTAATGTCATGAGTTAGTTTAACCAAATCATTTGTTATAGGACGTATTATTAGTTGATGTAACTCCTCTTTCCTTGGGTATTGAAACAGCAGGTGGAGTTATGTCTAAAATAGTGGAAAGAAATGCCAGGATACCTTGCAAACAAACACAGACGTTTACTACGTATTCGGATAACCAACCTGCTGTAACAATCCAGGTTTTTGAAGGAGAAAGAGCTATGACGAAAGATAATAACTTGCTAGGTGAGTATTTACATGAAAATTGGAATAAACAGCATTATAAAGTTTTATAATAAATCAAAAATAACTTTATTTTTACAGGAACTTTTGATCTATCTGGCATACCACCAGCCCCAAGAGGTGTTCCACAAATTAACGTTACATTCGATCTGGATGCCAATGGCATTCTAAACGTGACAGCTATTGAAACTGGAACCGGAAGATCCAGAAATATAACTATCAAAAATGATAAGGGAAGACTGTCACAACGAGAGATTGAAAGGATGCTTGCTGAAGCTGAAAGATATAAAGAGGAAGATGATATTCAACGAGATAAAGTTGCTACTAGGAATAAATTGGAGAGTTATGTTTTTGGGTAAGAAATAGATTATATATATATATATATATATATATATATATATATATATATATATATATATATATATATATATATATATATATATATATATATATATATATATATATATATATATATATATATATAATTCAATTATTTAAAAACCCTTAAGGTACTACAAATCTTATTAAAATGGGCACTTATTTTGATCGGAGAATCCAAAGATGTAATAATATACAGGGGGTTCCACTTTAAAAAAAAACGCAACTTTGATACTTTCAGAGCTTTTGGGACACTCTGTATAATATGAAAATTATTTTAAAAAGTAATTATATTAGACCCCCATATATCCCAAAAGTAAAACTTTTTGAAAGTCACGTATTTTGGCCGTAATATTTCGTGCAGTATAGGGTGAATAACCCTGTATACATACATACATACATACATACATATATATATATATATATATATATATATATATATATATATATATATATATATATATATATATATATATACCAAACACTTATACAAATTATAGATTCTGTAAATAAAAAAAGGAAAACATTGGCCATGTGCCTGGATCTCTCTAAAGCCTTTGATGCTGTGGATCATAAAACATTATTATTAAAACTAGAAATGTATGGTATAAGGGGTAATGCGCTGTAATTAATAAGATCGTATTTGACGGACAGGACTCAGTGTGTGGTGGAGTCTGATTTCCATGGTAGGGCTATAGTGTGTCAGAGATTTAAAATGAAGAGGGACGTCCCTCAAGGATCAATACTTGGACCTCTTTTGTATATTCTTTACACAAATGATTTACCCGAAATCTCTGGAGAGCAGACTATACTATATGCTGATGATACGTCGCTTATATTCAGTGAAAGCACGGCGGAGTTGCTATCGATGAAGGTTCAATCTGTGATGGACACTCTCGATGGGTACTTTCGGTCCAACAGCCTGTCGCTAAATGTTTCCAAGACACAGTGCATTATGTTTGGTAACAGATTGAATAATCAATTTACATTAACGTTTGAGGATACAACAATAACATCAATTGAGAGCGCTGTTGTTTTGGGACTAAAAGTCGATAGAAGGTTGGACTGGGGGGCGCACATCGAGAGAGTTGCCACTAGAATATCTCAGTATTGTTTCGCATTAAGAATTATTTCAGAGAGAGTTGGAATCGATGCAGTTTTGTCAGCTTACCATGCATTTGTACAGTCCAGACTCAGATACGGTTTGATATTTTGGGGCAATTCCTGTGATATTAATAGAATTTTGATTCTGCAAAAAAGATGTTTACGATGTATTTTTGCAATGAAACATCAAGACAGTTGTGGGAATATGTTTATTAGTAACAATATTTTGTTTGTTTATTGTTGATAACAGGATTCTTTTTGAGGGTGCATTTATTAAATATAACTACATTACTAAAAATAAAACAAATCTGCTTTCTGATAAATATAACTTTAGTTTTTTACAGTAAAATGTCGAGTTTTCTATAATAAAAGTTTTTAATTCTTTACCTGAAAATGTACATTTACTACCGAGAAATAGATTAAAGTATGTCCTGAAAATCTTTTTGTGTAAAAAAGCCTTCTATACATTGGAAGAGTTTTATGAGCGTGATAAAGGCAGTATTGCCTCGAATTAGAATTTTTGTTATTGGCTGTATTATTAAATTTTAAATGTATGTAAGTGTACCTGTTATTTAATTTTTGTCTCATTTATAATATTGTCCTTGATCTTAAGTTTTAATTGTTTTGTTTTTACTACATTAACTTGATAGAATTATTCAAGAAAGGTATTTAAAACTGTATAATTATTGAGGTTTTTTCTTTTTCATTTTTTTTTATCTACAGCTGAGAATGAACTATAATTTTTATTATGATGTTTATTACAGTAATGATATTTTTTGACATTGTTCCATGCCCTTATGGGTTTTTTTGTAAGTAATACTTATAATATATATATATATATATATATATATATATATATATATATATATATATATATATATATATATATATATATATAGGTTTATTTTCTACGAGTTCATAATTATTTAATTAATTTTACCTTTGTTAGTTCTCTCACGTATATGAAAGAAAATTTGGAACTTTCTAGAAAATTCTGTTTTCTTGTTTTCGACATGAAACGTCTATGATAGGAGATTTAGGGGTTGTCAGCTTATTTCTTTTTCTTGTTTTTATTACACCATGTAGTATGAAAATCGCTCTATATCTCCAAAACGAAGAGGTTTGTGAAAATTCTGTTAGCAGCATTGTTCTTTTCTTAAAAAAAGTAGCATCACAGTACTACGAAAACATTATCCTTCTATTGTTACTAATAACGGAGACAACCAGTAAAATCATCGAAAATTGGACACCCCGTGCATTGTACAAACCTAGGTCAAACCCACACACTTATAAAGTATATGTACTGATCGTCAAATAAACAGAAAATGTCCGGACCATGCTATGCGCCATTTTGGGTAAAGTGAAGTTATAATAACAGTGAATCCGCTGTCGCTACTGAAAACTTATAACGACTAAACGTAATCGTTTATCTCCCATTGACAAGGTTTGAAGCAATTTACATACCTTTCCGAAATTTCATCGACATAAGTAGTTGAACGAAACCAATGGTAGAAAGAGATAAAATGACAGTTTTACGTTATAACTTACCCAACTTACCCAATTCGTGTCAATTGATTGTTATGTGTGGATGTCTGCCATACTATTGGTCGGTCGTAAAAATAGATTAAAAATTTTTATTATATTTTTGGTTGTTAAAAATAACTAGTCATTAAAAAAAGCAATATGTTGACGAACCGTTTCTTCAAAACGTTTTATTTTTTAAAAAAACAGTTTGAAATGTTAATTAGGTAGTACCCGTTATTTTCTAATTAAAATATCCTTAGAAAGTTGAATGTTTCGAAAATTTCAAGTAAATTTGAGATTATAGACATACAAAATTATTACATTAAATTCTGTTCATATCTCAATAGTATGAGCGTGCTGTTTAAAAATTGTTTTCCTGCGGCTAGTTTTAATTATGGATTTAACATAAACACTTGTGTCCGTATATCCCCAAATCGTCGAGTATCTTACTTTGAAACAGTTAAGTGTAACATAATTGTTTTCATCAACATAACTTATAAAAAATTTGAGAAGTAACAATTTGTAAGATATTTAAAACATTTATTTAAATAAGTAACATTAAATTTTATATTCAAATAATGGTAAATGCAACATTTTACTTCCTTAGGCTGTGTTAAACACTATACTACACTACAATTAAATAAATATTATGATTATAATTTATTAGGACATATAAATTTGAACCCTACAGGCCAACAAACGAGGTCCTTCAGAATAAAAAGCTTATTTATAGTATGTTTTGTCTTCAAGCCCCTGCAAATCTTCACAAAATAATAAAAAAAGTATATTAAAGGTTGAATAGTATCATTTAATGGGGGTCTTCTGGCTGGCCTATGGTTCCGGCCCCTGGTCGTACACAGTTCCTCTATCACCGGTCAAGTTTCAGGTTTTCTTTCAAACTTAGTTGTCAGGACAGGAAGTCTTGCAATAATCGGCTGGATGTTTAGTGAATTCATACAATAATTGATTGGTGGATAGCTAGGACGATGGATTTTAGTGATACTACATAGAGCAGTGGTTTCTACTGTTTCAAGTTTTATGAGTGCTGGCTTCCTGCAATTACTGAATGTAGGGGTATGTATTCCTATTAAAGTCAGTATATTTGATTTGTTTTTCTTGATATGCTTTTTTCTTTGTATATTAGACTCCTAAGGTATTTGGCCCTTTGTATACATTTTTGTTTAACAGTATCAGTGCCAATTTAAGATAATTTTGTGGTTTATATTTACACCTAAATATTTGACTGATGGCTTGGTGCATATTACGTGGTTATTAAGTTATTTAAAATAAATTTAATCCCGGGAAAAACTAAGATTACTTCACAATAATAACAACGACACTATTTTTTGACTTTTGACGGTTAATTTGACGTGCCAAAATGTCACTTTACCCAAAATGGCGCAGAGCATACTTCGGATATTTTTCGTTTGACAGTTCCATTACCATCTGTCATCCATTTTATTTTCAGAAATCCGTGGTCAAACCTCTTAACCCAAGAATAACGTTTTTCATCTTGTAAAGTTAAAAATTAAAGACTCTTTAAACATTTTTAGTGTTCGACAAGCAATTGATAATGCAGGTTCAAAATTAAACGACTCGGAGAAAAGAAAAGTACAGAAAGAATGTGACAATTGTATTAAATGGCTTGATAACAATCAAATGGCAGAAAAGGATGAATACGAATACAGACTGAAAGAAATGGAAAATATATGTAGTCCGATTATGTGCAAACTCCACGGGCGTGGTAAAGGAGGTAGAAGAGAACAAGATGGCCCCACCATTGAAGAAGTCGATTAGAATGCAGAATGTTGTTTTTTTGTTTCGTTTCATTTAATTTTACAATAAAATTGTGTTTATTTAGTGATTTTTATTAATCCACATTAACACTTTTAAAATACAGTTCATTTCATAATATTAGTGTTGTCACACTCTGTTAGTTTATAACTTAACATGAAAAATATGTCTAAAATCCAATATTAACCTATTTTGTGGTTTTATTTATCTCTTCTGTTACCCGATTTATTATGTGATGGTGAATGCGCCAGATTACCACCATTTTATAGGCTTGAAATATTTTGCTGCTTTGCGTAGTGTTTTAGAGATGTATGCTATCAAAGAAAATATATTTAGTCAATGATGGTATATATTGTCCTCGATGCATTGGCATGAGAAGCTCAGAGCTGTCCAGGTGCAAGAAACGCTCGCTTTATTCAAGTAGTGCATTATGCCTCGGCACTTGTCAGATCTGATTTCCCCTTGCCCCTCAAGCACAAATAAAAATATTTGGTGTATAAAGCCCTAGCAGCTATCAGTTTCATTTTTAGATGCTATTTTTGGATAAAAATACATTTTATACATGAAATGGAGACACAAAATAAGATTATTTCACATGATATCGGACTTACGTTCATAGTTTTTTTAACGAATTGCGAAATATTTATAGCCGAAAATGCCATGACATTAGACAAAATTCAAAACTAATAAGTAATAACATATTTTTTACCTTTTTGTCTTCAATATGTTTCGCTATGTATATTAAAAACACAAATTCCGAAAAAAAATTTTTTTTTGGTTATTTACTGTTCAAATTATTAACACTTTAGCCGCTTTATTCAGATTTGCTCGGAGCTACTCAGGGTTTGACGCACCCGAGTTTAAAACTCTTGAATCGAGGACAGTAATAGAAAGAATTTTGTTTTCAGGACTCTGATGGCTGAACACCAGTAGCAATGATTACAATTTAAAAAAAAATACAAGATAAACACTAAGATTATATCGATGGCTTCAAGCCGAATTGAAAGTGAAGCGGCTTTAAAACTAATTTTAAACCTACCAGTTAATTTTGGTGACTTGAATCTGAGTTGAAAATTAGTTTCAAGTTACATTCAAACCAGTTGTTTCGCATGCGTGTGTACTTAACCTCAGTAAACACTACTTGTGGAACATTTTTAAGACTTTGTGTCACGTACTGTAATAAATTGAACTTAAAGTAACAACAGCTTTAATTTTCATAATATATAAAAATAAATATTTGGTTCTTAACCTTAAAACCTAGAAATGTCAAAATCATATGTTCCGACAATCACCGAATTAATAATTATAAAATCGAGCTTGAACGGTTTATATCGTATTTTGAAGTCGAATTGGTAAAGTCAATGCCATTTCATTTATGCTTGACTTGAGTTATTTAAGTCGATTTAAAGCTTGTTTATTTCACAATTTTCTATTGGCTTTTAAAATCCGCTTGAACTCAGAAGTCACCATATAAACATACTGATTGCTCTTTTATTAACAAAAAGTAAAAATAAAAAGTGAAATAGGTGTTAGTACTTCCTTTTTTGCAAAAAATTCAGTATTTTTTTAAATTAACGGAGAAAAACGAACTTCATTCTAATATAACATACAATTGGGAAGTTGACTATTTTTGAGAAAGTAGTTAAAACCATGCATAAGTACTTAATGTAGTCCAAAATATTAAAAAAAATTTTTTAATAAAACAAATACTTTAAAAATTATAAATTTTAAATTCCGTTCCCAATTTCCCTTCAAAACGCAAATACTTGTTCACTTGTTCTATTTGAAAATATTTATACGTTTCTCTTAAAAGTGTTACCACGCACTATCTAAAAGGATAAATCGAATCTCATTACTTTATTCTAATTTTTAACGCCTAATTATTACACCTGAATACAGTAGTGCGAAAAACATTTTAAAATATATGTGTCGGACGTTTAGACACCGACTACAGATTTGGAGGTTAGAAATATTTATAACTCTAGATTTAATTTTTTAATAACATATACTTATTTATGGGTAATAAATTATAAAACAATAATTATTTGCTTTTATATAAATAAATTTTCCGTTTTAAATTCACTTGAATGATCAAAATTTCCCAAAAACACAATGTAAACAAAACTCTGAACGATGACTTACAATAAGATAATGTTTTGATTGAAATCAAAAGAAAGTATGTATTCATAAAACGAAATGACTTGTGGTCTCGGTTGCCTCTTTCTATTTTGCTCCACCCATAATGTGAGATTTTCTGCAATGTATAGCTTGGATTAGAAGAACAATATTTTGTTTTTCGTCCTTGTATTATTTCTATACAAATTAAGATGAACAGGTCTCAAAAGTGTCTTTGATATGATTGTAGATTGATGATGCATGGGTATTGTCTCACTAGACCAACTGTTTTTAGTTATTATTTTTGTTCTTTATAGCTCTCGAAGGAAGAATTGTATATAGAATATATTACTAGAGATAGTAAATACAAAATTCTATTAGATATCTTCGTATCTTATATTTTTTGTCAGTCATCTGGACAAATATTTTTACACTAAATCTTAGTCACACGATGCTTATTTCGCTACTGGACTGCGACTCTGGTTGTTTACGCGAGGAAACTTCAACACGCGTGCTAGATATTTAGCACCGTCCTTTTAGAGAGAATATATATATCCTTACATGTTTGCGTCTCTCTCACACCGGGCGCAAATCGGTGCATTAGGATCGACAGTTTATCATCGTATCGAACGATGACTTATTTCTTCTAAATCTACTTTTTCAAAAATAAAGTATAAGAATTTATAAATTTTCGATAATTTTGTCCAAAAGCTCAAAATTAAGTTATAATTATCAACTCTATCCATTTTCCACTAAAATACCCTAAAATTAAATGTAAAATAAATTTTACAATAAATTTTCACTAAAAACCCTTTTTAATTTTTTATCATAAGTTCAAGATTTCCTCCAGCGAACAAGTTATGATAATTATTTCGATTAAGTGAAATATGAAAACGACTTTTTTTTTAACTTTTGCATACACCATATTTTGATGTCGTAGAACACGATCCTGACCTCGATTTTCCACAACTTTTCTTCAATTTCTCGAAAAACACAGAAAATCATTTTTCATTTTAGGTTTAATTTTGTGCACTAAATCATTAAAATTTTGTTACATCCACAAATTTTATGCATGTAGAAGCTTCTGTATTATACAGGGTATCTGGTAAGTACCTACTAATTTCTCGGAGCATACAGGGGAGGTCAAAATAATCCTGCTTTGTCTTAGAAAAAAATCCCAAAATGTCCCTTAACGGAGATACAGAGCCTTAAAAGGGCACCCAGCGACTTGCCTTATCGGCTCTAAGTTTTGAATGGACATATATTATTTATTGAAATTTTAATGTTTTATGAAGGCCATACGGACTCATTAAACCATACTACAGTAGATGTTTATGATCATCAGAGAAGTTAGGAACGGACTTACAGCCACACTCGTTGGGCTAATTTTTTGGTCATTTCTCTTCAAAAAAGGTGCAATTTTATGCGAAACACTCAAAAGTTACTTGATGCTAAACACAAATGGGTAAAAATCAGGTTGTTACTGTTAATACCGACATAATGAATTATTATTGACGGAACTTGTCAAAACTGCCTTCAAATAAAAATAATTTTAAAAAATGGAAGAATATTCTTACGCAGAGTATGCTGATATGTATTTAATTTATGGTGAAACGCTGTCAAATTCTTCGAAGGCAAGAAGACTTTATGCTGAAAGATTTCCAGCTCGAACATTGCCAAGTCCAAAAACCTTTCAAAGAGTTGATCGAAGCCTAAGGAAAACATAAAAGATGATTAAAAAATAATTACTACAGTTAACAAATTAATTTTTTACATATTTTTTACGCCCAACGACTGTGGCTGCAAGTCCGTTCCTGACTTCTCTGATGATCTTAAACATCTACTGTAGTATGGCTTAATGAATCTTTATGGCCTCTCCAAAATATTAAGATTTCATTAAATTATACAAGCTGGTTCAAAATTTAGAGCCGATAAGGTAAATTGCTGGGTATCCCTTTAGAACTCTGTATCTCTATTAAGAGGCACTTTGGGAATTTTCTTTCTATTACAAAGTAGGGTTCTTTTGACTTACCCTGTAAGCTCCCGAGAAATTAGGTACTTACCGGACACCCCGTATAATATTTCATAAATTTGCTCCCTTTTCATCGGAAAAATCAAGAGAAATTAGCACAAAACTTTAAAAACAAAATCGCCGGTTACATTTGTCAGCGACATCATTCATCTCGAAATAGAAATAATTTGCGCTGCTGACATAGCAAAAATTCGATTTCTGTGAAATGCACATATAAGGCGAGTTCTTTTATTCCATCGATCAAAAAGCGCTGAATTAAGCCGATGGGTTCTTGTGACGTCATAAATAGATTTTCAATGTAATTTTGTCGAATTTAAAAATGCTCATTCCTAAGTGACATATGATATTTTTCTAAAAACCTAACCTTAAAAATCCATAAACAAATATTTTTTGAATATTTTATTTGGGAGTTTGTTCTTCACCATATTTATATTATTATAAAATTATAGGCTAAAAAATTTAGCATATTAATACTTAGTTTTGGTAACCTCATTTTAAGTGTCTTCATACATTATAATCTGAAATGTATGGTCGTGTAGGTCAGATTTAACAGAAGAAAATCCGTCATTTTTACAAAAAAAGATCTGTTCTATATAATAACTTAATCAAAAAAATAGTGACAAACTGTTTTTTTAAGTGACAAATAATAAACATAACCTCCAAAACTGACACTTATTTTTCCCCCACTACCTATTCATCGCATTCATCGGGGTCTGAAGCCGATGAATTCGATGGATTGTTGATGCGTTCATTGATAAAAAAAAGAACGGTTTAATGATTAATCGCATTTTTATCACTTTATTTTAAGAACGGTTTGATGGATTTTAGGTTAGTGCGCAAAAACATCGATGGAATAAAAGAACTCGCCTATATTATTTCCTTTCTAGGAAAGCTGTACCGAAACTGACCCGAAAAATACATTTGGTTGGCGCGAAGAACACTTCCACGGTTACTTGGTGGAACATTTGTTTCGTAAAAAGTATTCCGATCACAATAACATACCATGATTTAAATGCACGTGGAATAAATTTAACCTCAATCTTTTAATGCGAATGAGGAGAAACATTAATAATTTGCTTTTATTAGATAGTTCTTTATGCCGCCTATTTCTTCTATAGTTCTGGTGCCAAACAATACATGTTTTCCATCCTAATTCATTTTTGAACATCTTAGCCTTATAAATTTACTAACCATTTTATTTTTTGCACTAGATACTATTAACCAAAGTTAAATTGATTTTAATCAAATGATTTAAGTCACAATTTAAATCCCTTAATTTTTTTCAATAAAAATCGTGATTTAAACAAAACTTTTTTTATTATTATATTTCAAACAACCTGCGAAAAAAAAATCACAAACGATTTAATAGTTACAATACCACACCTAAGAATATAAAAAAGGATAAACTTTATCTCACACTATCTGAATGCCATAAACTTATAAATCAAATAATTTAGTTTCTAAGAGATTTAAAACTTACAGCAGCTAAAAAATATAAATATAAAACACAACGACAAACCTATAATTTGTCATCATTTTCATTTTTCATTGTAAAATTTAAATAGAAATACCAATTTGCCACCTTTTTCAATCCCCAATCTATTTCTTAAATCAGAGTGCACAAAACCTAGTGTACAAAATGCTTTGTAATTTCAGGCTCATTGTTTTGTGAGGTCCACCACCATTTATGTTTTTTGTTACTTCCTCCAAAAACACTATTTTTTTAAGGGACTGGAGCGTATATTCCTTCGAACATACCCCTGTAGAAGTAGCATAACGTCAGAACTAGGGCCCGGTTGTTTGAACGCTGATTAACGGAATAATATTTTTATTTATATTTGAAAAAGTGTTGATAAACAGTAGATATTTAATTTCTTGGTATAGACATGCCGATTTTATGCTATCCTTTTCTAATTGCATTTTTTAAACGAGTATCATCGGTACGTCAATTCTGAAAACAAAGTATGAATATATATGGTTGCCTAAATTATTATTGTTGTTATTTTCACTATGTAAACAATATCTAACAATATTTACCGATAAAAATAAGTTTTTAAATCCTGTTTTTGTTAATATTAATTGTAAACTTCACATTTATAGTAATTTCTAACACTTAAAAACACCGAAAAAAGTCACGACAAGCAATTAAACTGAAAGACAAGATAAGTAAATATGTTTATGTCTGTCAAACGTCAAAAAAGCGTCTCCCCCACCGACCATAAACAGCCTTCAAACAAATCTATTGTTGTTTAAATCTAGGGTATGATCGAAGGTATGTTCAATTTAATTGCTAACGGTAGCAAACCCGAATCTTCAAATAATTTATCAATAGTTTCTAATTTATTTCTTTTGGAGATAACTTATACTTCTGTTTTTAGGGATCAAACATATAAGCTGCGAAATGATACGATGTTAATGCTTGGTCATATCGACGATGAAATGCTTGTTTTCTTTTTGTAGAGAAAGCTCTATCTCTTCTTTAAGAGATATGTTGTAAGTATTCTCATTGCTCCACAGCATCAGAAAAAGTTGCATTTTTTCTTTGCAACTTATCAAGGGCCTCTAATATAGGTTACAATATATTTATATATTCTTCTGCTGCGGGTTTAAGTCCATTATTGGATACTTTTTAGTATATGGCGAAACCAATCTATTTTTTGTTTTCCTCACAGATTTTTAATATCATGTCCCACTGAAAGACATATATTTTTAAACAGTCAGCAACGCAATTACAACACACATTGCTTGGAACAACAACTAATGTTGCATATATGCCGACGATGTTACGACATAAATTCAGGCTTTTGAACCATTAAAATTTTTGTTAAGATGTGATTCGTTTTGACACCGGTGGAGGTGTCGTCAGTGGGTTCCACCGATGTCTTTCCCTAGATACCCTTATTGGCATGCTTATCTATTTTTGGATCTTATATAGTTATTCCCTGATGGGATTTATAGGTAAGATGTTCTCCTATAAACGATCGTTCATAAAACACTAATGCTTTACCCCCTGCTTGGCTGAATTTCGCTCGGGCCAGATGATTTTTACGGAACTATTAGTTTTGAACAATATATTCCTTAATTTATTTCATTTCTAAGTTATTCCTCAGCAACTACAGGTTATAACTTTAGAACTGGTTAGTTCTTCAATACGTTGTCTCATGCCAGCCATGTTCGCTGCGTTGTCTGTCACAAAAGATTTTATATAACATTGATACTTTAGTTCACATGAAGAAATTAGATCACAACAAAGCTAAATATTCTTGAAGTTTGAGACTATCCAAAGGTATCGATAGTTTCTCAGAGAAATGCTTTGTCCATTTTTTGTTGAACATATTACAGATTCATTATGGAGATTTGATTACCCGTCAGTTGACATATTTACGCATTCTCCTGAGAGAGAGAAGAACATTTTTTTCTTCTTCATAAATTTCATCCAAACGAGTAGTTGCTTCAGATATTCTGACCTGGGGTGTATATTTTTCAGCTGTTGAGATTTACGAGTTACAAAACTGCTAATAGAGGATCAACTTTCGGCTCATTTTTTAGGTGGGTTCAGAAATATTTGGTAGACATTTTTTGATTCTGGATGATAGAAGTTGACAAAGCTGATGATACTGAATTTGTATTCTTTTCAATCTGTTTTCAATTACTCGGTTGCGTATCTAAAACGAAAAATTTAGTTTTAATCACATAGAAACTTAAAAAAAAAATAGTTCATTTTGACTACCCCCGTGAAAAATCCTAAAATACCATGAAAATAACGGGATGATTTTAACGTTGTATGCTAATTTTGTACAAAACTTTTTTACTTAGCTAAATACTTATACAACTTACCTGCATAAATTGCACCTTGCTACTAAGTAGTCTTAATACATAACTCGTGATGTGCTTTAAGTCTTTGGACCAACCAAAGTTATTGGAACCTATTTTCTTTATATAATATTGCCATATGTGGTGGTCTGTCCTCCCAACCATTTCAACACAAATAATTATTTGAATAAAAAGTACACCACTCCACTGAACAAGAACACAACCAGTTAGATAACAAAATGTTCACGAATTATTACCCCCTAACAATCTATAGACAAAAAAGTAAGAGAGTATTTATAAGAATTTTCTAGCAGTAAGAGCCGCTAAACCGCTAAAAACAAGTTCTGACAATCCAAAAAAAAAGGAAATTACGCCTTTGTTTTTATTTGACGAATGAAAAAGGGAAAAGTAAAAAGAAAAACTTACGCAGTTTACAATACAGTTATTTATGCTAAATAATAAAGTACCGACCTATTATATATATATATATATATATATATATATATATATATATATATATATATATATATATATATATATATATATATATATATATATATATATACATATTATAGATCGTAGAAAGTTTCACTCATATAATCAGTTCAAATTAGTTTCTAATTTCTATACTAACTAAAACCAAGCTAAACCTGTACTAACCAAAAATTTCGATGGGTTACTATTAATTTTATCCTTGTTTTTACATTACAAAAATTTAACTATTTCATTGACTGAGATGGACAAATTTTATACAGTTTTTTTAAATCAAATTTATACTATGAAAATATTTTACATCTGGCAACATCGCAGCGAATATTTGGCGTTTTAGTAATGGAAGGGTCGATGAGGTTAACAAAACTTATTTTTGCTTTTTCGTTGAAAATATAAGTTTTTCTTAATTTGTTTGCAAAATCTGTACGAAAATGATCGAAATATATTACATACATTGAATATTCACTAGTATTATTCAAAATATATACGGAAGTTCCCTGTTTTTTTCAGAAATAAATGGGACCTTGTAAACTTAAGTCTGGCTTTTTTTATGTTTTCCGGAAAACTGAAGGAAAATTGTGAAAAACCAAGGCCAGAATAGTGTTCTATGACCTCGAAATAGTAGTTCTGGAACGAAATTTTTTCCAAAAAAACGTCGTTTCCCTAAATTTTACTTAACCGAAATAATTATATAAATGTATCTTAGGATTAAAATAAAATAGGCCTGTTTTACTATAAACTTTCTCTATTTTTCAAAATCGCTTTTTAAACTTTTTTATTACAAATTCAAGATTTCTTCCAGTGAACTAGCTATTAATAATCAAAATTTTGCCGTTGCGTAATAGTTTGGCCAAAAAACAAATACATTTTATTTACATACTTTTGTCAATTCATCGAGAATAATAAGAAAAACTCTTATTTCAAACATATTTTACCTACAAACCCCGTATATACAAAAATCTTTGGCATTGGCAGACGCAAGAGAAGGGATCTCTCGACACTCAAGTTTCTTGAGTTGGCCGGCCGAGGATCGCGGCAGGCTGCGATGGCAAACAAACGAACAAAACAGAATAACGCCAACCGACTTTGGTGACGCATAACTTCGAGGTTAAGAAACCGTGTTTTAGAAGTTTGATTCGACTTTTTGAAACTTTTAAAAGTGTTCAAAGTTGTTTTTGTGAATTAAAACTGGTTTAGTGTAATGTGTTAAAAATAAACATGTAAGTTTTGCGTCGGAAAAGTAGTTAATTTGAGATATTTCTTGAATTTGCTCTTAAGAATGTGCTGGTATTTAAAAAATCAAAGTGACCAGTGACCAAGGATAAACGGATTTTTTGTGCGGTGATGTGACTCAAACAGAATTTGTTTCTTTGTTGTAAACATAATTTAAGTCGTAGTTTTGAACTATGTATATGTAAAGTTGTGTAAAAATTAGCGTAAAAACCTAAAGAATCAATCAAGAACTATTTAAAGATGGATAATTTGGCGATAAACAATCTGGGCATAAATCTACCTGAGGTAAGGATACAAAAACGCTTTAACTCTGCATGACTTTCTTAAAGAATTTGGTATTTATTTCAGTGCCGATATTTTATGATTTGTGAACAGGTGTCAATATATTTGTACGGTCTCGTTTGCACCTAATATTTATTTTTTTATCGTTTTAGTCTATTTTTATTGGGAAAATTAAACAAGCGAATCAGGATTCTTATGTTTTTAAAGGTGTTTACTGGGATTCTTAATTTATAACACTGAATGGGAAATGCGGAAAAATTTCAAAAGTTATATGACTCATTTTCTACCCTTTTCAGTGGCGTACGGGTAAATTACATTACAAAATGGAAACGAAATTTCGCGGAAACATTTGGCTTTTGAGATATTTCATTTAAATATATAGTCAAAATACTGAATAAACTTTTAAAGAACAGATGTATGTCATTATTAACAGGTCTGAGTGATTCTGGTTGATATAACGTTTATCACGTTGGTATAAACTTCAGGACCGTACTTTAAATTTCTTTCACTTAAAAGCATTAAATAGGTAGCAGAAAAGATTTAAAAGTAATTTCGTTAATTGAAATCTATGAATATGACTTTTTTTGAAACTTTCATATCTATTTCGAGACCGTAGAACATCATTTAGGTTTTGATTTTTTACAATTTCTCTCTCACAATAGGTCTTTTTTATTATTGGATGAACTTTTTTGTGTATAATTCGTCTGGTGAACGTTTGAAATTTCGACCGCATACTCTTGTTGTACATTCCCATGCCCAATACAATAATTTTTCGGAATTTTTCATATGTATTGTTAGAAAAAATTGCCAAATTAACAACGCGCGCTGAGCGTAATCCTAATTTATTTGTTAGCCACTCCCGAAAAACATTAATATTGGGAGGGAAAATTATGCCTAATATCGAACTACCAAGGAGAAAAGCGAGCAAATATGATCCATATATTTAAACGGAAAATCGTACATAATATAAAAATTAAATAAAGAGTAGTTTTCTTAAAGCTCGGAAAAATAATGTATTTTACAAAAATATTTATGGTGTAGCAATAGCGAAAATTATCCCCCTTGTGAGACAATTGACAGATGTAACCCGTGATTTTGTTTTTAAATCATTTTAGTCGTTTTTCTTGATTTTTTTAATTAAAAATGAGCAAATTTATGAAATTTTATATAATAAGCGTGAAATTTGTGGATGATTCAAAATTTTAACTATTTAGTGGCAAAAAATATCGTGTTCTATGACGTTGAAATAGGGGTTATTTAAGTAAAGAAATTTAAAAATACCATTTTGTTTTGTATTTATTGACACATAAAATTATAATGAGTTCAAAACACTTTTAAAAAATAATAGGCTCAGCGACTTTAAGCTAATAGGGCACACAACAATAATTTACTTACTACGGTCTCAAGAGGGAGCACTCACAGACTTAAACTTTAAAGTCGTATTCTTTTTCTTTCTACAAAATAAGTTTTAGAGGGGATGCAAAATTAAAATCTTGCCTGAAGCGCAGTGGCGTAATACGAGCCCGCTGACCCCGCAGTGCGGGGGGGGGGGGGGCTTAGCCAATCTAGTGGCGCCCTCAAGTCCTCCGATGAAAATGAATAAATATGAAGAATCAAGACGGATGCAAAATAGTAGAGCGTATTCAAAAATCTGCGGGGGTCGCACATACTCGTAATTATGCAACTGCCTGAGCGCTTATGACTTTAGCTACGACCCTTTCCCTACGTCATACGATCTGTCATTTTTCCTTCATTTGTCTATCAAATCGACTAGTGCTCTCAGTACTTTGAGTATACCACTTGGGACGTTAGGTTATTAAAGCTTTATTTTTTCATTGTCTCTTTTTTACTGATACATTTGTGCTCTTTTTTACTTAAATCATTAAAATGACTCTTCTTTCACTTTGAAAATTTATAATTTTAGGTTTTTTGTTGGCATGATTGTTTTCAGCGCCATATTATTTAAATTTGCAATTTATTTGATATGATTTTAATAAAATGGCAATAAGGACAATTTTACCAATAAATATAAAAGCTCTTAATTTTGTATAGGCGGCATCTCGAATTTCTTAGCTTAGATTTCAAAATAATAATTGCCTAAAAATCTACTTAATTTTCTAAAATTTTTAATGTATCCAGTGTGAAAGAAGGGTTATTTTATGATTTTAGCAAAAGCGGTAAAAAAACGAAAATAAGTATTGTACCTCCAAAGTAGGTACATTTTAAGAAGGACTATCTCAAAAAATCTTGGGGATGAAGTTTTACATCCTTGATGGACCGGAACAAACAGGACAAAAATCAATTGTACTTTTAAACCGAATTTTTATATTTAATTAAATAAATCGACCACAAAATTTTCAACAAACACAAATTTTCGATAAACTTTAATCAGAAAAAAATTCTTTAATCTAATCTTTTAATCTTCTTTTTAAACCCCACGCCATATTTTTCTCTTAGTCAGGTATCCGGGAACACATTCCACATCGTTTTTATCCTAATAAATAATGCCAATCTAAAAAGAGCTTCGACCCGTCTTACTCGGTGGGTCTGTCAAGTAGCAGGTATATTATTTTTGAAGAGATGCCAAGTCTAAGCTTTTAATTATGTATGTTTAAAACAAAATGGGATATTTATTTTTTTTAGAGAGCTTGTTACGAAATGGGGTCGTTCACCATTTTTTTAATCGCATCATCGCAACTTGTTATTGAAACAATGCTTTAGTTTTTTCTCTCGGTTTAACCTTGAAACAAACTAGTGAGATGCTGATGTTTGTGATTTAAGTTTTTAGATTGAAACCTTAATCTCAACTTGTCAAACTGACTCTTCGGCATGATATTTATGACTCGTGTGATATTTTTTCTACCCGATTCAACGAAAAAAAAATACAACATCGATATTCAACATCTGCATTTTCTCGATATTTTTTAATAACTAAATTATTTTTTTAGGATTTGTGAAAAATATATGTTATTAGGCATACGTTAAATCAAAATTAGCAAAGTTATTAAATTAGTCCCCTCCGTATAATAATCTGAGAAAAAACATTTTTTAAAAATTTATACTGGGTGATATTCTAATTATGAAAATATGAGAAAAATATCAAATAAATATAGGTCTGCAAATGCGTCGTAAGGAAGCTATGACCGTTTAAAGGAGGCCCTGGAACACGGTTTTTTCTTTATTACGAGTGAAGTTCAATATGAAAGGTAAAAAGGAATAAAAACGTTATTATTATTATTTTTTATTTTTCGACATAGTTTCCTTGGAGTTCTGTATACTTGGTTCAGCGATATTCCAACTTCTTTATGTCTTCTGAAAAGTAGGGTGTATCCAAATCCTCAAAATAGTCTTCTGTCGCCCTAATATCGCTTCATCTGATAAAAATTTCAGTCCTCCGAGCCACTTTTTTAGTTTGGGAAAGAGGAAAAAGTCACTAGGGCTGCGATTCTATGAAAGTAAAGGGAAAGAGAATGTCATAATACAGATCCTCCATCTTTGTGTAGTCTGTAGCAACACATAAGTATGTAACTGTTCTAAAAGAGATATGGAAAGGGAATGTCAAAAAATATGCTTACAGAATCGGGCCTTAGGTACCGAAAAACAGATCATATATATAAATAAACTAAAAAAAGAAATATAGCTATGCCCAGAACCTAGAGTTATCACGTTTTAGAAGAAAAATTAAACGAAGTAATACACAGGCACATAAAAATTATATAAATGAAGGTCATCAAAATATGCATAATGATCCCAAGTCTTTTTGGAATTACATTAATAATAAAAAAGAAACAAAACGTATACCAAGCAGGATGTCCCTTGATGGTAGGCAATGTAGCACTGGTAAAGAGGTATGAGACACCTTCGCTGAGTACATTGGCGGGGTGTATTCTGCAGATGTTTCTCTAAATCACGAGCTGATAGAAAATATGTATTCTGACATGATTATAATTGATTCAGTCAGTGACAGCGATGTGGTTGACGCTATTGCGGCACTTAAAATTGGCAAGGCAATTGGTCCCGATGACATCCCGCCTTATATAATTAAAGGTCTCATAGACGTATTTAGATTTCCACTAAAAACTATATTTAATATAAACCTAAAAACCAATGTATTTCTCACTGAGCGGAAAAAGGTTCAAATTTGCCTTGTTTTTAAAAAGGGCTTGAGAACTAATATAAAAAACTACAGATCAGTTGCCGTACTCTTGCAATGACGAAAATATTTGAGACAATCTTGTTTAAATCAATATACAACATGAGGAAGTCATGCGTGGGTAACTTATTGTGTGTGGTGAACACCATATCGGGAGACTTGGACAAACATGGTCAGGTGGATGTTAGCTACACGGACATTGCCAAGGCCTTCGATGTGGTGTCCCATTCTATACTTTTGCAGAAGTTGGAATTGCAATAAGGGTTCCATCCAAATTTGTTACAGCTAATGCTGTCTTATTTAATTATTAAAGAGCAATGTGTTGTTTTTAGAGGTCAGGGATTCCTCAAGGTTCCAATCTCGGTCCGGTGTTTTGTCTTATGTTAAATTTATCAACAATTTTACTATTTGCCAACGATTTAAAGCTTTACAGAATTGGAACCTTTTTGAATGATTGTATTTTACTTCAATCTGGTATAGACAAATTAGTTGATTAGTCTATAAAAAAAGGCTTCATTTTAACATAGACAAATGTTCACTACTATCATATACTAGAAAAAAGAAATCTATAATTATGTGTACAACATGCGAAACACAACACTAAACAAAGTCAGCGAGATTAAGGATTTGGGGATCATTTTTGATGAGCAATTGACATTTAAAGCACATAGAATCTGTTTGAAAGAGGGCGTCTTAGACTTACGGCTTTATTGTTAGAAGCTCTAGAGTCTTTGACAGCTATCATTGTATTAGGGTAATATTCGAGACATTTGTTCGCAGCATTTTAGAGTATGGTAGTCAGGCATAGAATCCATATTATCAGTGCCATAAATATAGCATTGAAAAAGTACAAAACAAAGTGTTAAGATATATGTATTTTAAGGAATCAGGCCTATATGACTTTAGCATTTCGAAAGAATTCTTTCGGGAAAAATATAATGTGAACACATCAGAAAAAAGAAGAAAAATTGCAGATTTGCTATATTTATTTAAAGTATTAAGGGGTTTTAGTGAAAATAGCGAGATATTGGAGTCATTAAACTTTAATATGCCAACGTATAGTACGAGAAATCCAAATTTATTTAATTTGCCACATGTAAACGCCAATATTTCCCTTGATTCAAACTTATATAGAACTTGCAGCTTATATTTTGCAGTGCAGTGTGAATGTGATTTGTTTATGGACCGTCTAAGTGCTTTTAAAGCAACTCTATATAGACTCATAAAAGAATTATAGATTTATTTATCATATAATTTTGAAAATTATTACTGAAAGTACTTTGTAATTGGGTTCTTCAAAAATTTGTTAAGTGTTTATTTAAATAAATAAATCGGGGGAATAAGGTGGATGAGGTTCTAATTCATCCGTAATTCATTTAATTTTGACATTGCAACTGCACAAATGTGAATTCGAGTATTGTCTTGATGAAAAACAACTTTTTTGCGTTACAGTATTGGACGTTTTCTTTCCAATTCTTCATCTAAATGGCCAAAAGGTGTTGCGTAGTAAGCGTCTGTGATTGTTTGACCTTTTATTAAATAGTCAATAAATATTTTGCCCTGAGAATCCCAAAATACAGTGGTTATAACCTTTCTGGCCGACAAAACAATTTCGGATGCCCTTCACTGTTTTGACAGCTGCTTCAACGGGGGAATGTAGTTATGGTTCCAGTTCTCGTTCACAGTCACGTATCTACGCCAAAAATCTGCTGGATTACGTTTAATCATATATAGACAGTGCTTAGAATTGATCTTTTGGGTAAGTTTGTTTTCAGCTGTCAACAATCGCGACATCCATCTGGCACACAGTTTTTTCATACACAAATGTTGGTGCAAAATATTTTCTACAGTACCAATCGATATGCCTATACATTCAGCTATATGACGATCGTTGCAACAATACGATATATTCTGGTGTAGTGACCTCAACTGGGCGCCACGAGCCTATTTTATTTTAAGTTGATTTTTGACCATGTTTAAATTCGTCTATCCGAAAATAAATAGTCTTTAAAGTCGGTGCAGAACTTCTGTGAACAGCATCGAACTCAGTTTTAATCTGAGCAGCTGTCCACTGTTTCATATAGAAATGTTTAATCACTGCTCGAAATTCGTCTTTTTACATTATTTCTAGTAACGGTATGATCTGCTTCAAATGACTGTCACATATAAACTAAGCATCAGATCATACTGAAACTTTGTAGAGGTTCCTCCGAAGAGTACAATGTACATTTAAAAACGATAGTGGCGCCATCTATGACTAATTTACTGTACTTATTGAATCACCCTTGTATCTTTGGAACTGCTCGAAGCACCGATGTATTTTCCGGTATTCGAACTAATTTCAAAAATTGGCATTTTTATGTTAAGAGCAAGCGGCAAATTTAATCAGGGGTGTTCCGACAGGGGGGTGGTTTGGTTTATTTAGCTTATTTATTCTTATAAAATCCCTACATTAATAGTTTAGGAGAAAACCAGCTTTAAATTAATACATAAAGTCTGATTTATTTGTGTTTAAACTAAACTCTAAATTTGAAGCGGCAACCCATTCAGTAGCTTATGGTTGATGTCAAAATAATAAAGAATCATAATATATATTAAAAATTAAATTAAAAAAAAGATGTTAAATAAAAACATGTGTTCGAGGGCCATCTGTAAACGGCCATAGCTCCCTCATAACGTGTTTGCCGACCTATGTTTATATGAAATTTTTTTCATGTTTTCATATGTATAGGACCGGAATTTTCGGACACCCTATATAAACGTAGGTTTCGTCGTACGTAGCCTATTTCCAAAAGAATTTTTTTTAACGACACGGTAGGTGTTCAAAGTAAAAGTTTTATTTTTGTAAGATTTTTATCTATATTTTACTGATATTCGGAGACTTCATAAAATACTAAAGAAAAAAAAATGGTTATTGCAATTATGAACATTATCGTTTTTTAAAATTTAAAATCACACAATTGTAGCTAAAGTTATGTTTCCGGCCAGGTCGAAAAAACACTCGTTTTGATAAAAACGCGATTGAGAGTTTTACTAAATTTCGAAGATTCCGTGTCCTCGTTGTGGTTTTAAAGTGCGATATGGTAAGTCATGCCCGTAATGAACCTCCTTTAAATTTCGTCGAATTCGATTGATGTCGAGCTCACCATGCGAGCTTCGCACGAAACCCTTCTGACTTCGGCGGCTGGCGTCAAAGGAGATAATAAAAGCATCTAGGATATAACAAGCCTATTTCAACAAGCACATATGAACTTTCAGGTATAACTTCGTTATTGTTCCGATTTTGGATTCGATTTTTTTTACGTCTATTTAAATATATATACTTTCAGAAAATATTAGTATAATTAATAAAATTTTTTCGATTTATTACAGTGATGTTAACGAAAATTTAATTCCTTAAATTATATTACAACACTGACAAAAAATTATGAAATAACAATGACTTTTACGTAAATAAACGGAGTATCCCCTCATCACACACCGAGGAGTGAGCGTTGGTATATATTGGGTAATCCAGCGCTCTTGTAAGCGTTTACATTCCTATCTATATTAAATCATTTTATTTATAAGTTGTATAATCCTACATAATTATGGGTTTTAAAAATGAAAAGAAAAAGCCTAAAAATCCAATCAAGCGGCAAGAAGTTCGAATAAAGTCAACCTGTTCGCATGTTTACTTTCACTCCCGTTGTACTTAAAACGACTAAAACTTGAAATCTGCGTGCCAAGCGGAAATTTTTTAAAAAAGCCGTTTTGCAAGTTGTTATTAATAATTCTGAAACCAATGCAGTGAGATTAAAAGGTAGTATTGAGTATTCGATTAATCGTTAATTAAAATACCTCGCTAATTATCCGTTACTTGCCTCGTCTTTTCCTCGAGGATCTCTGTCAAGACCTGAGGTCTTGGTAAGTAGAAGCCTCTTTTTTTTTTTTAATTTAAAGTGGATGCAGTATGCAAGCATGGACTCGCCCAAGTTTGAGGAGATTGATTTTAAAAATGTGCCTTTTACTGAAGAAAATATGCCAGTTTCTTCTTGGAAATCCTTTAAAATTTCCAACATTTTGTAAACTTATTCTGTAGAGCGACACCTAATTTGAATAGACACACGCACGAATACCCATTCAACATTTAATCTAGACACATTAGCACCCTTTCTTATATAAACTAAATTAAAAGTATACAGGGTGATTCTCCGGGAATTTTATCGATCGATTGTGGGAAAACTATAATTAGGAAGAATCTGAAAATTTGATAGTGTACTATCGTGCATGGGGGACAGCCGGTTAAAATATTTTCAAGATGGCGGCACTTCCGGTTATACTGGAAGTAGATGCGAACTTGCTTATTTTAAATAGAACGCCCTATATATTATTGCACTTTTGATTTTTACGTAAAATTCTAGACATATTTTATGTATAATTTCTATGCTTAAGTCTCACCGTTTTGGACATATTTAAATTTTTATGCCAAAAATGACGTTTGCGGTCCAAAACTTAACTATAAATTTTTCCTATAGGAAAGTCTTTATTATTTAATTTGAGTTAATTTTCTTGTAGACAAAGATCGACTTTAGTAGTCTTTTTATGATATTTTGAAAATTATTGGTACAGAGTGGTGAAAAAAGAAGATTAAAAATTATATTGAAAAAATGGTCAAAAGTCAATTTTTTCAAATAGAAAGCACCTATTTTTATAATTTTATCATATTAAGCATTAAAAATAAGGATAACTTTGTATAAGGTCGTCTATTCCAAAAATTTGTAGTTTTCAAAATATTGGCAATTCAACATTTTTCTATTGTAAAAATGCTATACGGCTTTTAAGTTTTGTTATTAGTTGGCAATGATGGCGAGGCGTGGCGGAAATAAAACAATCGGACCCTACAAAATGGTCACTATTTTTTTGCCATTTGGCATTCATTAATAATAATCATGCCGCGGCAATTAAATTACACACACGAGGATTATTTAAACGTATTTATTATTTACGGAGAATGTGATAAAGTTATTTCAAGAACATACGGTACATTCGCGATCTGATATCCACAGAAAAAGAAAGCAACACCATCAACTGTTAAAAGGATTATAGAAAACTTCAAGAACTTTGGATCCATAAGAGCAAAAAGAAATAGAAATAAACCAGTTATTAATAATGAAAATGTTGAAACCACAATTTTAGGATATTTCGCTCCACATTCGACAATATCTAGAAGGCAAGTAACAATAGAGTCTGGATTATCTCAAACATCAGTTTTAAGGATTTTATGGAAACACACTTTTCATCCCTATGTATATTTCGTAGTACAACATTTAAAATTCACTGATTTTCCCCGAAGAGTAGAGTTCTGTCAATTTATTTTACTCCCGTTACAAGAAAATGCTGGTTTTTTGAATAATATTATTTGGTCGGATGAAGCCAAATTCACAAAAAATGGATTGTTTAATCAATGCAATTCCCAATATTGGAGCGATTCAAACGCATCCATTTAGAGAATTAAATTTTCAAGAGTCTTGGCAGTTTAACGTGCATTGTGCTATAAGAAATGACGGCGTCGTCGCCCTAGAATTCTACCAAAATAAGCTGAATGATAAGTTAGCCATTTTTGAAGACTTCTAGATACAAAATACGTTTTTTAACGCGCTACGTCGATGTCTTGAGAAATTTGAAAATGAACTAGCTAGATAACTTGCCGCTGGCTGATCATAGAAATCTATTTTGTCAACATGATGGGGCGCCTCCACATAATAGTCATTTAGTTAACAATCATCTGCAAAACTTGTTAGCCAAGACTAGGCCACATCTTTGGCCATCTAGCTTCCCCGACCTAACAGTACTTGATTTTTTTTATTTGGGGATACAACACCGCATTAACCACTATGGAAGATTGCATGCAGCGCGTCAGAATAGCATTTAACGAACTTAATCCTCAGTCAATAAGAAGAGCCACCCATGAAGAGTCCCTGCTTTGGTGCGAAAAATGTTTAGAAGTTCAAGGGCGTCAATTTGAACATTTACTCAAATAATTTTTGTAACTTTATTTTATTAACAACTGGTTTATTTCTATTTCTTCTAGCTTGTATAGATCCAAAGTTCTTGAAGTTTTTTATAGTCTTTTTAACAGTTGGTAGTGTTGGTTTCTGTTTATTCGGCTATCGAATCGCGAATATATCACATGTTCTTGAAATAACTCTATAAATTCTCCATAAATAATAATTAAGTTAAATAATCTTCGTGCGTGTAATTAAATCGCCCCGGCATGATTATTATTAATGGATGTCAAATGGCAAGAAATAGTAACAATTCTGTAGGGTTCGATTATTTTATTTTCGCTACGCCTCGCCGTCATGGCCAACTAATAACAAAACTTAACAGCCGTATAGCATTTTTACAATGGAAAAATTTTGAATTGCCAATATTTTGAAAACTACAAATTTTTGGTATAGACAACTTTATACAAAGTTACACTTATTTTTAATACTCAGTATGATAATATTATAAAAATAGGTGCTTTCTCTTTGAAAAAATTTACTTTTGACGATTTTTAAATATAATTTTTTATTCTTCTTTTTTGACCACTCTCTACTAATAATTCTCAAAATATCATAAAAATACTACTAAAGTCGATCTTCGTCTACAAGAAAACAAACCCAAATTAAATAATAAAGACTTCCTTATAGGAAAAATTTATAGTTACGTTTTGGTCATTTTTGACGTAAAAATTTAAATATGTCCAAAACGGTGAGACTTAAGTATAGAATATTATACATGGAATATGTCTAGAATTTTACGTATAAATCAAAAATGCAATAGTATATAGGGTGTTCCTTTAAAATAAGCGGGTTGACATCTACTTCTGGTATAACTGGAATTGCCGCCATCTTGAAAATATTTTAGCCGGCTGTCCCCCATGCACTACACTGTCAAATTTTCAGATTCTTTCCTTTTATAGATTTCCCACAATCGATCGATAAAGAATCACCCTGTACAGTTTTACTTCTCACTTCAGAATACTCTTTAATGTATACAGAGTGTCCCAAAAGTACCGGAACAGAAGAATATTTTCTCAGCAAAGCATTTTAGAAAAAAATGTTTCAGACGAAAGTTGTAGGAAATCAAACGGCGCATCTGATGGCAACCTTGACCCTGACCTTGACCCTCACAGTAATTTGAAGGTTAAGTTAAGTTTTTCAAATAGAAACACCCATTTTTTTGCAGAAATGGAAAGCGAAGAAAATTTCCTTTCCAGTGATATAAATAACATAGGGGATCTAATGACATCATAAGGTCATTTCAAGGTTTGAAAAAAAACTCAATTTAACCTTTAAATGACTTTGAAGGTCAAAGTCCCTATGAGATGCGCCGTTTGATTTCCTACAACTTTCGTCTGAAACATTTTTCTCTAAAATGCTTCGCGGAGAAAATATTCTGCTACTCCGGTACTCTTGGGACACCCTGTATAGAAAAAGTAATAAAAAAAATCAAGAAAACAATTCATATACGTCTATTTTTTTGAAATGATGCCAAGTCGAATGTCTTCATTAAATCTAACAGAAACACCAATAAATTTTTATAATGGATGAACAGTGGATATGCATCTGTCCAGAATAATTTAACGTAATGACAATGTAGACAACTAAAAATAGCCGCAATTATATTTGTTTGAAAAACTTTAAAGAATGCGTTTGAGAGTAATTAATTAGGATATTTATAGAAATTAATTAGAGAACCCACACTTTATTATTATTCTTAGCTTTTTTTGTTGTAAAAAATAGCCGAGTGCCTGTTGTACGCGCATTACCTTAAAGTTTCGTAACAGTTTTTTTTCTTTTATTATAGTATTGTTTTATAAAGGATATTTATCTTGAATAACACGCCCTTTTTCTCTGTTATTTGTTGAGTCAGCCATATTTGGCAGTTTTTTAATTGAAAGATGGATATTTAAGAAAATATCACTTTGCATTTTGGGAAAACGTTGATGAATAGTAAAAACCCGTTACAAAAATGGAGAACATTTTAGATTGACGATTCGCAAGTTTTATGATAAGTTTGATGTGCCTAATTAACCGTCGTGCTCCGCTGTTGAAAGTTTAATCGAAAAATTTGAGATGATGTTTTCATTAAAAAATGAGAGATCTTACTTGTCATCGCCATAAAAGATCGCGGCATCACAAAAGATTTGCACTTTCATGTTTCCAAGATCTAGCTAACTCAAGCACTGCCGCTTACTGACCACCGACGGCGCAATTACCACCAGACTCTCGAAACTACCGCAAGTTGATGATGTATTCAGTTAAATCAACTTTAACGGTGAGGCTCACTTTCACCTCAACAGCTTCGTCAATAACAACAATTCTCTGATTTGGGGAGCAGAAAATCCATATGCTTTGGAAGAACTTGTGACGCGTCTTCAAAAACTGACAGTTTAGTGTGCCATATGGGCCATAAGGTCAATACGACCATGGCGATCACTGCTGTTGACAAACTTTTTTTTTTACAAAAATTGGAAGGAATGGACGTTTCTGAAATGTGGTTTCAGTAGGGTGTTGCTGTCTATTTTATACGAGGGTGGAACAAAAAATTCGTGGATCGAAGGAGTTGGAGGGGGATGCGTCACTCCTTTTTACCTGGACTAATTGAGTAACTCATTAGTACTATAAATACCAAGTTCTGTTAAAATTGGGTTATTACTTGCAGTCAATTCGAAAGAGAAGTACAACTTTGGAAAAAATCGAGTTTCGTGCAGTCATAAATTCCTGACAAAGCAAGAAAAACCTCCTCAAAACCATTTTGGAACAGATGTCTTATATTTACGGCAATATTTGCCCTGGAAAAATCATGGTTTACGTGGGGCACAACCTGTTCAAACAAGGGAGAGATTCCAGGCCGGAACGACGCATTGAGGCGACCACTGCCGAAAAAGTAAAAAACCTAAAGAAGATGCAACCCGGAAAAATGGTTGGAGTATCATCTATAACCATTTTTTGAACATCCTACATGACCATCTTGGCGTATCAAAGGTGTGCACAAGATGAGTGCCAAGAATGTTCAAGCCGCACCAAAAAGAGTGCTGAGTAGCGTTGCTCCGCATTTTTGACCTATGTAGCGAGAACTGGAATGCAAGTTTGGGCCGGATTGTTTACTGGGGATGAAACATGGGTTCATCATTATGAGTCTGAGTTGAAGCAAGAGTCCATGCAGTGGCGCAAAAAGGCCACACTATCCCGAAGAAGTTCAACGTGTCGTAGTCGACTAGAAAACGCATGGCTATAGTTTTTTGGAGGCATGTTGTCAAGTCGGCTAAAACCCACACGGGGTTGTAACGCCACGGAGTAAGTAAGTAAGTAAGTACAGTTTTTTGGGATTCAGAAGGAACACTGCTGATTGACTGTAAAGACAAAGGCGTTTCTTTAACAAGAGAATACTATGCAGGTCTATTAGAACGTTTAAGTGATGCTATAAGAGAGAAAAGGCGAGGAAAACTGACTACAGGTGTGCTGTTTCTGCACGACAACATACAGGCTTCAGTTATAATGGCTGCTAATCAAAAAAAATGTCCTTCAAATTTTGGATCATCCTCTCTACAGCCCAGATTTGGCTCCCAGTGATTATTATTTATTTCCAAAAATGAAAAAGGGCTTCGAGAAAAAAGTTTTCCAGCGACGGTGAGATAAAGGAAACAATTTCTTCCTATTTTACCACAAAACAGGAATCATTTTTCTCGATGATATTAACAAACTTATTGACACATATGAAAAATGTATTTGGGTTAAGGGGGAATATATTGAAAAGAAAAATAATTCTGAGTTTAATTTCACCCTATAAGGCGCTTATTTTTTGTCCTCCCCTCGTAGTACACCAGACAATGACGTATTTGCAAACGAAATTCCCGGATCGTGTAATTTTTTTTTTGGAAACCAAAACTTGGTACCAAGAAGTTGCGAGATTTAACTTGTTTGGACTTCTTCCTCTGCAGTGTATATATATATATATATAAAATCGAAAAATAATATTGATTAATGTTTTTCCTATTTTCAACTTAAATCCACGTTGGTGAGTTTAATTTAAAATATAATTAGCTAAAATATTAATTAACGTATTAATTGTAGATTGTCCCGATGAAGAACATAATATATACTCGAAAGCTTGACCAATAAAAAAGCTTTTTTTTCAAACCGTCGCCATATAAGACTGCGACCCGACTAACTTTTTTATATTTGTTTATATATATATATATATATATATATATATATATATATATATATATATATATATATATATATATATATATATATAGAACACGTATTGTGAATGAATAACTTTCAAAGCTTCCATTGCGCTAATGGGACGAGTAAATAAAAATAAATTTAACATAAATTCATTACATTTTTAATAACCTGTTCAACAATACATCCTCCAATATCTGTGGCTCAGGAGAAAATAATTTACCCCAAACACATTAACACAGACACTCAAAACTTTTCTTGCCATTTCAGCTCATATGACTGAAAATGTTACAGCAAAAGAAGAAAAAATGACGAAGTTACCAGCCTGTAATATACAGGCAGCAAAATCTTAATAGTATTAAAATATAAACACTCATTTAAATCAATTTTTTAGGTAGCAGACTTTAAAACACCCCCTTATTGTTATATTTTTTAAAAATATATATTTTATTCTATATAGTATTCAACAAAATATTCTGTATATTGATAAATAATTTAAAAAATTTTCTTTGCAATTGTAAACATATTCACATACATTATTATCCTTAAAGTAATGCGTTTTATCAGATAATTTCTCACATGAAAATCCATGACCGGTATTGCAATGGCGGCAAAGATGTTATCGGTTAGTTTTACATTAATAGTAATACACTCGTAGTATTATAAAGATTGTTTTTTTTATCTTTAGCTTCGAACCATTAAATTTTATGAGCACCATACATCAAACATTGTGATGGTTCTCAGTGAATATATCTAACTAATATCAATAATTTTTTTCGATTAACAAAAACAAAACCAAACACTACCGATAAGAAAGAATGTGTTTACAAAGTTCGATGTGAGTGTGGTGAAATGTATATTGGAGAAACCAAACGACCACAAGAAGTTAGAATTAAGGAACATAAAACTCATACACAAAAAGGGGAAAGGTCAAGATCAGGTATTGCAGAACACGCCTGAGCAAAACAAGACCATATAAAATGGTCCGAAGTTGCGGCAATATTTATGGAACCCAATAAGAAAAAAAGAAAATTTATAGAAACAGTTTACATTAAAAATAATAATCAGTAAACCCAGTGTTGAGATACCCAGCCTTTTGCAACCATAACTTTGTAACATCAAATCATTGTGAAGTAGTAGATATCTGTCGGACTTCCATTGTCTTTATTTTTTTTTGTTGAATATCACGACGTTTCGGCTATAGTTATCCCTAGCCGTTTTCAAGTGAAACTAAATAAATCCCTTAGTTACATGACTATTTATACTAAAAGTAAATGCAGTGGAGTGTGACTGAGATGGGTGCAGTCATGCCTGCTATGGCAAAATCCCATTTTTTATGGTGCATTTAGTTTTTTTTTCTCGTATATCTAAAGATGGTTTACTAAAACAACTCGGGTTCTGATGTATAACCGCGGCTTCTTTGAATTTCCGTTTTCTCCAATGTTGTTCTCGGTGTATTATTTTAGCTTCAGATTATTTTATGTGATGTTCATGAATCCAGGCATGGTTGGCGGCATCAGATTTTTCTGTTTCTCCTCGAGATGTGCATTTTTGGTGTTCTTTGATCCTTACGTCAAGAGGTCTCTTTGTTTCGCCAACGTAAAAATTGCCACATTCACATGGTATCTGATATATACAGTTCTTCATGTCCCTTTGAGTTGTTGGTTTGACCCTAGTGAGCCGACTTCTTAGAGATTTATTTGAATTGAAAACAACATTGATTTTATATCGTTTTCCTATCCTTCTTACTTTTTCTGAAATGCCTTTAACATAGGGGATGTTCAAAAATGATTTTTGTTCTTCATTCATTGTCGATATTGTCCTATTTCTGCGTTGTTCTAGAAAATTATTAAATTCGAACTTCGGTTTACAGAAAAGCCACGCACACAGGACAATACCTTAATTATTCATCTAATCACTCCAACAACACCAAACAAGGAATTATAAGAAATCTCGTAGATAGAGCCTTAACTCTCTGCAACTCCAACGAGAACTTGATGAAAGAGATAGATTACATTAAAAATGATCTGACAGCCAACGGATACCTAGTATATTTAGTGGATAAATTTCTAGAACAACGCAGAAATAGGACAATATCGACAACGAATGAAGAACGAAAACCATTTTTGAACATCCCCTATGTTAAAGGCATTTCAAGAAAAGTTAGAAGGATAGGAAGATGATATAAAATCAACGTTGTTTTCAATTCAAATAACTCTCTGAGAAGTCGGCTCACTAGGGCCAAACCAACAACTCAAAGGGACATGAGGAACTGTGTATATCAGATACCATGGGAATGTGGCAATTTTTATATTGGCGAAACAAAAAGACCTCTTGACGTAAGGATCAAAGAACACCAAAAATGCACATCTCGAGGAGAAACAGAAAAATCTGGTGCCGCCAACTATGCCTGGACTCATGGACACTACATAAAATGGTCTGAAGCTAAAATACTACACCGAGAACAACATTGGAGAAAACGGAAATTCAAAGAAGCAGCGGTTATACATCAGAACCCGAGTTGTTTTAGTAAACCATCTTTAGATATAAGAGAAGTGTGAAAACCACTTCTTAATAATTGTAAACTAAAACTAAATGCAGCATAAAAAAATGGGATTTTGGCATAGCAGGCATAACTGCACCCATCTCAGTCACAGTCCACTGAATTTACTTTTAGTATAAATAGTCATGTAGCTAAGGGATTTATTTAGTTTCACTGGAAAACGGCTAGAGATAACTACTAGCCGAAACGTTGTGATATTCAACAAAAAAAAATAAAGATAATGGAAGCCCAACAAATATCTATTACTTCGCAAGAAACATCGTTGTCTATGACCTTCAAACAAACATCAAATCATTGTGTTGTGTGTGCGCTTCAATGGACACAGTATCTATATAAGCTCGTAGCCTTAAGAAAGGACATTCCGTTTATGCTTGATAACGATTAGAGATACAACCTAATCGAAACAAATACAATGCAAGTCCGACAACCACATTTCAGTCAGTCTTCAACATTGTCAACAACCTTCAAACAAACGTTAATAGTTCATGTCAAAGTAATACCTGTATTCTGTCGGTTTTGATATAGATTCTGTTGGAATTATACCTGGAATCTTCATATGCCCATCAGAGTTTCCAGGTGTGGGGCACAGCTTAAGGGCATTCGTTGCTGCCACCCTCATCACAACTATATGCAGGTTCAGCATTGCTTCTTTTGCCGCTGTGAGATATGATGGTGTAGCCTTCATGAATCCTACACAAGATAAGCTCTATATTTATCATTCCCAGATATCTAATCTTTTTGGAAAAGATTAGTATTGTTCCGTTTAAAGTTGGACAGTTCGTGTTTAGTTTTCGATTCCTCGTGAATGGCACGAGAACCATTTTGTTTGGCTTAACATTTAGTTCTTCCTCTGTGCACCAGTTGCTAATTTGGTTTAAGGCAGTTTCCATAAGATTCATAACAGTCTCTTTATTCTTATCTCTGATAATGACAACTAGGTTATCAGTATAACCTTGCATTGAAATCTTAAGGATATTTGTTCTGTTGTTAAAAATTTGATAACTCTGGGGTGGTTTAATTGCATAAAACGCATTTTTTGTTTCAAAACACTTCATAAAACATACAAGTTGAACAGGATTCTCACTATTTAGTCAGGTGTTTCCATTTTAGCTGGGTACATGTTTTTTCAAGTATCAAGTATAGATAAAAGATGATGTACTTGTTAAACAAGTCACAAAAACGATTGTATAACTAGAAAGCACATTGAATTTTGACAGATAAATTAAAAAATTTTAATTTTAGGCAACCTAATTTGCAAACTAAGCCAAATAGTAGTCCCTAAGAAAACGACTCTGCTAGAAGGATCGATCGACACCAAAGCCTCACCATAAAAGTGCCTTTTACACTTTTTGGGTACGGATCCCACAAACCAGGAAACAAATTCAAATAGAACTTTTAAAAAAATTATACAAGATCACATGATCTTTGTTGAGTAATATAGGTCCTTTAAATTTCTTGTATGTATTCACGGCGAAAATATTCCTCGATGACAATTTCAATTAAAATAATGAATTATTCAAAGGGCCACTTATTCCAAGGCTATCAGACAAGATTCTACGCCCTTGTCGAAGAGTCATCGGCCCGTCCCGCGAGCAAGAAGTAAATTCTGCCCCAATTTAAAAGCCACCAGTAACAATAAACTGGCCTTGAAAGATTTCTACGCTTGATTTCTTGTAACCAGCCTTCAGAGCCTCTGTTGCAGTGGCTGTTCGGTTGAGATTCATTTGTTGAGAGATAATTAAAGTATGGAAAATATACTAATTGAAATTTAAAAAAAAAAAAACAGGTCGGACCCACATTACGTTATGCTTTTTATTTTATTTTTTATTTTTTGTTGCTGTAAGTATTAACATACAATTTGTTACAAATATTTAAATAATTAATTTTGTAATTTTAATAAACTCATTATAATATTGCGATATTATATGAAAAAATATATCTTTTCAAAAAAATGCATTTTTAGAGGCTTCACAGTGATTGTATGAAAGGGCGCCCCTTATTTTTTCAGTAATCTACATTAATCCAGCATCAACTTAAAAAAATTATCTCTATATTTTTATTTCTTTCGGAGATTTACGATTTTGAAACGAAAAAGTGTTGATTGGCCCATAGTGCAGTGTCAAAGGACATAATAAAAGCATTTGGGATACAACAGACCAATTTCCTCGTCGGTCTCGCTGCAAAGTAATTTTTTCTATAGAACGTGCCATAAGACCATACAACTAGATAAAAAAAATCCTTTGAATTAGCACCAAAAACCGACAGAAAATAGATCACTGCGAGCCTAGGTCACATTGCTCGCGAACAATAGAAATATGATGACGCCTGTTGAGCTCATGTTGTAAATATGCGGGCGGTGTTACGACATAAGTACAAGCTAATTTTCGACCACTAAAAATTTTTAAGACGTGTTTCGTCCTAACACCGGTGGCGGACACCCTTATTTACGCACTTAATTATTTTTGGATGTTATATTTGAAGTCATTCCTTGACGGGATTTATAGGTAAGATGTTGCACCTATCGGCGGTTGTTCATACAACACTCACCACGCGAATTTATCACGAAACCCTTATACCTTCGGCGGGCGGCGTCAAAGGAGATAATAAAAGCATCTGGGATGCAACTAGCTAATTTCATAATATTTCTCGTGTCGTCGGTCTGCGACCAACTAGATAAAAAAAACCTTGAAGTTCGTACCAAAAATCGCCAGAAAATAGATCACTGCTAGTCTTAGTCTCACTACTCACGGACAATAGAAACGTGATGATGCTTTTATTATCTTCTTTGACGCCGGTCGCCGAGGTCGGTAAAATTCAAAGAAGATTCGTCACAGGTGCGACTTGCCATATTTATAAGAACCTCGATTGATGTCGAGGTTACCATGTGAATTTCTCATGAAACCCTTGTGCCTTTGGTGGTCGCCATCAAAGGAGATAATAAAAGCATCTGTGATACATACCCATTTCATCATATCTCTCGTGTCGTTGGTCTTTCTGCAAAGTATTTTTTTTTTCGAAAGAGCGGACCATAAAGCCTTTGAGTTTGTACTAAAAACCGACAGAAAATAGATTACTGCGAGCTTCGATCGCACTGCTGGCGAACAATAGAAATATGATGAAGTATTTATCATCTCCTTTGACGCCGATCGCTGAAGTAGGCAAAATTCAAAGGAGGCTCGTTACGGACGCGATTCCCCATATTTATGCACACCTTAAAATAAAGCGGAAAAACAAATTTAACGAAATTCGGTTTAGGCAGGAATAATTTATGCTAGTGTGTAAATAGCAAAATACTTCAATTTATATTTCTTTCGAGAGTGGAATAAATAAAATAATAATTGGTGTACAAATTTCATTTTGATTGAGTGTATTTATCGCTAAGAATTTAAATTATTTTAAGATCAGTGTGTTCTTCTTTCCAGCGAACACAAAAATATTTCATCATATCTTTATTGGGTTGTAAATTACTGGAGGCCACGAGACATCTAATTACCGAATCGAACAGCATAATTTTGATTTAAAGTGTTTGAAATCATGGAGTCAAGACAAATCCATATCGTTAATTGCTCTTTAACAGAGTTTTGATCATTACTTGAAATGTAATACAAAGAATTATTTGATTACCTTTTTTTAAAGATGAATCAGCATTTATCCAATAGAAAGCAAGAATCGATGTAAAACTGTTTTTTTTTTATGTTATATGGGTGATTCTGGCAAATAGTAACTACGATGTTCATCACGGGATAATATACAAATTTCATCTTTAATGTAATAACCATGTAATTAGACTGTTCTGTTACCTGTTAGAATATTTTTTAAATCGTCACAAGTTCCAATTCTATAAAAAACGATATTCAAACTTCCACCTTGCAGCCAAACTTTTATTTTTTTTTTCAAATCTATCCAGGTATTCCAATGTGATCTGGTATCCATGGATACATTCTTGCTATATCATTATTTTAAGAGAGTACCCATCTTCAACCAGCAAGCACCGGGAATACCAAATAAGTTTTTGGCGAAATTTCTGTCAGTATCCACTAACCTGAACTAAACTAACCAACGGATATATATATATATATATATATATATATATATATATATATATATATATATATATATATATATATATATATATATATTCCATTAAATTTAATGTAATCATACATTACATTTAAAGTTTGATCATTACTTTTTAAGGTAACTATGTACATTATATTTACAGCCAGTGTTCATTGAATTTAAGATATGTTATCACATATTTAATGCACCAACATTAATATGAGATCAAAAAAATCTGCTACCAGGAAAAGGTGGAAATTTTTCCCATAGGTAGTGTACCGTCATCTGTACACCGGTTTCGAACTTATTGGTTTTCATCAGTACCGGCCGACATGTACACCTCATTATAAGAAAATTGAGTCCTTTAAGTAACTTATATCATACTAAATAAAAAGTTCAGTGCAAGTTGCGCCATCTCCGAGAATCTCATACAATTTATCATAAATATTAATGTCAATTCCTTTAATGTTAAGGTACATGTAAATTAATTTTAATGTACAGAAAGTCGAAATATCTTTGCAGTTACTTTATTGAAATTTAAGATACCATTTACTCAAATTTCAATGAATTTGCTTTAAATTCAAAGTAAATGTAAATTATTCTCGATTTAGAGTACAAAATCATTTAATTTAATGTAGAATGTGCATTAAATTTAAGGTTATTTTTAACAATATATATATATATATATATATATATATATATATATATATATATATATATATATATATATATATATATATATGTTATATCGTAGATTTTCACGGATGGTAGAATGAATAGTTTGGTTATTCCGGGTTTCAATCCGTTCGTTCAAAAAATCGTTTTCACGACGTTTCGCCAAAATCTCATTTGGCATTTTCAAGTGCGGTTCGTCTCGTTACTCGCTGAGAACTGATGGTGGCCTCTGAAGAATTTCGAGTTTTGTTTAGTTGGCCCGCTGTCTGATTGGGTGGGCGGCTTCGTAGGCTCCTCCCCTCTCCCGAGTGCGATATACTTTGTTCTTGTATGCAGGTCTCTCGTGTACTAGTTGATTTTTGTTGTTTTCTTTCTTGATTTTTTATTAATGTTTTCCATGTAGATGACAAATTTATAGCATCGTCTCGTTTATTTAGCTGTCCCCCCAGACGATGCTATAAATTTGTCATCTACATGGAAAACATTAATAAAAAATCAAGAAAGAAAACAACAAAAATCAACTAGTACACGAGAGACCTGCATACAAGAACAAAGTATATCGCACTCGGGAGAGGGGAGGAGCCTACGAAGCCGCCCACCCAATCAGACAGCGGGCCAACTAAACAAAACTCGAAATTCTTCAGAGGCCACCATCAGTTCTCAGCGAGTAACGAGACGAACCGCACTTGAAAATGCCAAATGAGATTTTGGCGAAACGTCGTGAAAACGATTTTTTGAACGAACGGATTGAAACCCGGAATAACCAAACTATTCATATATATATATATATATATATATATATATATATATATATATATATATATATATATATATATATATGTATAATAGCACTAGTTGTTAAACCACTTTTTATATGCTGTAATCTCTGCTAGACGTCTCCAATTAACCTAGCATAAATCCGCAACTAGAAGAAGAAATTTAAGGTTATTTTTAACAATATATATATATATATATATATATATATATATATATATATATATATATATATATATATATACAGGGTGTCCAAGATAAGGATCCTAAGCATGGGGATCTCGGAAACAGTTGGAGATACGAGGTCGGTTAAATTAGAGAAAAGTTGCGCAATTTAGTGCTAAATTAAACGCAGTTAAAAAAATTTAAAAATTTCAAACACTTCCGGAGATTTCCGGAAAAAAACGAAATTTGGCAAAATCGTTTTTAATTTTTGCAGGCTTTATTTAAAGAGATATCAGAAAATAAAAGGTAGATTCTCATTGCCACTTTTTATTTTTTATAATATGGTCTAAACAAAATTTAAATCCGACGTTTCGTTTCTGAGATACCATCATGAACTTTCATTTTTTATATGGAACAAAAAAAGTATCCCATGTATTTGATAGCATTTTTTATTACAAATTCAACGATGTATCACCCTTGCATATCGAATACGTAGTTCAAGTACTTTCCATAAGAGCTCCATGAGAGCGAGAGAGAAAGGTATATCAGTTTTATAAAAGCCAATGAACTACACACTTGATATGCAAGTGTGATACACCGTTGAATTTGTAATAAAAAATGCTATCAAATACATGGGATACTTTTTTTTGTTCCATATAAAAAATGAAAGTTCATGATGGTATCTCAGAAACGAAACGTCGGATTTAAATTTTGTTTAGACCAAATTATAAAAAATAAAAAGTGGCAAGAAGAATTTACCTTTTATTTTTTGATATCTCTTTAAATAAAGCCTACAAAAATTAAAAACGATTTTGCCAAAATTCGGTTTTTTCCGGAAATCTCCGGAAGTATTTTGAATTTTTAAAATTTTTAAATTGCGTTTAATTTAGCACTAAATTGCGCAACTTTTCTCTAATTTAACCGACCTCGTATCTCCAACTGTTTCCGAGATCCCCATGGTTAGGATCCTTATCTTGGACACCCTGTATATATATATATATATATATATATATATATATATATATATATATATATAAATAAATAAATATTGAACATCCGTAATATAATGTTATAAGCCTCTATTAAGCCAATTGTGTATATAAAGGAGTGACTTCTTGGTACGTAACGTCACAAAATGTCATGGGGGTACGTTAATTGGCCATTTCCAATTTTAGTGATTTACTTGTACCATTAACAAAACTAAGTGGCCGAAATTGACAGTTTATTATGTTGGTTAATTAGCTGGACAGTGGCAATGGACATATGTTTTTAGATATTTAATCATTAAAAGTTATATCGTAAAAGAGGGAAATTCTGTCACTATGAACTAGTATTATTTAAGTTAATTTTTCGGAATAGGGCAAAATAATTGGGATTTAGTGTTAGAGTAATTTTTCTTTATAAGCATTTTTTTCGATTTTCGTCAAACGGATAATTTATTAATGGTGATATTTCTTTTTATCGGAATTCTGGGTAGAATATAACGATTTTGTATGTTTATAGTAAAAGTTATTATACAAAGTGTAAAAATAATAGAGTAATACATTTTTAGGGTAGATAGAACTTTTGATAAAATACATGTTAATAACATGCCTTTTTGTAAATAAAACGAATTTAAATTAAAAGAACGTCACGCTTATAATTTTAAAAAGGCTGATGTTTCTAAGATGTATCGACTTTTGTTCGACAGTAATTAATTGTTTTTTCGGCCTGAGTGTATTGCTGTTGAAGGGGCTGTAGTGGCATTTTATCTATATATAGATATAATTTTTAATGAGGTTTTTGGTTCAGGTATTGTAAATACCTACCTTAGTTCAGTAAGGATGTAATTCTCTTATTAAAAAATAAAGAGTTGCTATGGTCTAAGAAAACTGCATGTTTGTCTTCTGATCAAAAAATGGTTCAATTATTCATCGATATTCATTTTATTTATTTTAAAGTAATCTCCATTGCAAGCAATACACATATTCCAGCGCTTCCTCCAATCTTGAAAACACTTTTCATAGATCGATTTTGGAATCACCTTCATCTTCTTCTGCGAATTCTCCTTTATTGCCTCAATCGTCTCAAAACGCTTTCCGTGAAGTGGTAACTTGAGTCGTGGGAATAGGAAAAGGACACAAGGAGCCATGTCGGGTGAATACGGAGCTTGCCGAATGGTATAAACGTTGTTTTTTGTTAAATAGTCGCGTACAAGATGAGATGTGTGAGTCGGTGCGTTGTCGTGATAAAGAAACCACGAGTTGTTTCTCCACAATTCTGGCCTCTTGACGAACATTTTCCTTCAAACTCTTTAATACGCTCACGTAATACACTTTATTTACTGTCTGGCTTGGCGGAAGAAATTCGGAGTGGACCACACCACGGCACGTCAGTAAGACTGGTGCATGGATAACAGGAACGAGGCAAATTGTCAACTACAGCACGGCTCGCTTTAAACTCTTTGTACCACTCGTACGCTTGTGTTTTCGATATTGTCGAGTCCCTATAGGCTACCGTTAACATTTTAAACGCTTTCTCGCATGAATGTTAGAAACACAAAACTTCACACACATTTTTTGCTCAACTAAATTTGACATTGCGAAATTTGCAGAACACAACAAACACTGACTTGTTTACAAAGCACAAACAGATATTTGAGCACCAGATGACAGATTTACCAACCCAGAAAGAAAAAGAATTTGACAATATCTCAAGCGCTGTTTGTTTGAATGGGAAATTCCGGGTACTTTTTGATCTCAAGGTAACTTTCAAAAATGCTAGGATAGTTGTAAAAAAGCTTATCTGTACGCCCTTTAGTGCTTATATTGCAAAACGAAATTTAAGAACAAGCCCCAATCGTTCTGGTCCTATCTTAATCTTAGGAAGTTTTAACAGTACTCTGCTAGCTCTTATGTTTTACTGAAATTAAGAAATAACTAATCCCATCGATATTTTAAACTCATTTGCATACATGACACTTGACCGCAAAAAAAGTTTGGTTGTGATTATTATTATTATTTTTTTTTATTTACAGTTACACAGGCTTCCTGGTTTTGTTTAAATAATAGGAACGGGCTTTGCCAAGTTCATATTAATCTTATTGCATAAATTTTCGCACTATTGTAGTTGTGCTCAACATCACTGCTTTTTGTATCTGTGAGTGGATGTATAAAGGTAGGTCCAGTGTTTGTAGGCCTTTCGTGAATGTGTTTGGTGTTATTCCTGTAGCCAAAATTATAAAAGGTATGATGGTGACTTTTTCCTGTTTCCATATCCTTCGTACTTCTTGGGCTAACGGCATGTATTTCTCCATTTTTTCGGTGTATTTGTCATGATCACTTGGGACTGCAATGTCGATTAAATATGTTAATTTATTTTTTTTGTCTATAAGTGTAATATCTGGTCTATTTGCCACTATCGTTTTGTCTGTAAGAATGGGGTTGTCCCAGTATATTTTGTGTGTTGGGCTTATTATTATTATTATTATGAATGATTTACAAGCCAGACGGCTTCGCACTCCCTCCAGGGATTATTCACTCATACCAGGCACACAAAGGTACCAGAAGTATGAAGCTCTGTGGGAACCCTTTCCATGTTATCGGGTCCTAGGTGACGTGGTCTGCTGTATTTCCCATGAACTTTCGGACTGTTCGCGCGGTTGCTAGGAGAGTTGCTTTCTGCATCGGTTTATAAAGATGTTCACTAAGGCTCAGTCCCTTGATGTTCTGCAGGAGGTTCTTCGGTATCACTCCAGTTGTTGACAGTATTATGGGAATCGTTTGGACGCTGTTCATTGCCCATTGTCTTCGGATTTGGACCTCCAGATCTCTGTATTTGGCGATCTTCTCGTTGTATTTTGGCCTTAGGTTGTTGTTGTTAGGTACAGCGATGTCGATTAGTGTAGTTCGCCTAGAAATTTTATCTATTAGTATAATATCTGGTCTATTATGAGCAACTGTTTGATCCGTCAGAACCGTTCGGTCCCAATATAACTTGAACTGGTTGTTTTCAAGAATAGGCTCCGGATTGTACTTGTAATAAGGCACTTTTCCTACCTGTAATAGGTTTAAATTTTCTGCTAACTCTTGGTGGAGTACCTTAGCGGCTGAGTCGTGTCTTTCCTTATACTCGGTTGCGGCAAACGCTTGGCATCCTCCAGTTATGTGCTGAATTGTCTCCGATGTTCGACAGCCATATCTGCACTGGTCATTCTCTATTGAGGAATCTCTAATGATGAACTTCCGATAGTTCTTCGTCGGAATAACCTGGTCTTGGATAGCTAACAAGAAGCCCTCCGTTTCCGGAAACATCTGTCCTGAAATCAACCAGTAGTTCGACGCTGAGTTGTCGACATTGTCCTGATTGACCTCATTTGGATGCCGTCCATGAAGTGGCTTCCGTAGCCAGGTTTGTAACTTCTCTTGGTCTGTTTGGTGGTGAGAAGTAATATCTTGTTCCCTCAACTGTAGCGGTGTTGAATCGTCTGCCTCGCATATTGCTCGATGTAGTGTGGAAGAGTCCGCCAACCTGTGGAAATATGAACGTAAGTTTATTATTTGTTGGTCGAGCTGCTTACCAATATCCACCAATCCTCTTCCTCCTTGGTGTCTTGGAAGCATTGTACGTTCAATAGCACTCCGAGGGTGATGTTTTTGTGCTTTTGTTAGGAGTGTCCTTATTTTTCTTTGCAGGTTCTGGATGTCCGTCCTGCTCCATTTTACAATTCCAAAAGAGTAGCTCAGCGCAGAGCAAGCATACGTGTTGAGCGCCTTAAACAAATTTCTACTATTTAAGTTAGTTCTTAATACCCGCCTTACCCTCCTGACAAATTCGGCTGTCAATTCGGCCTTCATAGTGCCATGATCAATTCTTTTAGCCTGTTTCATACCTAGATATTTGTATGTTTGGTCTGCTTCCATTGCAACTATAGTTTCACCGTTCTGCATTTCAAAAGCCCCCGGTTGTATCTTCCCTTTAACGATGTTCAAAATACGGCACTTGTCAAGTCCAAATTGCATTCCGATATCCCCGGAGAACTCCTCTACAATTTTAAGCATTTGTTCCAGCTGGCTTCTGGTAGCAGCCATCAGTTTAAGATCATCCATGTATAGAAGATGATTCACTCTGACTATCTCTTCGTTGTTGTTTCTAACACTAAAGCCATGTCTGGTGGAGTTCAAACGGCGTGATAGTGGGTTCATTGCAAGGCAGAACCACAATGGGCTAAGTGAATCGCCTTGAAATATTCCTCTTCGTATCGGAATGGTGTTAGTTTCGATGGTGTCGCTGGATGGCACTTGCAATTGGATCCTAGTTCTCCAGGTTAACATGATGCGTTCTAAAAAGGAAACAAAATTATTGTGGATCCTGTACATTCTTAATATAGTTTTGAGCCACTCATGTGGTACTGAGTCGAAGGCCTTCTTATAATCCACGTAGGCAGCAAAGAGGTTTCTTCGGTTGGTACAGGCTTGGTTACATATGACAGAGTCAACAATCAATTGTTCCTTGCATCCCATTGCTCCCCTCGTACATCCTTTCTGTTGAGTTGCAATGATATTATTTTGCTCACAATGTGCATAGATGCGTTGGGTCAGGCAGGATGTGATCACCTTATACAGTGTGGGTAGGCAGGTGATTGGCCTATACTTAGCTGGGTCATGTGTGTTGTGTTGGTCCTTTGGTAGGAGGTACGTAATACCTTCGGTCAAGAACAATGGCATTTTTGCTGGATTAAGAAAAACATCATTAATAAGATTAGCCAGCTGATGGTGCATACACCAGAACTTTTTGAGCCAGTAGTTCTGGATCCCGTCGAGACCTGGAGCTTTCCAGTTATGGGACTCCTTGATTATTCTTGAAATTTCCTCGGTGGTAAATGGCTCAAACTGCATCTGGCTGTAATCTTGGCAGATTTGGTGTTCTTCATTGATCCAGCCAGCTGCGATGTTAGAATCGGCTGGTGTGGAAAGTTGGTTTCCCCAGAACTCTTCTACCTGCTCTCTATTGGGATATCTATTATCTGCCATATTAGGTGGAGAGTTTAGCTTACGGTAGAAAGTCTTTTCTGATCGTTGGAAGAGCGCATTGTCTCGTTTTCGGTTATTGCTGGTCTTGTACCTCTTTAGCCGTCCTGCAATAACAGAGAGCTTCTGTTTCAGCGAGTCAAGGCATTGCTGAGCAGTAACATTCGCTGGATCTTGTTGCGAATGATATCGGACACGATTCATGATTTCTTCAACTCGCCTGTGCAGTCGACTAGTTCTCGTGCCCCTGATGTACTCCGTCAGCTGTCCTATATCTATTCGAAGATTTTCAATTTTCTTGTTTAGGCGTCTTTCCCATGGTGGTATGTTGGGTTCTGTCCTTGCTGATAGACGCTCTGTTGTGACTTTAATTTCTAGAGCTCTAGCTATAGCAGTCGCGGCACAGTAGATGGTCATATGTAAGGATTCCAGAGTGTAGGCATCTGAAACATAGGCTGGCAAAATCCGATTGTTCATGATGTCTAACATGGCACCCAGTTTTTTGGATGAATTAATCTTTGGCAGTGCCGGTCTTCTTAACGGATTGCTTCCATCATACTCCAACACCGCAGCACTCATTTCCGTTGACAATTTCTGATAAAAGGGTTCAGTGTTGTCCTGTTGGGCTTCGTCATTTAGCTGTTCCTGTTGTTCTTGGAGCTCAGGTTCCGGTTGTGGCTCAGGTTCAGCAATCGGATTGTTGTTATTGTCAGTGCCTCTGATCTCACGTTCAATTTCTTCTTTGATGCTATTAAGCCGAGCTTCAGGAATTAGGCTGTTTCGGAGAATAACTCTATATTGGTCAGCTATTCTCTGCTGGGACACTTGCATGTGTGGGTACTCCCTGCAAAATTCGGCATGTAGTTGTTGTCTGTAGCCGATCATCTCTCGTCCTAGTTGAGTCACCCTATAAAAAATGCGCATTATTGTCTCGTTCATGGACACAGTCCATTTCATGCGCTGTCTTGGTCGTCCCGCTTGAGTAAGAGCTTGTTGGGGTTCCCGCACAGCATCTTCGGCGGTTAGAGCTCTTGGAGTTATCTGACCCTCGTGTTGATGTAGTTGTTGTTGCCTGTCCACAGCGATGTCAGCTCTCATGTCGTTGTCTGGTTGTTCTTGAGTCTCTGGGTCTGGCTGTGGCGCAGGTTCTGGGGTTTGTTCATTGTTATCATCGGTACTTCTTATCTCTCGTTCTATTTCCGCTTTGATTCCGCTTATTATTATTATGAATGATTTACAAGCCAGACGGCTTCGCACTCCCTCCAGGGATTATTCACTCATACCAGGCACACAAAGGTACCAGAAGTATGAAGCTCTGTAGGAACCCTTTCCATGTTATCGGGTCCTAGGTGACGTGGTCTGCTGTATTTCCCATGAACTTTCGGACTGTTCGCGCGGTTGCTAGGAGAGTTGCTTTCTGCATCGGTTTATACAGATGCTCACTAAGACCCAGTCCCTTGATGTTCTGCAGGAGGTTCTTCGGTATCACTCCAGTTGTTGAGAGTATTATGGGAATCGTTTGGACGCTGTTCATTGCCCATTGTCTTCGGATTTGCACCTCCAGATCTCTGTATTTGGCGATTTTCTCTTTGTATTTTGGTCTTAGGTTGTTGTTGTTAGGTACAGCGATGTCGATTAGTGTAGTTCGCCTAGAAATTTTATCTATTAGTATAATATCTGGTCTATTATGAGCAACTGTTTGATCCGTCAGAACCGTTCGGTCCCAATATAACTTGAACTGGTTGTTTTCAAGAATAGGCTCCGGATTGTACTTGTAATAAGGCACTTTTCCTACCTGTAATAAGTTTAACTTTTCTGCTAACTCTTGGTGGAGTATCTTAGCGGCTGAGTCGTGTCTTTCCTTATATTCGGTTGCGGCAAATGCTTGGCATCCTCCAGTTATGTGCTGGACTGTCTCCGATGTTCGACAGCCATATCTGCACTGGTCATTCTCTATTGAGGGATCTCTAATGATGAACTTCCGATAGTTCTTCGTCGGAATAACCTGGTCTTGGATAGCTAACAACGTTTCTGGAAACATCTGTCCTGAAATCAACCAGTAGTTCGACGCTGAGTTGTCGACATTGTCCTGATTGACCTCATTTGGATGCCGTCCATGAAGTGGCTTCCGTAGCAAGGTTTGTAACTTCTCTTGGTCTGTTTGGTGGTGAGAAGTAATATCTTGTTCCCTCAACTGTAGCGGTGTTGAATCGTCTGCCTCGCATATTGCTCGATGTAGTGTGGAAGAGTCCGCCAACCTGTGGAAATATGAACGTAAGTTTATTATTTGTTGGTCGAGCTGCTTACCAATATCCACCAATCCTCTTCCTCCTTGGTGTCTTGGAAGCATTGTACGTTCAATAGCACTCCGAGGGTGATGTTTTTGTGCTTTTGTTAGGAGTGTCCTTATTTTTCTTTGCAGGTTTTGGATGTCCGTCCTGCTCCACTTTACAATTCCAAAAGAGTAGCTCAGCGCAGAGCAAGCATACGTGTTGAGCGCCTTAAACAAATTTCTACTATTTAAATTAGTTCTTAATACCCGCCTTACCCTCCTGACAAATTCGGCTGTCAATTCGGCCTTCATAGTGCCATGATCAATTCTTTTAGCCTGTTTCATACCTAGATATTTGTATGTTTGGTCTGCTTCCATTGCAGCTATAGTTTCACCGTTCTGCATTTCAAAAGCCCCCGGTTGTATCTTCCCTTTAACGATGTTCAAAATACGGCACTTGTCAAGTCCAAATTGCATTCCGATATCCCCGGAGAACTCCTCTACAATTTTAAACATTTGTTCCAGCTGGCTTCTGGTAGCAGCCATCAGTTTAAGATCATCCATGTATAGAAGATGATTCACTCTGACTATCTCTTCGTTGTTGTTTCTAACACTAAAGCCGTGTCTGGTGGAGTTCAAACGGCGTGATAATGGGTTCATTGCAAGGCAGAACCACAATGGGCTAAGTGAATCGCCTTGAAATATTCCTCTTCGTATCGGAATGGTGTTAGTTTCGATGGTGTCACTGGATGGCACTTGCAATTGGATCCTAGTTCTCCAGGTTGACATGATGCGTTCTAAAAAGGAAACAAAATTATTGTCGACCCTGTACATTCTTAATATAGTTTTGAGCCACTCATGTGGTACTGAGTCGAAGGCCTTCTTATAATCCACGTAGGCAGCAAAGAGGTTTCTTCGGTTGGTACAGGCTTGGTTACATATGACAGAGTCAACAATCAATTGTTCCTTGCATCCCATTGCTCCCCTCGTACATCCTTTCTGTTGAGTTGCAATGATATTATTTTGCTCACAATGTGCATAGATGCGTTGGGTCAAGCAGGAGGTGATCACCTTATACAGTGTGGGTAGGCAGGTGATTGGCCTATACTTAGCTGGGTCTTGTGTGTTGTGTTGGTCCTTTGGTAGGAGGTACGTAATACCTTCGGTCAAGAACAATGGCATTTTTGCTGGGTTAAGAAAAACATCATTAATAAGATTAGCCAGCTGATGGTGCATACACCAGAACTTTTTGAGCCAGTAGTTCTGGATCCCGTCGAGACCTGGAGCTTTCCAGTTATGGGATTCCTTGATTATTCTTGAAATTTCCTCGGTGGTAAATGGCTCAAACTGCATCTGGCTGTATTCTTGGCAGATTTGGTGTTCTTCATTGATCCAGCCAGCTGCGATGTTACAATCGGCTGGTGTGGAAAGTTGGTTTCCCCAGAACTCTTCTACCTGCTCTCTATTGGGATATCTATTATCTGCTATATTAGGTGGAGAGTTTAGCTTACGGTAGAAAGTTCTTTCTGATCGTTGGAAGAGCGCATTATCTCGTTTTCGATTATTGCTGGTCTTGTACCTCTTTAGCCGTCCTGCAATAACAGAGAGCTTCTGTTTCAGCGAGTCAAGGCATTGCTGAGTAGTGACATTCGCTGGATCTTGTTGCGAATGATATCGGACACGACTCATGATTTCTTCAACTCGCCTTTGCAGTCGACTAGTTCTTGTGCCCCTGATGTACTCCGTCAGCTGTCCTATATCTATTCGAAGACTTTCTATTTTCTTGTTTAGACGTCTTTCCCATGGTGGTATGTTGGGTTCTGTCCTTGCTGATCGACGCTCTGTTGTAACTTTAATTTCTAGAGCTCTAGCTATAGCAGTCGCGGCACAGTAGATGGTCATATGTAAGGACTCCAGAGTGTAGGCATCTGAAACATAAGCTGGTAAAATCCGATTGTTCATGATGTCTAACATGGCACCCAGTTTTTTGGATGAATTAATTTTTGGCAGTGCCGGTCTTCTTAACGGATTGCTTCCATCATACTCCAACACCGCAGCACTCATTTCCGTTGACAATTTCTGATAAAAGAGTTCAGTGTTGTCCTGTTGGGCTTCGTCATTTAGCTGTTCCTGTTGTTCTTGGACCTCAGGTTCCGGTTGTGGCTCAGGTTCAGCAATCGGATTGTTGTTATTGTCAGTGCCTCTGATCTCACGTTCAATTTCCTCTTTGATGATATTAAGCCGAGCTTCAGGAATTAGGCTGTTTCGGAGAATAACTCTATATTGGTCAGCTATTCTCTGCTGGGACACTTGCATGTGTGGGTACTTCCTGCAAAATTCGGCATGTAGTTGTTGTCTGTAGCCGATCATTTCTCGTCCCAGTTGAGTCACCCTATAAAAAATGCGCATTATTGTCTCGTTCATGGACACAGTCCATTTCATGCGCTGTCTTGGTCGTCCCGCTTGAGTAAGAGCTTGTTGGGGTTCCCGCACAGCATCTTCGGCGGGTAGAGCTCTTGGAGTTATCTGACCCTCGTGTTGATGTAGTTGTTATTATTATTATTATTATTATTATTATTTTTCATGGGTCCGTCCTGAAACCGAATGCACTGCGACCAATATAGATAGGCCTATTGCAAGGAAGTTAGAGGGGATATGGAAAACTACAAAAATAAGCTAAATGTCTAAAAAATTAACCCAACATGCAGAAAATAAATATCATAAATTGACATCAAGTAGCTATGTGGAGTAAGCGCAGAAAAAATTTCATAGTAAATTTGTCGTATGAGATTGGCAATATGAGAACCAGAAAACAGAGCAGGATTTTGCGAAAGTGGGGCATCGCGGGGTATTCTTTGTATTTAATGTGGTCGTTTGTCCCGACGCTTAAAATCCTCTTGATTTTTTTTGTAGTGACATTAGTTAAATTTCAGAATTTATATTTGGGTATTTTATCAAGACATTTGTACAAACTTTTTATTTATAACAATGTATCAATGTATGGCATTGTTTTGTAAATCTCGTTAATTCATTATTTTCGGTAAGTACGTTTTTTATATTTTGGTAATTATTTACATTATTGTAAATGTTTTTTGGAAAAAATTCGATACTTATCCTGTATTTCGAGTACGTAGAACACGATTTTGGCTATGATTTTTCACTATTTTTTCTCATTTTCTCGGATAACTCAAAAACGTCAAGCGTCACTTCACCAAGCAATTTTAATTGTGAAGAAAATCCGAAATTACATATTTATTTTCAATGATACTAGTTCCGGAGAGGCCATTGACCATCAGACTCGTGAAAACGACTAATATTCGTTTTATACGTTGCTAGATCTATAATACTTTCGTGGTATAAACTATAAAATTTGACCATCTCAGTCAACAATATAGGTTAATTTTTGTAATGTTTTATTCAGTCTCAGGGAAAAATTAATCTTAACCAGCCAAAATTTTTTTTAGTTCAGGTTTAGCTTGATTTTGGTTAATTTGTAAAACTGAAACTAACCTGAGCTAACCTAAATTGACCTAGACTTATAATTTCGTAATATAAACTATAAAATTTATCCATTACCGTTAATAACATAGTTTAATTTCTGTAATGTATAAAAAAGCGTAAAATTAATCTTAACCACCCAAAATTTTTGATCACGTGAAGACGGGACAATCTGTGAAAGAAAAGAATATATGTGAATTTTACAAAAATTATATTGGCAATCTGGCAACAGAGCTAATAGTTCGGGTTTTAGGAACTAGTCACACCAATATTTAGTGGCGGAAGCCATTTCGATTTAATTTGTTTCTTGATATAATTTTCTTGATATTTCCGATAAAAATGTGCAAATTTATGAATTTTCTTATAATATAGAGACTTCTATCGGTGTGGAATTTTGTGGTTGTAACAAAATTTTAACGATTTAATACAAAAAATTGAACCTAAAGTGAAAAGTGTTTTTCTCTGTTTTCCGCAAAACTGAGGGAAAATTATTAAAAACGGAGGTCAGAATCGTGTTCGACGACCTCGAAATAGAGGGAAGTACCGAAATTTTTTCAAAAAAAAAACGGCGTTTTCCTAGATTTCCCATAATGCAAATTTTTACACAGAGAATTATGTCCAAATCTATTTTATGTCAGTATTTACTTTATTAATCATTCATTTATGAACTCTAAATTGTAATTTTGCCATATAATAATGTAATAAAAGGTTGCTCAAGTCCAGTTCTGTCCCCTGACCTACTGCGCAAGTACAGTATAGTCCCTTTAAGGTGAGTACAGCTTTACATGCCGGACCGAATTTATTTACGGCATTCCCTTCCTTTTACCCCTCCATCTTCTTTGGCCCATTGTGCTCTTGGTCGCTATTTATACTTACCGGAATCCACCCTTAGCGAAAAAAAATAGGTGTGAGATTAGAATTTTATTTTTTATTTCCGATACCGTGAGTTTGAAAGTTTTTTTTCTTAAATTATTTATTTCGATGACACTTTACTTCTAAAAAAGTTTTCCGTGATTTACTTACTGGAAATCACCCTTAGTGCAAAAAAAGGGTTGAGATTAGAATTTTATTTTTTACTTCCGACCTTGTCGGTTAAGCTGAACGTCTTTTTTTCTTCAATTATTTATTTCGATGACACTTTACCGCAAAAAGTGTTTGGCCGCGATTTACTAATCGGAACCCACCCTTAGCGGAAAAAAATAAAGGTGAGATTAGATTTTTATTTTTTATTTCCGACTCTGTAGGTTAGATCGAATAAGAAAATTACTTTTTTTTATTAATCAACCGACCAAAATTAAAAGACTAAATTATATTTTTTAATTCGATATTTCCCGCAGCGTTTACACGCTCTTAAAGTTTAAACGTTTGAAACCCCTTAATCCAACGATCAACACTCATTTGGTTTCTTAGCTCTAATTATTCTTTTTTTTTCCCGTGCCACCTTGTCTCGACTCAGACACAATAAATTATTTGGCCAACTCGTTTCGCAAAGCTTTATCAACTCATTACATCTTGCTCGAAAGCTTCGGAGTTTCGTATTACAGAAAAATGAAAAGAAAAAGTTCGGAAGAAATGTGGCTTTGTGCCTTTGGGCGCCTGCAGGAGATCAAATTCTTATTAGCGAAGATTTACGCTTTCTTAGGATTTAAGCCTGCTACAGACAGACGTTAGGTAATGGCAACGAAGGATCTATTGCAGGCAAATTTGCACTATTTAAAATAATGTATAAGCATATTTTTTATACTACTGGAATCATCCCTTCTTCTCTAAGTTATAAAGAAACTGTGCTGGTAGGATCCATAACAGAGATAAAGAGCGGAAAAAAGAGAAGTAGAAAAAAAATTTTTCTTTTTGATTGTTAGTATTCTGTGATGAATTCCCTGTCACATCGTTCTTACGGACATTTTTATGCAAATGATACTTAGCAGGGTTGGGTTAATTTTAATTAAATAATTTAAATCATGCTTAAAAGCATGAGCATTTAAAAAATCAAGATTTAAATAAAAAATATCTTTATTTAAATTTTTGAAACGAGCTGCAAAAAAAAATTCACAAACTACAATGCAACGCCTAAGAACATAAATTTTACCTTAAACTACCTAAATGTCATAAACTTTTTAATCAGATATTTTAGTTTCTGAAATACTTTTAAAAGGCATAAACTTATAATTTATCATCATTTACATTTTCATTGTATAATTTAAATAGAAATACCAATTTTCCACCTTTTTAATCCCCAATCTAGTTCCTCAATCGGAATGCACAAAACCAGTTGTACTAAAAACAAGTTCCACCAACGCTGAAGCACTGTTTTGCACTAAACGTTTTGTGAGTTCGACCCAAGAACTTGAGATATAAAACTGGACTGCTCGTGTTCCATATCTCCCTTATAAAAAAAAATTATCCCACCGTGCTCCGTACCATTTGGTGCAAATAATTGCTTTGGCAACAATGAATTCCCTAAGTTTTTATGATATTGGTGAAAGTGTATTTTTGACATTGACTGAATACTTTTCATTTTGACAAACATTTATTTTTGATTTTGCTGTTTTATGGATTTTATCACATTTTATGTAACTTTTTCCTGAAAATTTCAAACAGGAATGTGAACTTAAGTTTTTTTTTGTATTTTAAAAAATGTGATTCTTCATTGTAAGACATGCAAATACCTCATCTGGTAAATATTGGAATTTATTTAATTGGTAAGTTATAAAGCATTCAATAATAATTATATAAAATTTTACCTTAGAATCAAATTGTAAATCTAAGGGTAACAAGTTTAATCTTATGGATATGATATATGTTAATTAATAAATGCTATCAATATTTTAGTTTTCTAAGAGAAAAGAATCTTCAAATTCAAGAGCTGAAGCAAATTGGTCATGATCATAATTCTTTTATACATCAGATAAGTAACTCTGTTCAGAGTATTTTTCTGGAAATTGTTTTATACAAGAAGATGAGCAAAAAGTGTGTGTTGTGCTTCTTACAAATAAACTGCCTGAAAAAAACTACGAAGCACTGTTTGATGTAAATATCTTGAAGCAACTAAACTTGGACTTAATAACATACACTGGCTCTACAAAAAAAAGTCCTGAATTAGGTGTGCATTAACCAAGAACAATATCGTTTTACCATAAAGTTAATGTTCCATTGACATATAAAGCTGAATATCGAAACTGGTAGGGTGTTAAAATTTAAAATGATTATACGTTTAAAAACCAATATGCCATATTAAAATAGAAATAAATGATTGCATATAATATGAAATTTTTCAATATTATTAAGGATGTTTGGAAATTACATAAATTTTACTTTTATTTATTTGTTTTGTCTAAAAATAAAATAATAACCTTTTGTTTGAATATGTTATTAATTAATAAAACAAAAATTCTTGATTTTAACTCAGATAGGAAATTTGTGTCATGAAAATCCTTTGTCAAAGTAGTGAAAAGCTGCGATTGATTACCATTTCAGAAATTCAACTCTAGGAAAGGTCAATTCCAGATCCTTAAACAGTTAAGTAAATTGAAAGTTTGACCTAGTGTAAAAATTAAAAGTTGCTAGTAAATCTTTATGTATAATATATTTAGATTAAAAATGATTGTATAAATGTAAGAATTCTCTTGTATTTACAAGCTTCTTTATATTTAAAGTATCTTAATAAATATTGTTTTGTTTACAATTAAATATAAACTGCTTTAACACTAGCCCCTTTAGAGTTTCATTTTTTTTTTTATAAAAATGGTTTAGTACATAATGTTACTTTACTTCATTTAAATTAAAGCTCCGTTTTTATGAAGGAAATGTCAACATTATTATGAATGTTGTTAACCCTATATAAATACCTAACATATCAGTTCCCTAAAAGCATCGAGGAGAAAATAATTTTAACAAAGACCTAATCGAAGCTATTTTTAAATGATGAAACTATCTTACTTTGCAATAGATTATGTGGACATTTCGATACCTTACATTAAATAATATACTATATTAATTCATGATATAAAATTTTTAAAAATAAATGCCTTAATACTTTTTTTCGTTAACTTGTTGTACTCTACATCCGAATAAGGATGTTTCTAAAACAGATATTTCAAAAAAAACTAGTGTCGATTTGTTTTTGGTGCATATTTCACATTTTAGCTGTTTTGCTAAATAACAGTTTTATTGTAAAAAATAAAATATGTAAACAGTCATAGAAAAGTATTTTCATTTATTTATAAGAACTGACATTTCATGCTTGTTATCTAAAAATAATAAAATTGTTACATATTTACGCTGTTCCAAAGAAGTTATAAAAATTTGCTTTATTGGAGTTGCTTTAAACAGAAAAATTATAATTTTGAGGAAACTAAAAGTAGAAATTCAAGTTAAATATTGTTGTACACAAACAATTATCCTGGGTTGTGATTCTATAAGAGTAAAGGGAAAGAGAATGTCATAATAAGGATCTTCTAAAAGAGATAAGGAAAGAGAATGTCAAAAAATATGCTTCCAGAATCGGAGCTCTGGTCTTTTTTATTGAATATACTCGATTAACCTGTCAAGTAAAACAAGGAAGAGCAATTTATTGTTTAAGAGATAGTTATTGTCTAAACCTGTTAATTAGAATAATAGAATTGATATTGATACACGACACATTCACGCCAATGTAAGAAACTAGCAGGGAATTCAATGTTGCCATACAAATCATTGCACCGAATGGCGACCAATAAGGGGGGTCAAAAATTATTTTCATGAGCGTCCAGTTTTATATCTCAAGTTCGTGGTTCCACCACTGAATTCCATTTATGTTCGTTATTACTTCGTCCGAAAACATTATTTCATAAAGGGACTTGAGCGTGCGTTCAGTTTTATGCTATTGGTGCCAATCTCGAATCTTCAAATAATAATGTACCAATAGTTTCTAAAGCCATATTTATTTCTTCTGAAGATAACTTATACCTGCGATTTTGGGTATCAAACATAAAGGGTGTTTTTTTAGAGGTATATAATTTTAAAATGAAATTAAACACGTATAATGTTAATAGCTATGGTTTTGGTTTTATTTAAAAAATAATTGTATGTCATTAGTGTTTAAGTATAATTTCAGGCATATGAGCTCCAAGACTGGCTCGAATTAAGCTTAAACGAGATATCCAATTTTTGATCACTTTATCGAGCAACTGAGGCCGTATATCAGCAATGACGCGACGAATGTTAACTTCCGTGTGGTCCAGTGTTTGTGGCATATCGGCGTAGACTAATGACTTTACATATCCCCACAAAAAGTAATCCTTAAGTGTGAGATCACACGATCGTTTAGGCCAGTTGACAAGTCCATTACGCCGAATTATGCGATCATTGAATGTTCCCCGCAATTAATTGATGGTGTCGCACGCTGTGCGGCATCTTGCGACATCTTGTTGAAACCAAAACTCTGTCACATCAATACCATTCAACTGAGGAACGAAGAAGTCGGCAATCATGGCTCTATAGCGCTCTCATCATTTTTAAAGAAATATGTGTGACTTTTGATGGATGTAAGGGTGTCTCAATAAAGGCTTCTGGGTTTTCTCCTCTCCAAATTCGGCATTTCTGTTGATTAACGTAGCCATTCAACTAAACGTAATCCTCATCGCTGAACAAAATTTTGCGTTGAAGATGAAGATCAAGCTGAATATTGTTTTCGGCCCATTCACCGAATGTACGATGCGTATGAAGGACACAGCTTCAGTTGTTGTGCACGATGGCGAATGGACTCTACGGCGTCTTTGCTGATGCGTATTATCGATACATGGTTTGCCGAATAACTTGCTCGGATGGACGATTATGTCGTACGACGTAGCGCATGGTAAATTTGGCGAACTGAACCACGATTCTTAAAAATAAATTTGCATAATTTGCAAGCGTTATTCTGGTGTAAGTCTATTCAAGGTGAAATAGCAAAACGTATTGACTACAAATCAACTATCAAATTTACAGTCATTAGAAATAGTGTTGCCAATTTAAAAACCAAACCTCTAAAAAAAACTCCCGGTATATGCTGCAAAATGATACAGTGTTAATGCTAGGTTATATCGACAATTAAATGTTTTTTTTGTAGATAAAGCTCTAGCTCTTCTTCGAAGATATGTTGTAAGTAGGTCCATTGTTCTAATAACATTTTTCTTTGCAATATGTCATGGACCACTGCTGTAGGTTTCAAAATATTTAGATATTCTTCTGCGGCGCGATTAAATCCAATATTGGATACTTTTTGGTATATGGCGGAATCAATCTATTGTTTTCCTTACAGGTTTTTAATATTATGTCCCACTGAGAGACATATATTTTTAAATAGTCAGCAACGCTATTTCAAATCACATCGCTGGAAGAACTAGTGCTTTGCTCCCTGCTTGGCTATTTGAATAATGTGTTCTTTAATGTATTTTTTTTCCAAGTCCTTGCACAGCAAATTCAAAATATGTACCGAACAGCCGTAGATTATAACTTTAGAGCTAGTTATTTCTTCAATACTTTTTCTCATGCCAACTATATTCGCCGCGTTATCTGTCACGAATATTTTACATAACATTGATATTTCAATACACATGAAGAATTTAGATCACAACACATCAATAGTTTAACAGAGCAATACTCGCCCATTTTCTGTTGTTATAGTTGAACATATTACAGATTCGTTGTGGACATTTGACCACCCGTCAATTGACATGCCATATTTGTACTTTCTATTTCTTCTTCATCAATTTCATCCAAAAGAGTAGTTGCTACAGATGTCCTGAATCTCAATTTTTAAAAATTGCTTTTCGTACTTGCCAGCGTTCTATACAGCTAAAGTTTGAGTTAGTAGTAAAAATTGCTTTTGCTATTTCTTTATTAATATTATGTTTTCCAATTGTTGATATACGAATTACAAAACTGCTAATAGAGGAACAAGTTTCATTTCTTTTCTTTTTTTGAGTCTACTCGGAAATGTTTGGTAGAGATTTTTCGATATTGGGATATAAAGCTGCAAGTGGATAAAGATGATGAAGCTGAATTTACATTCTTTCCAATCTGTTGTGAAATACTCTGTTGCGTATCTAAAACCGAAAATTTAACTTTAATCTCATAAAAACTTTCAAGAAGAATAGTTTATTTTGATTACCCCCGTATAAAATCAAAAATGACGTTTTGGTAAAAAACAACCAAAGCAGTATCATTAATTATCAAGAAATAGTAGTTTAGGAAAAAAATAATACCACCAAAATAACGTTCCAATTTTTAAGTTGTCTGTTAATTTTCTATAAAACTCATAATTTATCTTGCTGCTCAGTAGTCTTATTACAAAACTCGTGATGTGCTTTAAGCTTTTGGACTAATCCTTGAATTTCTTTTTTGCAACTTTTACACTTACTCCAACAAGATTTATTGGGATCTATTTTCCTAATATAAAATAAAATTTCCGTATGTAGTGTTCTTTCCTCCCAGCTATTTTTCCGGAAATAATTATTTAAATAAAACCTACACCACTCTACTGAACCAGAACACAACCAGTGATATAACATAATGAGCATGAATTATTACCCGTTAACAATGTATAGACAAACAAGTAAGCGAGTTCAGACAAGAATTGTGTGGCTATAGGAGCCACTAAACCGCTTAAGACAAGTTCTGACTAAGCCAAAAACAAAGGGAAAATAAATATGCTTTGATATTTTATTTGATGAATTAAAAAGTAATAGAAAATCTACGCAGTTTATTTAGTAATGTAAATATGAATACATAAATATTAAAGATAAAATATTAAAATAATATTCAGTGAATTATTTATGCGGGTGCATATTTATTTATATATATATATATATATATATATATATATATATATATATATATATATATATATTAGAGCAATCTATAAGAAGGGGGATAAATCTGAAGAAAAGAATTATAGACCAATCTCGCTATTGCCTAATATAAGCAAGATTTTTGAAAAAATTTTATTTCAGAGAATTGTAACATTTCTGGATAAGTTCTCTGTAATATCAGATAAACAAAATGGCTTTAGAAAAGAGAAATCCACAGTAAGAGCTTTGTATCAAACACTTATACAAATTATAGATTCTCTAAGTAAAAAAGCAAACATTGGCCATGTGCCTGGATCTCTCTAAAGCCTTTGATGCTGTGGATCATAAAACATTATTATTAAAACTAGAAATGTATGGTATAAGGGGTAACGCGCTGCAATTGGTAAGATCGTATTTGACGGACATGACTCAGTGTGTTGTGGAGTCTGATCTCCATGGTAGGGCTATAGTGTCTCAGGGGATTAAAATGAAGAGGGGCGTCCCTCAAGGATCAATACTTGGACCTCTGTTGTATATTCTTTACACAAATGATTTACCCGAAATCTCTGGAGAGCGGGCTGTACTATATGCTGATGATACATCGCTTATATTCAGTGAAAGCATGGCGGAGTTGCTATCGATGAAGGTTCAATCTGTGATGGACACTCTCGATGGGTACTTTCGGTCCAACAGCCTGTCGCTAAATGTTTCCAAGACACAGTGCATTATGTTTGGTAACAGATTGAATAATCAATTTACAGTAACGTTTGAGGATACAACAATAATATCAGTTGAGAGCGCTGTTGTTTTGGGACTAAACGTCGATAGAAGGTTGGACCGGGGGGCTCACATCCAGAGAGTTGCCACTAGCATATCTCAGTATTGTTTCGCATTAAGAATTATTTCGGAGAGAGTTGGAATCGATGCAGCTCTGTCAGCTTACCATGCATTTGTACAGTCCAGACTCAGATGTGGTTTGATATTTTGGGGTAATTCCTGTGATGTTAATAGAATTTTGATTCTGCAAAAAAAGATGTCTACGATGTATTTTTGCAATAAAACAACAAGACAGTTGTAGGACTATGGTTATTAGTAACAATATTTTGACGGTTATAGGTATGTACATTTTGGATTCGGTGATGTTTATTGTTGATAACAGGGATCTTTTGGAGGGTGCATCTATTAAACATAACTACATTACTAGAAATAAAATAAATCTGCTTTCTGATAAATATAACTTTAGTTTTTTGCAGAAAAATGTCGAGTTTTCTATAATAAAAATTTTTAATTCTTTACCTGAAAATGTACATTTACTACCGAGAAATAGATTAAAGTGTGTCCCGAAAATCTTTTTATGTAAAAAAGCCTTCTATACATTGGAAGAGTTTTATAAGTATGATAAAGGCAGTATTGTCTCGAATTAGAATTTTTGTTATTGACTGTATTATTAAATTTTAAATGTATGTAAGTGTACTTGTTATTTAATTTTCGTCTCATTTATAATATTGCCCTTTATCTTAAGTTTTAGTTGTTTTGTTTTTACTACATTGACTTGACAGAATTGTCCAAGAAAGATATTTAAAACTGTTTAATTATTGTTGAGGTTTTTCCTTTTTCATTTTTTTTTCTTTTTTTATCTACAGCTGAGAATGAACTATAATTTTTGTTTATTACAGTGATGATATTTTTTTTGACATTGTTCCATGCCCTTATCGGTTTTTTTGTAAGTAATACTTATTGGAATAAATAAAGACTTATTTATCTATCTATCTATCTATCTATATATATATATATATATATATATATATATATATATATATATATATATATATATATATATATATATATTGCGTTGAAACACGTGATGCGGGACCTAACGTCTATCGTCCGAGGTCTATATTCGTCGCCCACACACGCTTCAAGCAACTGCCCGAAGAGGAATTAGAATACTCAAATTTTGAATATCTTGTTTTTTTTATAAAATTTGAAAATTGGTGAATGTGAATGATATAAGTTCTCTATTGCTCTAATAAAAATATTCTAAACCACGATATGTATTTTTAATTTTTCCTTGAGCGCCCAGTTACTGTATCCTATCAAAGATAAGATAACAGCACTGTATTTATTCTTTGGATTAACTTAAAAATACATATATTATTGTTAACAAAATTTTAATAAATCTATTTTCTCTTTTTAATCTCCCCTTAATATAACTAGCTCGCTTCCCCTGAAACTATCCCAAGTGAGTTCAGATTCTCATAAGTTAAGATTTCCTTTTATCTACTGCCAATTAAAACCACTGAATTGTATTAACAATCAACATAAATTTATTATAAAACAAAATGATATTATTACTGATTATAAAATTATTTTGAAATACCTATTGTCTAGATCCGCTTTATTAAAATTAAAAATCAATTGCACTTTATCTCTACTGTTGATTATAATGTCACTCCACTTAACTGTCAAGAGTTGTTTGACAAATATGAAGGTCTCGTGTTCAGTTGAAATGTATTACTTTTATTTATTTTAAAAATAAAAAAAAAACATGTGCAAAGTGCGGATTGTTAATTTTAACAAGTGATTATAAATTAGTTCTAATGATTTTATAATGTTTAATATAAATGTGGTAATATTATATTTTAAAATACCTTGATCCTTAAGTGTTTGTTTACTTATAAACAATAAAAAGGTATATTTGTGTTTTCCTTGTCTTCTTTTACCATCAAATTGGATTGGGATAATTGTTTAAAAATAATACCTACTATCAAGTAAGTAGATATTTTTTATTAAACACTGTCTTGGTTATTTTGGAAATGTCCAGGAATTGTCTACTTCTTGGAAATGTTGGTATTTACATCAGCCAGGTATAATTTCTTGAACTTTTATTTGACACAATCGGGTTTTACTAACTTTTCTTGATGTTATTTGGAGTTGCTATTTCTTAATGACATTCAATTTAATTTAAATTATTTTTTTTTTTAAATATTGATTAATCAAACTTTATTTACTATTTATTTACTTTTATAACCTTTAAAAAATATTTACTTATCAAAAACAAAAGATCTCGCACGTGGCTTTATGATTTTGTCGTGAAAATTTTAAGGTTATGTTTTGAGGAGAAACTTTTCTTTTACACCTCTCTGTAACAATACTTTTTTGCAACTGTCTCGAATTTTTGTGATTTTTCTTTCTATCGTATGCCACCAGCTGACTTAATTAATCATTCTGATTGGCTCAGCAGTTGAAGGCATCGGGTTACTTGATGAAAAATCACCCTTTTCTTGGCATTCTTGTCAAACAAAAATGGCTGTCAAGAATTTTAAAATTGATAAAATTTTTCCAATTTTACCATTTCCTGGATTTATCCAATAATATGCATGACAATAAATATTATAAAATTAAACTCTATGATTTTACCTATCTAATGATACATATTTTAGTCTTCCTAAAACAATTTTTAATATTAAAAATTATAAAACAAAATGGCTTGACATGAAAATATTGAAATGTATAATTAACTAATTATTGAAAATTATTGTTTGAAGATGCTAAATTATGTTTTCTTAATATTAAAATATTAAATATTAGAATTTTCCTTACATTCTAATATAACTTATTTTACTCCATTACTTAAAATTAATTTATAATATCTAATTTTAATGTCAAAATCACAAATTTTCTTAAATTTATCCTATGTTTTTATGTGTTTTAATTAAAATTATTTTCTTAATACTACTGTTAACTGTCTAATTTATATTAAAAACAATTTAATAAACCTTATTTATTATTTAAAAGTACTTTTCGTAACTGGTTTCACACTTTGTTCACCTTTTGTTCCTTTTTAAAACATTATTGTTGCAAAAAAACCGATCGTTATGTTTTTTAATTTCACTTGAAGATTTTCACTCTTTATTATCACTTTACCTTCACCATCACATCCAATGTTTGTACCTTATTATCCTTATGATCAATTTATAATATGGTCTTATTGTATTAATATTTATATATTGTTTATTTTACAATTATTTCTAAAAATTCATTATGAATTTAGCATTATATATGATTTTTTTTAATCATATAAGTTTTTAATTATGCTTTGGTCCATATTATTTGTAAATATTAATGACTCTAATTAATTAATATATCTACTAACTACTTATTACTATCTAAATAATAAATTTATGTTGTATCTTAGATATTTTAATTGAAATTGTTTAGACTCGTCGAGTATTTATAATATGGTCATTAGGTCATCTTGTGTCGATTCCTATTCAATATATATATATATATATATATATATATATATATATATATATATATATATATATATATATATATATATATATATATATATATATATATATATATATATATATATATATATACCCACATTCGATAATAAAATACATTTTATAAAGATGTTTACATCCTTTCGACTTGCTATGGGGGAATCTCAAAAGAAAAGTCAAATAAATAATGATTAAAGCAATAATTTTCTTTTAAATCACATTCATCCCATTCCTGTTACTTACGAATGTTACGAATAAGCAACGTGCTTAAGGAGATAAGGCATGCCCTCATAAACGGTATATCTTCCTTCAATTTTCTATTTAGAGGTCTGCCGTGTAATTTTAACAGAAGGGCTTGGTATCGTGTATTTTTTTCCCACAAAATCGTCCTAAATTGCTCGAAATTTCAAACATATAATGACCCTTCGTGCTACGTAAATGAAAAGAAAACATTCGGATAAAAATGACTTTTTGCCTTTAGGCTCGGCAGGAAGTCAAATTATTTTATTAGGATTACGGAAGATTTATTTTCTTGAATAAGTACGTACAAATAAATGGTAGACAGTGGTAGAGGAAAATGACCAAGTTTGTAGGTTTGAGGTTTTTCCAAGATTCACCGATTTGTCTAACTTGCCTCTATTCCTTGGAGAATTCTTTCAATATGGCTATTTCAGATTAGTTTCTGGTCTATCATTACTCACATATACTCATGGACAAAAGTATAGAAAGATTTGTTTTCTGTTTATATCCTCAATACTTGGCTATCAATAATTAATTATATATTAAAAAATAAACATACACTAGTAAATATTTAATAAATGAAAATACAAAATGAAACCAAATTCTCCTATGATAAATAAAAAAATACTTGAAACAAAAGTTTGGAAAGAATATTATTTCCATAAAAAATAATTAGGTCTGTACAAACTAAAGAAGCAAACTTCAATATTTTGTTGAAACCCCCTTTGCCTTAATTACATTTCTACATCTTTTTGGCATTGAATCGACAAGATTTTAACATACGAGGCATGTCCAGAAAGTAAGTGTACTGAGGCTATACTGCCGTGTAGCCTGACTCTTCCCCTCCACAACCCGTTCAAGGTCAGTATGTTGAGAACTCTCTACGCGACAACACGTTTCGTGAAAAATGTCGATCCAATCTCCCGCCAAGTGTGAAATGCGCGCCGTCATCCGCTTATCTCGTTTGGAAGTGAAAGCTACGGGTGAGGTTTGTAATGAGGTGAAAATTGCATATGGTGATACAGCTATGAATCGTACGAGTGTGTACAAGTGGTGTCGCGAGGAGCATAAAACCTTCAGTTGCGACTGACGAAATTGTGGAAAAAATCGAAAATGCGCTCCGTGACTATCGTAAATTGACTGTGGATGAACTTTCTGCGATGTTTCCGCAAATCTACAGATCTCTACTACACTAAACCGTCACAGAAACCCTCAGATATCCGAAACTGTCTGCGAGGTGGGTCCCGAAAGAGCTGACAGACCAACACAAGTTGAATCGAGTGGAGGCCGGGCAAGAGTTTTTGAGGCGCTACAAACTCCAAAGAGATGAGTTTCTCCGCTTCATTGTTACTGGAGATGAAACTTGGGCTGCACACTACACGCCTGAAACCAAAATACAGTCTCAACAGTGGCGTCACACCTCTTCGCCCTCCGCCAAAAGGTTGAAAACCACAATTTCAGCTAAGAAAATCATGGCATCCGTGTTTTAGGACTGGCAGGGCATAATTTTGATTGAATATTTGCCTCAAGGGAGACCATCAACTCTGCAAGATATTGCGAGACCCTAAAAATTGCGGAGGGCGATTCATTACAAGAGGAGAGGCATGCCGACAAAGGTAGTCTGCTGCACGACAATGCCAGGCCACACTCGGCCAACGCCACGAAGGCACTGCTCGCCTCGTTTAAATGGGATATCCTGAATCATCCCGCGCATTCCCCTGATCTGGCACCTTCAGATTACTATCTCTTCACCTCCCTGAAGCTGCACATGGGTGGAAAATGGTTTTCAATCGACTAGGTGAGGGGGAAGGTGGAAAAGTAGAGGAAGGGGTTGACGGGAAATTACTTCTAGGAAGGCATAAAAAAGTTGGTACCCCGCTTCATCACCTGCATTGAGAGAAATGGCGACTATGTGGAAAAATAACTTACATATATACTAATGTAACCATGTATTTTTTTTTTAATAAAAAATTTTGTAGCCTACAAAAATTCAGTACTTACTTTATGGACATGCCTCGTACATCAACAGGGATCTACCGGCATTCATCTTATCCTTTCGATTCAAGTGTTCCCAAAGGTGCTCAATCAGATTGAGGTCCGGCGATTGAGAGGGCCACTCCAGTAAATCAATGCTTTTCTCTAAAAACTATTTTTTTACTAAACGGGATGAGTGTATAAGGTAATTATCTTGTTATAATCTCCATAAAAGCGGCATTTCTTCTTCGACATAGGGCAACATAGTATTCTGTAAAATGTCGCGGTATACAAATTGATCCATTTTCCCAGTTATTTTCACTATCGGGCCCGTCTCAGAGCTGGAAAAGCATCCCCAGACCATAATACGGCCACCCCAGAGCATACTACTGCCACCCCCATGTTTCACAGTAGGTTTTTGATACTTGATATCAATTTTTTTCCTACAGGCTTTCGAACATACGACCTTTCGTCTGAACCAAATACTTTAAATTTACTTTGGTCTCTCCAGAGCACCGTATCCCAGTTTTGAGATGTCCAGTTTAGATGCCTCTGAACAAACTGGCTTTTGGATTTTTTTTGAAGAGTAAAAGTTTTTGACAGCAACTCTTCGAAACAATCCGTCTTCTCACAGTTCGAACTATTAATTTGTGTTGAAATGTTCACAAACACAGGGGTAGTTTTCCTAGGACGACCTGACTTTGACAGATTATTAACATTCCGCAGCAACCCAAACTTCTTTAGAATTTTCGAAACAACACTCTTATTTAAACTTAATTTTTTTGCTATAATGCATTGCTTTACCCCTCGTCTTTTTAATTCAACGACTCTTGCCCATTCTTAATACGGTGTTGGTGACAAAAGTGGCACAACAATACTAATCCAATGATTTTAAATTTTAAAAATGCACAGAGGAAATAATGTTTCCATACATGTGTCCAAAACATAAACAGAAAAGGCAGATAAGAGAGAAATGTGTATAGTCTAAAATGTAAACATATGATAATATTCAATACCTTAACAAATATATAAAATAAACGGCACAAATTATTGTTGAATACGAGGCGTGCTGAAAAAATTTGCAAAACAAAAATATTTCCATACTTTTGTTCATACTGTATAGTTAATCTCTTTTAAAAAGCTTCAGAGTCATAATGTTCTTAAAGTATTTATTTTATTAATTAATGTCGACTTTGGGGAACTTCAAAGCAATTTAACTGACACCTAAATAAATCGATCGAGTTATAAAATAGAAATATTAAATTATTCTGCTTATTTTTTTCAATAAATAACAGCCCTAAACGACAAAAAGCTCGCTTTCTTTTGTCTATTTTTGCACATGTAAGGAACTGAGATAAAATAATCCGATCGGAAAAAAACTACATATATTTGACAAAGCTGCAAGAAATATGACCTTAATTCTTTTTTTGATCCTATTCGCCCCGAGTTATTTTATATTGTTTTTTTCTCATATTTGCGGAAAGTCAAACCCTATGGGAAAGAAAGTTATTGTTTCTTTTTGTGTGTTTTAGGGAGCCGTTGTGTTTTGTTTTTACTCGCGATTGTACAAAGTTTTACAAGTTCTGTTATTTTTCCTAGCATGGAAAAAAACCGAAATGCGAGCTGTGACAACACATTTACTACAGAGATTTCGGTTAAGTTAGACACCATATCACGAAAGCCTGCTACTTCATTTACAACTATAAAAAGTTGAATTGTACGTGGTGTGCCATTTTCGACACTTTTAGGGGATATTGGAGTTGGAAATGTTCTTGTTTCTTTTTAATCAAATTTCAATATTCTGTTTTTATAATAACAGTGTTGTTTAGAGTACAAACTGTAATAATAATTAAGTGTTTACAATTGGAAAGATAGAAAAACATTAAAATTAACTTTTAAAGTGTCTAATCTTTGATACATTTATTATTGTCACAATTTTGCATTTGTTTCTCATAAATTGTCCATGGCCTACTGTTACAAATAAAGTAAATTATGTTAAATATCGAATTCTGACCTTGCTTTCCAAATAAAATAAACACATTATATATTTTTGCCTAAATTACACTTAATCAACATCTTTGGGATAGCACTTAACTCTAGTGATGCAATCTATGCTTGTAAAATGACGACCCTTTAAGGTTCTCTTTATTTTTGGAAATAGGAAAAAGTCACACGGAGCCAAGTCTGGCGAATATGGAGGCTGGAGCATCGTTAGAATATTGTTTTTGGCCAAAAATTGACGAACAAGCAATGAAGTGTGAGCAGTGCAATTTTGCTGCCACGCAAAAATTTCGTGGCATGAGCCAATCGACATACCAACATCATCAGCGACTTCTCTGATTGTGATTCGGCGATTCTTCACTTTTTTCACGTTTTCATCGGTTGTTGATGTGCTGGGGCGTCCGGAGCGTTCTTCGTCTTCAACATCTTCACGGCCATCTTGGAAACACTTATACCACTCGTAAACTCTTGTTTTACTCATAGCTGACTCACCATAGGCCTTTGTTAACCTTTCTCATACTTTGTTACACTTTATTCCATTTTTTACTCTAAATTTGATATAAATTCTTTGATCCATTTCTTTTAACAAAGGAAATAGCCGAGCTCATAAAATCACGACTAACCTCAGCGGTTGCCACAGACAAAGTAAACAATGAATACAGCTGAAAATTTTATCATACTTCAGGGGCATGTATACCAACATAATAAAAAAAAATTGACAATTGGACTCTCCAATCCCGCGAAATTTAAAAATTCCTGTTATTTTCTGAACACACCTCGTATTCCTTATAATTTTTAGCTGACGTATTTTCTGTGTACATTCATATGAAGACTAATATACTGTACTTCAGTAAAAGCCATTTTTTTAAATTCAATAATTTATTACGCAATATGCTTTAATTAAATTTTGTACCTTTTTTGACCGTGATTAAGTAATTTGTGAAGTACGGGTCTGTCTCCTAGAGCATATTAAATGTTGTTTTAGGTTACTGTTAAAAATATTCATCTGGTTAAACCCCGCTAGATTATTTCCTTTCGGAAGATGTGGGAAATTATGTCTAAAACCAGAAATTTTTAACACAATAAGAGCTTAAAAGATTGGTTGAACCGAAATTAAGAAATTTGTAAAGTACAGTCCTGTCTCTTTAGAGCATATTATATGTTGTTTTAGTTTTTTCAATTTAAAGAAAAAAGGTCATGCGCTAGATCATTCTTATTTCCAATATAACGTTTGCCTATAAATAGGCAAAATATTATTTACTGCTAAAAATGTTTATCCGATTAAACCACTTCAATATATTTCCTTTGAGGATATGTCAAAAATTATGTCTATAAACAGAACTTTAAAACACAAGAAGGGCTTAAAATATTGGTTCTTGAACCGTTCGAAAATATAACGCCAGTAATCCGAAACAATGTATTAAGATTCTACAGTTTTAAGACTCTATTTATGTTTAGAGGATATTGGCAATCTTTGTGACACTTGAAATATTAATTCCTTTTGTTTCGATGTTTTTTATTATTATTATTCTTATCCCTGTATTTTTATTTATTTGTTGTTTGTTATTAGTAGTTATTTGTCGGTAATTAAATTAACGTTGTGAGAGTGGCTTGGTGGTTCATTCCATTTACACTGCCTTTTCAAAGGCATTTGATAGGGTTCCCCACACAGTGTCTTGTTTGTTGCTTGAATGGATTGAGAGCTATATTGATGGTCAAAATCAGATAGTTCGAGTTAACAATTTTGTCTCTAGGGAGATTCCGGTACCTTTAAGGGTGCCTCAGGGGTCTCACATTGGACCCCTACTGTTTAATCTTTTTATCAATGATGTTACAAAGTGTTTTAAAAATACCAACTTTTTCTTGTTTGCTGACGATTTGAAATTGTCTGGGGGCATTAACAGTTTGAATGATTACCGGTTGCTTCTCAATTACCTTGACCGGTTTTCGGCTTGGTGTGACAGAAATGGGATGCGTTTGAACATTACCAAATGTAAATTCATAAGATTTTCTCGTCAACGTCAGTTGATCGGAAGTGATATTTTGTCATCTACTACTCTCGTTAAGGACCTCGGAGTTACCTTGGATCGGGAGCTCTCATTTACCGAGCATAGAACAAATATTGCCACTAATGACCTTGATATTATTAAAAGGAGCTCTAGAGATTTTTCGCATCTGCAGTCCTTGAGACTTCTTCACTGCACTCTGGTAAGATCCTTCCATGAGTTCGCCCCGTCTGTGTAGAACCCATTTTACACAACTCACAGACAGAGGGTGAAGGGTGTTCAAAGAAAGTTTATTAATTAAATTCTTTGTATTAGTATTTGGTGTTTGTAAATTTGTTAATGGACATCGTACGTTAATAAATAAAATAAATATTTTAATATTTATTAATATCTGAGTTAATTTACCGTATCGACATATTTTTACAAATTTAGTAAAAATGATGGGCTTGTACTGTAAAAATTTTTTAATGATAAAATATTCAAAATATAATTAAACCATAATACCATATGTATTGTTGACTTTAGTATAGAAAGGGTCTATAAAATATGATATTAGAAAATCAGGACCGTACTAGGAAAAATTAAATTATCGATGATTGTCAAAGACGAAACGTCGAAAATTTCTAAGTTGTTTTTCCCATTTAACCAATTCATATCTCCTACTGTTACCGAGATTCCCATACTGGCCCTCCATATGATAGGCACCCTGTATACATGCATACATCAGAAGAAACATTTAAAAATATATAATTTCCTCTGTCACATAAATTATTATTAATTTTCAGTTTTAAACTGTAATACGTATTAGTTTATTTTACTTTATTTATTATTTTACTTGCTTATTATTTGTATCTGTTATGGGGGTACATGGTGTGTCACCTGTCAGTATATGAAATATTATAAACACAACTATGCACCCTACCAGTTTAAAGATAATAAACAACTACCTGATTTTCGAATTCTTCATTGGATACCTAAAACCCACGGAGTTAGAGGATATACAGGTGTTGGTAAGCTTTAAATAATGTCCAACGAATTTATATATATTGAGTTCATTAAGTTTTAATATGACGTGTACAAAACCATCATATGTTATTATTTGTTTTTGAAATGAAATAAACTGATTATGATATGATGACAAGGCATATATATATATATATATATATATATATATATATATATATATATATATATATATATATATAAATATGTAGATAAGTTTTTGTCCGTGTAATTTAAAATTAAATTGAATAAAATATTGGCGAAGCGGACGTGAAAATTTGTCAATCTACATGATTCTCGTGTTAAAAAGTGCGGAGCATTCCAAAATATGGAAAAACTCCGGGTCCGACAGATGGCGACAGCGCTGTTTCGTCCTAATATGGGACTCGTCAGGCCACCGCAGTCGGTACAAACCATCATCTCGCTTTTGCATAGTATAAAGCTGAATTTATAATCAAAACACAGCAAATAAGACGACAAAGGCGACATCTCGATGGTCCACTTGATAATACAAGAACCACACAGATTAACAAAGTTTGTATAAAAACCGTCATATGGTGGCGCGACGGCGAATTAAAACAGAAATATGTTAAATCGAATACACGAAACGCGCTGCCCAAAGGATAGGGGTCGCATTTTTCGGTACTGGCAAGCAAGCCTACCGCTTATTTTAGCAGCCAAAGCCACGTGCCGCACCAAATGATCCCACCATGAGAGCATCGTTTAGCGTGTTTCAAAGCCAAACAAGTAAATAAATATGTAGATAAGTTTTTGTCCGTGTAATTTAAAATAAAATAGAATAAAATATTGGCGAAGCGAACGTGAAAATTTGTCAATTTACATGATTCTCGTGTTAAAAAGTGCGGAGCACTCCAAAATATGGAAACACTCCGGGTCCGACAGATGGTGACAGCGCTGTTTCGTCCTAATATGGGACTCGTCAGGCCCCATTCTATTTTATTTTAAATTACACTTATTAGCTGTGTTTTGATTATAAATTCAGCTTTATACGATGCAAAGGCGAGATGATGGTTTGTACCGACTGCGGTGGCCTGACGAGTCCCATATTAGGACGAAACAGCGCTGTCGCCATCTGTCGAACCCGGAGTTTTTCCATATTTTGGAGTGCTCCGCACTTTTTAACACGAGAATCATGTAGATTGACAAATTTTCACGTCCGCTTCGCCAATATTTTATTCTATTTTATTATATATATATATATATATATATATATATATATATATATATATATATATATATATATATATATGAAGTAAAATGCGAAACAGTGAATGCAAACTTCGCTCCACCATATCCTTTCTGTGTTAGAGGTTGCACAGTTAGAATAAATTGTGATAAAACACAATTCATCCTATTCCACCACCACCGAGATGGTGACCTACCTGTACCACCATACCGAGAAGAAAGTCAAAGCTTACCCTCCTCGCCATAGTGATACGGCAGAGATACATGTTTCGTCTCTCACATGTATCTCTGCCGTATCACTATGACGAGGAGGGTAAGCTTTGACTTTCTTCTCGGTATGGTGGTACAGGTAGGTCACCATCTCGGTGGTGGTGGAATAGGATGAATTGTGTTTTATCACAATTTATTCTAACTGTGCAACCTCTAACACAGAAAGGATATGGTGGAGCGAAGTTTGCATTCACTGTTTCGCATTTTACTTCACTTATGTACGGAGTTGCATATAGTTGTACGTTTGCTGAATGTGATTTCAGCACTACAACAGCATAATGTGGATATAACCACTGCTAATGCATCTCACACGGAGGTATCCGTGAAAGCCGTATAAACATATATATATATATATATATATATATATATATATATATATATATATATATATATATATATATATATGGACTATTCTTTTTCAAATTAGCCACCCCATCTACTGCAACTTTACCGGGTATTAAAATTTTCGTTTTGAGCTCTGGTTTTTAATGTCGTCTGGTGTTTTGCGAAAATCTTCAAACATAACCTCAAAATGGAGGTCCTATTAAGGCACCTCACAAAAAAAGACTTTATTTTCACAAAAAATGCTTTAGAACAAAAAGAAAAAATATTCTATTGACCAAAATAACATACTCTATGGTATTTCGACTAGCCGAGTCTCATTTTCGTTATAACCTTAAAAAAAATTTTAAAATGAAGATTTTTAAAAAAATGCACAGAATGAAGCAGTTTAAACGAGTTTTGTATGTGGGGGTTTTCAGGGTCGAATCTGAAAGTCAAAGTTTCAGAATTCAAAATGTCGGATCCAATATGGCGGACGAAATTTTAAAAAAATCATTCTATTAATGTTAAATTTGTTATATAGGGGTTTCTCGGTTCGCTGATCACGATTCTGAAGTCAGATCTACAAAACTCAAAACGAGGGATCCAATATGGCGGTTACAAATCGTAGTTTTTCTTACCACTCCATTGACAGACTTCAGTTCTTTAGATTTTTGAGTCAAATACCTTGACGTATTGAACCCCATGCAATTTTTCTTGCACTCCAAGATGAAGGATCTACAGTAAGAATTTTAAATTTCAAAGGATCATTATTTTTTAAACTTGAAAATTTATTTTTCAGCCTATTCAACATTTCTTTTAAATCTGTTTTTCTTTGAGAACCATTTTAAATTTCGAGTGCAGCAGTAGAATAAAGACTTAGAGTTACAATTACAAAAAAGTATATATTTTTTCTTTTTCAGTTATAACTTATTTATTTATTTATTTATCTTTTATTATAATGATCTTTTTTTTTTTTGTTTTTATTGTCACAGAAGTTTCGCTTCGAACGGCTGTCTCGTGACGGTTGGATATTTTTTTATAATAAACAAATACTTTAAAAACTTTTTATCGACATAGCAAATAATTTGTTGTAATAATTGAAAATGCTTATTTCTTCTTCAACAAAACAAGGTTTCCGGGATTCTACGGTAAAAATTATTATATAGTACAATGTATTTTCACAAAGCAGCGCGAATGATCCACATTTACAGTGTATTATGGTAATTTTTCTCTCGCAGGTACAAAAATCTTTATGGAAAATTTCTTTCCGTGAACTAAATTTTTAATTGTATTAAAAATATAAAATTGGTGTATCAGAATTTTGGAACAGATGTATATTCAATATTTTTTCAAGCATTTTTTTGTGAAAATAACGGCTTTTCTAGTTCTACATCGAATGTCTTTCCAGGTGGCGGATAGGGACACGCCTGCAAAAAAGGGGGTACTGAGGAATTAAACCCTCGGGGCCAACCAAAACTAGCTAATGCAAGGAATCTTCATTAATTGCTATTTCAGTGACATACCTTAGAGTTGAAATTTAATCGAATTTACGATCCTCCATTTTGAATTTCGTAAATCTGATTTCGGAATCGTGATCAGCGACTCAAGAAATACCTATATACTAAATTTTGCATTAATATGTTGAATTTTCCAAAATTCGTCCACCATATTGGATCCGCCATTTTGAATTCTGTAAATTTGACTTCATATTCGACCTTGAAAACCATATATACGAAACTTGCTTAATTCTATGCATTTTTTGAAAATATTTATTTTTTAAGATTTTTTTAAGGTTAGAAAAAAAATGATGCTTTTGAATTTTCTTTTCCTTTTCGTTCTAAAGCCTTTTTGTGAAAATAACATTTTTTTTTGTGAGGTGTCAATAGAACCGCCATTTTGAGATTATGTTTGATGATTTTTGAAAAACACCAGACGGCATCAAAAACTAGAGTTGAAAACGAAAATTTTGATATCCGGCAGAAATTTTTTTTCTTAAAAATTAAATGAGCAAATGGGTGGTTGATTTGAAAAAAAATATCATATATATATATATATATATATATATATATATATATATATATATATATATATATATATATATACAGTGTGCCCCACGACGAACTGCCGTGATTTCTCGGAAAATAGAATTTGGAAAATTTTTAAAATTTGGCAGTCTACTAAACCGGATGGGGGCAACTTGGCTAAAATATTTTCAAGATGATTGCACTTCCGGTTATACCGGAAGTTGCCTTTTTGCTTATTTTAAATGGAACACCTTATATGTTATTTTCATTTTTAGATTCTATGAAAAATTATAAACTTATTTCATGTATAATGGCCTATACCTAGGTCTAACTGTTTTTGACATATTTTAAATTTTATGTCAAAAATGGCTTTTTCAGGCCTAAACATAACTCCCAGTTTCTCCTATATGAAAGCTTTTATTATTTAATTGGGGTTTGTTTCCTTCTAGAATGGAATCTACTTTAGTGTACCGTGTTGATATTTTGATAATAAATAAATGCAGGGTGATCAAAAACTAACATTAAATATTAACTTAAAAAACCGTTAAAAATCTATTTTTTAAAATGTAAATTTCGTATTTTTATATGTTACCTTATTTAGCATTAAAAATAAGGGTGACTTTGAATAAGATTGACTATTCGAAAAATGTGTAGTTTTTGAAATATTGGCAAGTTAACATTTTTGTATTGTAAAAATGCTAATCGGCTTACTTACACGGGGAATTAATTTATTTGAATAAATTTTCAAAATTTTAGTTCGTCAGGGATGGCCGCTTCAATTGAATTTGTGGCTGTTAAAATGATCATTTTTCGTAAATTTTGCTTCATCAGTCCAAATTATGTTATCCAAAAATCTAGAGTCGTCTAGTATCATCGTTAACATAAATTCGCAAAACTGCACTCTTTTAGATATTAAATAAGGGTGGAAGTTGTGTTTCAACAGAATTCTATGCATATAAAAAAACTTTACATCAAGTTTAATGTAATGTGCTGCAAGTACATTTCATAAACCGTTTATTAAATGCATTTAATGTTAATACATTAAATATAATAATTTTTACATTAAATCTAATGTAATTATACTGACATTAAACTTGGTGTTTTCAATTAATTTATTGAAATTTAAGGCAACATTCAATTAAATTTAATGTACAAAGCTTTAATTTTAAAGAACATGTATATTATTCACGATTTAAGGTAAAAAATCATTAAATTTAATTAATGAATATACATTAAATTTATGGTTATTTTTAACAGTGTGTATTGAACTCTTCAAGATTCCTGTTTGTAAAGTCACTTGTCTTAACGATCTTAAGGATATCCTGCACAATATCCCAGAATTGTAATTTCAACATTTTTCTCATTGGAAACAGGTGTTCTTTTATGCATTTTTGCCTTAACGGTGCCAAAATTTTTGAAACTTTCCAATAATCCTTTAACTGTGTTCCGTGACGGTTTCTGTTTATCTAGATATCCCTATAGATAATAAACAAATTTAAATAATCTTAGTGCGTTTAAATTAATCGCCCTTGAATGGTTTTTATTAATAATTGTCAAATAGCAAGAAACAGAGAGACATTTCTCTAGTGCTCTATAGTTTTCGTTTGTAGCGTTTCGCCGTTACGACCAACTAATAACAAAACTTAAGCCCTATAGCTTTTTTACAATAGAAAAATATTAAATTTTTCAAAAACTACAAATTTTTCGAATAGATAACCTTATTCATTTAAAAATATATTGGGTTTACATTTAAAAAAATTTATTTCTTTTAATGTTATTAGATCCCTTTCTAGAAAGAAAGCAACCTCAGTTAGACAATAGAGGCTTTCATGTAGGAGAAACTGATAGTTATGTTTAGGCCTACAAACGCCATTGTTGACAAAATTTGAAATATGTCAAAAACAGTTAGACCTAGGTATAGACCATTATACATGAAATATGTCTATAATTTTGCGTAATCTAAAAATGATATAACATATAGAGTTTTAAAATAAGCAAGAAGACATCAACTTTTGGTATAACTGCAAGTGCAACCATCTTGAAGATATTTTAGCCGAATTGCTTATTGACATTAATAAATTGCCAAATTTTAAAAATTTTTTCCGAGAAATATATATATATATATATATATATATATATATATATATATATATATATATATATATATATACTTATCTTTTAATATCTCCAAGACAAATAGATTGCAACCTTAATAATGAAATTATTTTAAATAATTGTGCAACCCGAACTAACTTATAAAACACAATCTAACCAGTAAAATAGCATGTGGCTGTTACTCCTTAAGAGTTACGTCACGGGAATTGAATTTAGTTTGCTAAGACCTATGTACTTTGCGCTTGTGGAGTCACATTTACGGTTCGGTGTTCCCTTTTGGGGAAACTCGAGTTTGTATTTGTTGAAATCAGTTTTCATTTTACATTGCAAGCTTTAAGCTATGTACATGTGTAGAGTACAAACCAGAGATTCCTGTCGACCCTTATTTATTAGACATAAAATTTTGACCTTGGCTTGTATGTTCATTCTTGAAACGATGTGTCTTATTTATGAAAGTTTGATTAAGCTGAAAATGCAAGTAATTCTTACAATACCCGACAGTTGGGAAATATACCCTAATTCCTTCCTCATTCTGCTCAGATAAAAAAATTAATATGCTATAATACCAAAACGATGTTCGCACCTTGCCTGATGATATAATATCGTTTAGGAAGTTCAGACAGGCAGTAAAATTATTATTGCTTCAAAGACCCAATTATTCATTACCGGAGTGTTTTGACAATAGGGGCCGTCTATAAATCTAGAGTTTTGAGGGGGACGTCACAAAAACATCCTAGTCGATTACGTCATGGGGGGAGAGGGTTTTGAAACCAATCACTGATACTTCGTACTGTAAGATTTTTTAGTATCATTTTATTAATTAATTATTTATAAGTGAAATTTGTCGATTATTTTTACAACATTTAATAATTTTAATGTGAAATCTTTATTTTCAAAACATAATTACTGCGAGATGGTAACATATCAGGGATAAACTTCTACAGTCAACATGCCGTTAAGATGCATCAACACATTCACCTCGCACTAAATTCAACTCAAAGGAAGGCTTCGAAATGATGTTGCTGACGAAAGTAACTATGTTAAAAATGAGATTATAGATCTTGTGATGACGAATGCTCAGTACCTTTTTTTTTACTTTAGAAGAAAATATGCAATCTTCTTGGATTGAAGATAAAAAGTGATTATAAAGCTAAATAATTTTATAATTTATTATTAACAAAAAGTTACTTTTAAAAATTATTTAAAAAATATATTTATAAATATGTTTACAAAATTAATAAATAAATTAGACAGTTAAACAGGGGTTAATTTATTCTTATTGTTCAAAATTGAACTATCTCGTGATATTCCAGGGAGGTGGAGAGCGGGGGGTAAAAATCCTGTTCCATCACGTGAGGTGAGGGGTTCGCAAATTCCGAAAAACCTATCACGAAATTTATGGACGGCCCCATAGATTGTAAATATTCTACCTAGTTGACTGCGCTTCACTTTTTAATGTGTGTATGTATTTAATTTGTAGTTTTAATTCTTTGTTCTTTTATTCATGCTTTTTATAACGGCAATTGCAGTTTCATTTCTATGCAATTCTTAATGTGTTGGTCTAATTACTTGTTCCTAAAAATTTGTTTTGTTTCAAGATTTATATCGTTGTAAAGGTTGAATTTAGTTTGTATTAAGGTTTATTTTCTTCTTATTAATGTTATTTATTTTTTATTTTTATTCATTGGTTTTTTTATGTCACTGATTAATCTTATGTTAATGCTTTGTCAAAAAGCATTTGTTTCTTAAACAATAAAGCTTATTTTGATATATATATATATATATATATATATATATATATATATATATATATATATATATATATATATATATATATATATATATTCCCTAGTAACCAAAATTTCTTTAGAATTTTCGAAATAACACCCTCATTTAAACTTAATTTTTTTGCTATAGTGCATTGCTTTACATCTGGTCTTTTTAATTCAACAAATCTAAGTTGCAGCTCTTTCAACATATACTTATTTTTACCCATTCTTAATACGGTGTTGGTGACAACAGTGGCACAACAATATTAATCCAATGATTTTAAAAATGCCAAGAAGAAATAATGTTTCCATACATATGTCCAAGACATAAACCAAAAAGGCAGATAAGAGAGGAATGTGCACAGCCCAAAATGTAAATATATAATAATATTCAATATCTTAACAAATATATAAAATTAACGGCACAAATTGTTGTTGAATACGAGGGGTTTTAAAAAAATGTGCAAAATAAAAATATTTCCACACGTTTGTCCATCACTGTAAATATATATATATATATATATATATATATATATATATATATATATATATATATATATATATATATATATATATGTATATATTGTTGTAAACGAGACCGCACCCGTGTCGAAGCGATCGGTTCGTCACAATCTAATTTTAGACCCTAAAAGAGGTGTTTCGTCCTAGCTACCGACGGTGGATTCATCAGTGGGTGCGTCGGAGCTTTCCCCAGACACCTTTTATACACTTTCTACATCTGCATACTCATATTTAAACCTTTCTGCGTCGGAACCTATAAACCAGATTCTGAGTATGCTGCCATCTGCGACAATATATATATATATATATATATATATATATATATATATATATATATATATATATATATATATATATATATTATATCTGTGTGTGTGTAAATATGTAATATAATTCCTCAATACTTTGACTTTGCTTAGTTATAGAATTCCAAATCTGGGGATATTGTTGCAAACCATTGGAAAAACTATTGCGATCTATAAAGCAACTTTGTTGACTTGAAACAATGTTACAACATTTTGAAAAACTACCTTTACCATGCTTGAAACGTGATTATACCGATGATTATACGTTTTATAGAATCAAGCGCAACCGCCCGGGATTCCCCATGTTTTTCAACCTATATATCTGTTATATAAGGCGATTCCCTGTTGATCTCATTGATGACATTTAATTTTTTTTTCATTATTATCGTAATAACTGTATCAAATTGCTAGGCGGCGTGGATTGTATAATTAAAATACCTTTCAAATTAGGTATTACATAACTCCCCTGGGAAATTTTTAGCCGATAGTCTTCCTAGCGTCAACTGTAACATTTAGTAGTTCCGTATTACATCAACAATAGTATAAAGTGTACCGTTTTAATTGAGTTTTATTTGATATCAATATTTTATGTCTTTCAAAATTTTAGGGAGAAACAAATTCAGTAAACTGACACCAAGTTTTTACAGGGCGGTGCCGGTTTTAAGTGTTTTATTTTTAATTTCAATTTTTAAATAAGCACTTGGATCGCTAAAAAAATTTTGAGTTACGCTACTGCGTTTTTATTTATTTGCAAATTATCTCGCCTCACATTCAATATACGCAAACCTTTTAATCAAAAATCTCCTTGCGCTCTCAGTTTGGACTTCTGTACGGGCTTGGTTCCACCTAGTTAGCAACTCATCTTCAGTAGTATTATAAAAATCATCCTTTCAACTGAATTTTAATATAAGAAATCAAAACAGAATCACAGGTATCACATCAGGACTATAGGAGGGATGTTTCAAAATTTATGGCTTTGAATCCTTCAAAAACTCTGTTTTTACTTGGGCTAGATGTGTGGGAGCCTGGTGAGAATTCTAAGTATCCAAAGGAAAATTTCGGGGAAGCATTTTGAGTTTTGCAATTAATTGAACAAGTCAGTACTGCTTACTGATACAATGTTTTGTCCTTCTAGAAAAATCATTTTAATAATATTTACGTGCTTGGATGGTAGCAGAACAAATGGTAAAGAGCACCTCCTGGTAACAGTGCAGTCTTGATCAAAGTTAGTCAATTAGAGGATACCATTTCGAATCTCAGGATATTTAAGACAAATTTTCTGGAAGAACAAATATCTTAAATAGAGTATAAAATTAAAATATATAAAACGGCAGTAAGACTCGTCATAGCATACGCGGTAGAAACAATTACAGTCACAACCAGAACCCTACAAATGGTGAGAACAGTCGAAGTGAAAACATTAAGTATACAAAGCAAAACACTGTTAGAACAGAAGACGGTACGAAGACAGAAAACAATGCGGAATACAGGACATCAAAAGGCATACCTTTTAAAGAAATATTGGAGTTTTCAAATAAGTTTCAAAATTCGAAATTTCAATTTCAAAATTCGAATTTCATTTTCGAAATTTGAAAAATTAGAATTACCAGATCTAAGCGAGAAATTTACTACAATAGTTTTACATCTATTTTAATTAAGCTTACTTTTATTAGACCATAGCATTATTTTAACAAGGAGGTACCTGAATTGTCCGGCTCTGATTTTAATGAAACTTTAATATCTTGTAGAGCATACAAAAATAAGAGACACGTATTTTTTTATCTTCAGAGATTCGCTATAACGGGGTGAAAATCGCCCCTGAAGTTCACCCCTAAAAACAGTATTTTTGAAATATCTCAGAAAGTTTCTTGTTATTCGAAATGATGGCAAACTATGATCTTTTCACCCCCAAGGATATCATCCCTTATTCTAAAAATTACGAAATTTAATGGAATTATTTGAAAATATTTTTTTTTGACTGGTTTCGGGGTTTCTAAAAATAAACTAGTAAAAGAGGGTGAGCCACCCCCAAAGACGTTTTTTTTAAATTTCAAGTTCTAATTAAGATATCTTTACAAAAGAAAACGGAAATTACATATTCGTAATTATGTTGAATTATGGTATTTTCATCCCCAAAGGTGTCATCCTTTATTTCTTATAATGGTAAACCATCTATTAGCTCACTTAATTTAATTCTAAAAATTACAAAATTTAGTTAACTTGTTTCAAAATATTTTTTTTATCAATACTATAATTAATTCAAGTTGGCATGTTTTGGGGTTTCAAAAAATGAATTAGTAAAAGAGGGTAAGTCACCCCCAAATACTTTTTTTTTTAATATCTCCAGTTCTAATTAAAATATCTCTACAAAACAAAATTAAAATTACTTGTGGTTTGAAATGATGTTAAACCATGGTGTTTTCACTCCCCAAGGATATTTTTTATGAAAGTGAGCCGTCGTTTCATTCATATATTATTATTCTTAAAATTGTTAAATTTTAATTTAAAGAACGACAGAATTAAAAATCACTGTTTGTCATAAATTTTAATAATTTACAGTCATGAATGCTTAACCGATGAAATAACTTTATATTGTCTTATTAATTATAAGAAAAAATTTCAGTAAGCTCTGTAACGTTCATATCAACTGAAATTTGGCAATTTTAAGAATAATTATACATGTCCTTCAAATGCTATCCTTGAGGGTGAAAATAATATAGTTTAACTTCATTTCAAATAACAAGTAATTTCCAATTGGTTTCGTAAACTTATCTCAATTAGGGCTTGAGATCTAAAGAAAAAGTATTTGGGGGTGGCTCACCCTCTTTTACTAGTTTATTTTTAGAAACCCTGAAAAAAGATAACTGAAGTGACTTATGATATTCAAAAAATAAAATATTTTTAGAAAATTCCATTAAATTTCGCAATTTTTTTCAATTAAATGATGTGCACAAATATATGGTTTGCCCTAATAAAAAATAAGGGATGATATCCTTGGGTGATGAAAATATTATACTTTAATATCATTTCGAATAACCAATAATTTTCATTTTGTTTAGTACAATCATCTTAATTAGAACTTGAGATATTAAAAAATATATTTGGGGTAACTCACCCTCTTTTACTAGTTTATTTTTGAAAACACCGAAAGATTTCATCTTGAGTTAATTATGGTGTTTGTGGAAAAAAGATTTTCAAACAATTTTATCAAAATTCATAATTTTTAGAGTAAAATTACGTGCGCGGATGGATGGTTTACCCTTATAAAAAATAATTGATGATATTCTTGGGGATAAAAATACCCTTGTTCAACATCATTTCAAATAACCAGTAATTTCCATTTCGTTTTGTAAAGATATCTCAATTAGAACTTGAGATTTAAGAAAAAAAGTATTTGGGTGTGACTTACCCTCTTTTACTGGTTATTTTTAGAAACCTTCAAACCCGTCACCTTAAGTTACTGGTATTCAGGAATAAAATATTTTCTAACAATTATATTAAATTTCTTACTTTTAAGAATTAAATTACGTGCGCGAACAGATGGTTTACCCTCATAAAAAATAAGGGATGATATCCTTGGGGATGAAAAAAACCATAGTATGACATCATTTCGAAAGTAATTTTTATGTTCTTTTGTAAAGATATCTCACCTAGAACCTGAGATATTTCAAAAATACTGTTTCTAGGGGTGAACTGTAGGAGCGGTTTTCTCCCCGTTAAAATGAATCTCCGCAGATAAAAATCTAATATCACAGTAATTCTCGCAGCTATTAACATTATTCTTCTTATACACAACAATAACGGTTGATAGTCTGATGAATAGATTTCTAGTATAAAATCTTTACATTAAGATATTATTAGAGATTTGAATTGTTATAATAACAACATAAACAAATGTTTATCACTATTAAACAATGGAAATTGTGTACGAAATCTTTCTGGTATTTTATCATCTGATAACTTTCAAAATTAATTTTTATTCTATTGTCAATATCGGAATTTTGAATATTTTTTACACATTGCAACATCGCTCTTGACTTAATTTCGAGGTTTAAGATATTAAAGTCATTTCTATTATGAAGGTGCAGCTTTAGCTTTTCTCTATAAACCGCATTCAGTTGTCTACTAATAGATTAATGGGAAAATGGAGATGTACATTTTAGTTTCTCAAAATCCAGTATCCCTATTTTTTCGGTGTAGTCTTATAGTTTTAACTCATTGACATAAAATACAATTTTTGTTTATCGACAGGTGAGTTCGGTTGACATGAGCAGGTAGTCATTATTTATCGTAAAGAAAAATTTGATAAAATGGTCGAATATATTTTTTCTGGTTAAAAATTATGGGATTAACATTCTCGGTATTCTACTTGGAAGATTAGTATTTTAAATTTACAGAAAGAAATGTCAAATTTTTGCCGTATTTACTTTTTAATCGTTTCCTCTTCATATTTATATTTCTAATACTATTAGGTGGTCGGAACGCGTATGGAGGGAGGACCAGAATTGTAGTTACAGGAAATAAACTGTCTGCATATTTTTCCTGTACCTGCCTGAATTGAAACTTGTTAAACTACACTGTTAAAAATAACCTTAAATTTAGTACAAATTTAATGTTCATTCTACATTAAATTTAATGATTTTGTACCTAAAATCGTGAATAATTTACATTTACTTTAAATCTAAAGCAATTCATTCAAATATCAGTTTATTGTACATTAAATTTGATTAAATGGTATCTTAAATTTCAGTAAAGTAACTGAACATTAAAATTAATTCACATGTAGCTTAACATTAAAGGAATATACAATAATATTCACTATACATTACATGAGAGTCCGAGAGATGGCGCAACTTGTATTGAACTTTTTGTTTAGTATGATATAAGTTGCTTAAAGGACTCAATTTTCTTATGATGTCTGGCGGTACTGATGGAGACGGAGACCAATGAGTTCGACACCGGTCACACTACCTATGGGAAAAATTTCCACCTTTTCCTGGTAGCAGAATTTTTTAACTTCATATTAATGTTGGTGCATTAATTATGTGATAACATATCTCAAATTCGATGAACATTAGCTGTATATTTAGTATAGTCACCTTAAAATGTAAGGATCAAACATAAAATTTAATGTATAATTACATTAGATTTAATAGAACAAATTAATTTAGATTAATGTGAATTATTAAATTTAATGCATGACATTAAATGCATTTAATAAACGTTTGTGAAATTTGCCTCCAGCACATTTACATAAAATTTAATGCAACAATTTTGAACAAAATTGAAAAATGTAAAATTTTTAGTCCTCCATATACAATCTTTTAAAAATAATTTTAGATTCGTTGTGTGTGATCTCAAAAACTTCTCAAATAGGACAAAATTAATTTTTTTTTCCGCACCAACTTGGATATTACTGAATCAATTTCAATCAAAATGATATGGGACCACTACAGCAACTTCCTGAAAATAATGCTAAAAATTACTTTAGAACGGTTTGGCCGATTAGCATTATTTGTCAAATTTTAATTTAAAAAAAAATCAAAAGTGGGGTTATATTTCAAAATATCGAGAAAAGTCATTAGAAAAAGTTTTTTAAATGCAATTTTTAGCTTACATGCAGCTGTGTAAGATAATTTAGATTTTTTACCCATTTTTTGTAAATTGCACCACTGTTGCAAAATAAGAATCAATGTAATCCACATACTACTTCTTAGTTTTGACAATTCTTCATTTCAGACAGATTTTGTTTAAAGTAGCCATATTAAATGTGTGTTTTTCTACAAAATCAAAATAGAGATATTAAAATTTGGTCATATGTGATGCAAAATTTATTTGTTTTTGACCCTGTATAAGGTAATTTTATAAAATAATTATTTTTGAAAACGTAGTTTGTGTCTACAAGTAATACACATTAATGTTAAGAAAATAGTTTAATTGAACATACTCAAATTTTCTAATAAAAAAATCATAATACAAAAATTAAATTAAATTAAAATTAATTTAATGCAGACTTTACTGATGACACTGTGTATTTGTTTATCTTAATTATAATGTGTATTAGTTTTAGACACAAACTACGTTTTCAAAAATAGTTATTTTATAAAGTTACAGGGTCAAAAACAAATAAACTTTGCATCACATGTGACCAAATTTTAATAGCCCTATTTTGATTTTGCACACACATTTAATATAGCGATACTTTAAACAAAATAAGTCTGAGATGAAGCATTGTCAAAACTAAGAAGTTTTATTTAGGTTGCGTTGAGTCTTATATTCCAGCAATGGTGCAATTTACAAAAAATGGGCGAAAAATCTAAAATATCTTATTATACAACTGAAATTTTGCATATAGGCTAAGAACTACATTTGGAAAAACTTTTTCGAATGACTTTTTTCGATATTTTGATATATAACTCCACTTTTGAAATTTTTGGAAAAAAATTAAAATGCTAATCACGTTCTGCAAATAGTTACAATTAATAAAACACTATCTTTGAAGAAGAACGAAAGATTTTCAAAACAAATTTAGAAAGACTTCAGCACCAAGACGCCAAGAAGATTCAGCGGAATATATGTAACAATGTTGTAATAAAGCTTTAAAATTAACAAGAATTTTCCTACTAACGCCGATATTGAGTAGTGGATTGCTAAAAAAGGTGTAAGTTTTTCCCATAGGTAGCGTACCATCATCGGTAGACCGGTTTTGAACTAATTGGTTTCCGTCAGTCCCGGCAGACATATACACCTCATCTTAAGAAAATTGAGTCCTTTAAGCAACTTACATCATACTAAATAAAAAGTTCAATACAAGTTGCGCCATCTGCAGGAAGATCATGCAATGTACCATGAATATTAATGTAAATTCCTTTAAAGTAAAGCTACATGTTAATTAAATTTAATGTACGACGAACTGATATTTCAAGGATTTTTTTTAATTCAAAGTAAATTAAAATTATTCACGATTTAAAGTACAAAATCATTAAATTTAGTGTAGAATGTACATTAAATCTCTATTCAGTTTAAGGTTATTTTTAACAATGCGTGAAAGCTGTGAAATAATAGACATAATATGCCGTGAGTGCTAGTTTTAATAACCTGACTGCATTTATAAAAAATAATATGTTCCCTTGTTAAAAATTTGATGACACGGCGAAGGATGGAATCCAAAACTTCAGTACAAAAAGCTCAACATTATGTTAATTAGAAGATCTACTTTAAACAGTGGATGAATTCGGTTATTCATGAAGATAAATAAGGAGCAACCCTGTATCTGATACGTATGCAAGTAGTTCTTGTTAAATACGCAAAAAGATACATAATAGTATTGGTATAACATGAAAGTCGGTCTCGGCAATCGATTTGCACGAAAGTTGTGCAAATTTATGCCGATCACATGTCATGGCAAAAAGGTCCCGTACCGGGACAGCAGTGACTTGTAGATTAAACCGTTTATTTGCATAAGAACCAAAGTCAACTTTTGCAAAGTAGCTTTGAAAGGAAATAAATAAACAGTTAATGTGTCACTGTCACGATATATTATGTATTTTTTGTCGTGATTCGCGATCGCAGTCGCGATTTTAACTTACTTGTGTAAACGCGATTAGAATGAATTGAAGTGGCATCAATAAAAAGGTTTAAATACGTGTATTGTTTTGAATCAAGAAATATACAGGCAGACTACAATAAGTTTTGAGCCTAAACATGGTGCGGAGACGATAATCTTTTCTATTTAGGAGTTTATTAAACGTAAAAATCTTGGTAAACGGGTACCGATTCTGACCAGGTGGGAAGGGGGCGGTGAGGACGATCGCCCTCCTAAGAGCTGCAAATTCAGAAAAAGAGACTCGCTTATCTGCTGCATTAGGAACGTGAATGTCGCTGACCCTCCCTCTCCCCCTTTGACATCTCATTTTTTGCTTGTCATAATATATTGTCGTGTATACAACTGGGGTGACGGTTATTTCGATCTTTTTTTGCTCTTGTAATATTGTCCTCCAAAGAGACATGATGGATCCGCTCCTGTTTCTGACCCATACCATTTTGTTTCAAATTTAATGACACATTGGTGCATAGTTCCTGTAAAAAAAATGGCATCCGTGCGCAGCGCTCCAATAAAATATAGCTCATTTAGACGGTAAAACTTAACCCTAAGATAATTTACCCTCGGAAATGATTTTTGAATAATAATGAACAAACTGAGATGATGCAATTCCCTCTCCGTTGTTTATGTCAGAATAGGGGTTATTATCATAAAGATACCCCTAATATAAATTTATTAGATGATGTTTTTTTTTGCAAATCCAGGTTCTTTTTGATTTTTGAAAAATACGAGTAAGAATCGTACTTGGCGCAACTTTAATAGCGTCATGTCACTCTTTCTGTTTCTTTATTTTAAAGGGGTTAAACGTTTATGACCTTGGACTTTGATTTCAAGGTCAACTGTTTTTTCAAATAGGAACTCCTATTTTTTTTTGCAGAAATAGAACGTAGGAAAAATTCCTCGTCCAACAATATAAATATATCATATGCTTTTTTCACATCTAGAGGTCATTTCATGGTCAATCGCACTTGTCTGGAAAAGGCTTAGAAATCGGTTTAGTGACAAGGGACACAAGTTTGTTTATGTTGAAAGGACTTACATTTATTACCTGGAAACTGACCCGTGACTTGAATTTTAAGGACAACTTTGTTTTTTGAATAGCAACCCCTATTTTTATTGCAGAAATGAAAAATAGCGAAAATTCTCCTTTCAACGAAGCAAATATGTCATAAGGTTTTTTGTATCTAGAGATCATTTTAAGGTCAGTCTCACTTTTGTGGGAAAAAGAAGTTCTTAATTAGAAAAAAAAAGGTTGACCTTGAAACATGTCCAAGGTCAACTTCAAGGGCATAAACGTTAAACCTTTTTCAACATAAAGAAACTTGTGGGTGTTATCATTAAACCGTTTGGTTTTTCAGGATAAATGTATTTTTGCGTTGTACTGTCAGACAAGTGTAATTGACTTTGAAACTTTATTAAGCGGTTTTTCCCCTCTCTAATTTAAATTTTAATTATTCTGAATATATACATATATATATATATATATATATATATATATATATATATATATATATATATATATATATATATATATATATATCATTTTCCTTTTATTTTGTCTTTTCTTGGGTTTAGGTTCTTTATTTAATAAAAAATCAAAAACAATTTGACGTTTCGCCCTTTATTTAAGGCATCTTTAAAAATTTTTTGTTTTTTTTTTAATATTTATTGATCCTCCTTGACATTTTGCTTATTTATTAATTAATAATATGTAGTTTCAATATTTTCATTATTAACAACTGGTTTATTTATATTTCTTTTTGCTTTTATGGATCTAAAGTTCTTGAAATTTTGTATAATCCAGTTGATGGTGTTGGTTTCTGTTTCTGCGGATATCGGATCGCAAATGTATTGCATGTTCTTGAAATAATTCTATCACATTCTCTCTTGGCAAGAAATAGTGACAATTCTGTGTAGGGTGCAATTGTTTTATTTTGGCCACTCCTCGCTGTCATGGCTAACTAATAACAAAACTTAAAAGCCGTATAGCATTTTTACAATGTTGAATTGGCAATATTTTGCAAAACTACAAATTTTTGGAATAAACGGCCGTATACAAAGTTACCTTTATTTTTCATGGTTAATATGATAAAATTATGAAAATAGGTGCGTTCTATTTGAAAAAATTCACTTTTGACAATTTTATAAATATATTTTTATTCTTCTTTTTTGGCCACTCTGTACCAGTAATTTTCAAAATATCTTAAAAAGACCACTGAAGTCGATCTTCGTCTACAAGAAAACTAACCCTAGTTAAATAATAAAGACTATCTTATAGGAAAAATTTATAGTTAAGTTTTGGTCTGCAAGCGTCATTTTTGATATGAAAATTTAAATTTATCCAAAACGGTGAGACTTAAGTATAGAACATTATTCATTAAATACGTCTAGAATTTTACGTAGAAATCAAAAATGCAATAATATATAGGATGTTCTATTTAAAATAAGCACGTTGACATCTACTTCCGGTATAACGGGAAGTGCCGCCATCTTGAAAATATTTTAGCCGGCTAGCTCCACATGCACGTTATTACACTATATATATATATATATATATATATATATATATATATATATATATATATATATATATATATATATATATATATATATATATATATAATATTTGAAATTTTATATCATTTTTTTTTAAATTGACATATCAGTGAACCCGACGTTAAGTTAAATAATTTATTGCAAATAATGTATGTTTCGAAAAAATGATTTTTATTTTTTCAACCTCATCTAATCGACAGAGGGTAGTCTAATTTGAAAGAAAGTGCTAAGATTCTGATTTCCCATAAAACACATTTTTACAATTTTGAAAATTAAATTCTCAAAAATTTACGCTGTTAAGTAATCGAAATTCCACGATAGTATAGATTTCTGAAACTATTATAAAAAAAATCATTATGTTCTAATATTTTTTATTTAACACGGGGCGCGATTAAATCTGTTTAACTCTAATAAATTTGCTCTTAGAAGAACGACAACTCACTACTAATAACAAATACCGTTGAATAGAATTTTGTATTTAGCACTTGCCTCGGTTCCACTCGAACAGCATCGCAATGGGCTCGTCTTACACTAAAACCCAATAACCTCAAACTAACAATAAACAATTTCCTTTGTTGGTCATTATTTAGAACAGAAGCGACTCTAATGCCGATTATAATGGTTCTCGGTACTTCCTCATTCAGACACGGCAAATAATCATCTTTTTTATCTTCATCTTGATACCAGGAGGGACTTGGTTGCGCTTTATATTGGGTACTTCATCATTTTCTTCCTCTATTTGTATTTTATGAATCGTAAACCTGTGCTACTTTAAGCGCTGCAAGGTAACTCGAGAGAGGAAGAAAGACATAAAATTTTAAGTATTGTGTATTTATTCTAATTTTTTTCATATATTTTATACTTTTTGAGGTCATTTTTGTGATAAAATTGTTATTTGTCGGGATATAAATTATTTGTTATTGGTATGCTAATATAACAAAAGTATTTTGCATTTCGATTATTCCCAGAGCAAAATTGCCAATTTGCGCCATACATTGTACTAATTTGAGGATTTTGTGGAATAAATCAAATATCCCTTGAACGAATACAGAGGTGAGCCAGGAAATATTCGAAAGGGAAAAGGAAGTATAATTGAGGAAAATTATACTGAAATCTTGAGCTTAAAACTCGTGATACTACAAGCATTAAAAGCCGAAAAAAAAAAATGTTTTTTTTTTTAACTTTAGTTAAAGAAATTTGTAATATACAATAGATTCATATTTTAGATTAGTAGTTTGATAATTTATTTCGGCTATAAAATCGAGCGCGCTCAAATTTAGTGACAAATGTCTGAAAAGTGATTATTGTACATAATTTTCATTTTGAGTAACTGTAACCATCATTACACTCATCTTAAATTATAGTTAACATATGATAGCACAATTTAGTTTAATAGTATAGGACGTCCATGAAAATAAAATCGTTTTCCTTTAAAAAAATATTATACTTTGATCCTAAATATTATGAAATTAATGGAAATTCTTAGAAAATTAAGGGGATCGCAAAATGTTTTTCTTTTTTAATTTGGCTGTTAAGGTGCATATAAATATGGCGAGTCAAGTACGTAACGCGTGCGTGACAAACCTGCCGTGATTTTACAGCGAGACTCCTTTGAATTTTGCCGAATTGTATTGTTATCGAGGGTCATCGTCGGCAGGTTTCAAAGGAGGTAATAAATGCATTTGGGTTACAAGAAGTCAATTTTTTCATAGTTCTATTGTTTGCGAGCAACTCGGTTTTTGGGTGCGAAGTCGAAGGATTTTTTTTATCTAGTGGGACTAATTTATGACATGCTCTTTCGAAAAAAAATTACTTTGCAGCGAGACTGACGACACGAAATTTGTTTATTTTTTTGTTAACGAAATGAAATTTATTTAGTACTTGACATTGAATAAAAGTTGTTCTTAAGTGAATATGGAATGATCCGATGAAAATATGTTGAATTTAGAGGATACCTGCAAATAATTCCAAAATTTGTGAGTTATGGACAAAAATTTTAGAAAATAAAAAAGTAGATATGTGAAATGATATTAAGTTAGAAATTATGGAGAGACCAGCGAGAAAAAAATTCGAGTGTCTATCAAATGAAAATGGGTTGCTGAAAATATATTTCTGTTTTAGAAATGACTGGTTCTATTTTGTTTAACAAATATTCAAATTCTAACGAAGATATTTTGATTAAATTTCTATATTGTCTGCTAATATGTTGGAACTACAAATTTACTAGAATTTCCAATCATGACCCTTTTTATTCAAGATAGTGGGCTATTATCGCCGAGGTTTTCGTTTTTTATTTAATAAACTCTTTAACAGTAAAATCCCACTGCATAAAACCAGCAAAGGAGCTGTTTATTTTTCGTCGTCAGACGTGGCAGGGCAGGTCTATCTTCTTCGCTCACTTTGAATTAACTAAAACGTTCGTCAGAAATTTGCGTGGTGTGATCCACTTCAACCGAAACAAGGCTGCCCTTTGCTCTTCGTCACTAGCAAGTCCGATTTAAAAAAAAAAATAAATAACTTTAAACCTGATTATATTCTTTACCAAAATTATTTGTGAAGATCTACTACGATACTCACTGGATAACAAATTTGGTGCGAAAACGCCACCTATTTCAAATTATCAAAATTTACAGATACTGAGAGGAATGGTGTCAAAGGTTTGATTGGCTTTTCAGGTTTAGTAGCGATGGAACGTTCCACAGCGCACATTTTGCATGCGAGCATTTTATAAAAACAACGATTCCTACACTATCGTTCGTCGTCTGTACAGCGCCCATTTCAATTTAACGACCTTGATAAATGTGCCAAGTGCAACCTCAATTAAACATTTGGTGCGCAAGTTTGAAGATACTGGATACAGTATGTCACATCAATCATCTAGACGCAAAAGGACATCAAGAAGGAACACGAATGTTGACCGCGTTCACCAGTCTGTTAGAGAGGATCCACGAGAGTCTCTACGGCTCCGCTTCTGTTTTGTGCAGATCCGTGTTCCATTGCATTATTCGCAAAGATTTACATTTTAACCCCTACAAGATTGTTATGGTGTGGGAAATAAAGCCCGATGATCTAGCTAAACGACTTGAATTCTGCAGGACAATGAAAAACCATTTTAGGAGCTTCAATAATATGGTTCTTTGATGAATCGAATTTCCACATCAACGGCGACGTGAACAAACAAAATTGCTGATATTGGGCTCCTGATAGTCCGCTGGAACTCCATCAAAAACTCCTACACTGGCCTAAGGTTGTCGTTTTAGTTGCCATACCAAGCCAAGGAATGATCGGTCCCAATTTTGTTGAGGATAACCGGGGTCGCACCTAGACTTCCGATCATTCTTGTCGTATAATCCGGACTTTTTTGACTCCAAAAATGCAAACCAGATTGGCTACAACCGAAATACATTTTTCTAACAAGATGAAGCAACTTTCCACGTCACGAATGAGTCTTGGGCAACTCTTTTTGATTTATTCCCTGAAAGAGTGATAAGTCGCCGAGGGTACATCAGCTTGCCACAGCGGAGTCCAGATTTAACACCTACTGATTTTTTTATCGAGCTTCGTAAAAATTAATGTTTTCAACCTATTATTATCCAACTGTAATGTTCTATAGCCAAGAATCACAGACGAAATCGACTCGATTCCGAGAGCGATACTCCAGAAGTAATTAAAAATATCAGTTCGAGGCTAAATGATTGTGAAGAAGCGGATGATGCGCATTTAAGGATGGTTGTTTTTCATAAATAAAAATTTAATACCTATTCTATAATTTAACAAACAAAAACAAGTCTGAATTAATTCTGATGTTTTAATTTTTAAGAATCAAAAACGAAAAACATTCTTAAACACCTTTTATTTTTTTTATGAATAACATAATGACTTAAGTTGACAGGTTTTAGAGTTTTTCAAATTAGAAAAATAAACGGTGATAAGTTACCCCAAATACTTTTTTATATTTTAAGTTCTGATGGAGACATCTTCACAGCACAAAATGGAAATTATTTATTATTTGAAATGGAGTGAAACTATACCGATTCCCTATTTTTTTGTAAGATTATAGAAGATTTTTGTGAAGCACTTGGTCTTTTTCATGCAAACTACTGCTACTTTGTCTATGGATCATGTCTCGTTTTGCAATGTAGTAGCAAATTGCAACGAATTCAAAACTTTATTATTCGCTTCAACGATGATGTGTTAGTGGCTGTCCGAATTAAAAGGGCTTAAAATTCTGGATAGGCAAAAATTGCATTGTTTGCTTCTTGCATAATTTGCTTCATTGCTAGTGTTCCCCATTATCTTCGTGTTAGACTTCAATTTCGTTATTCTACATAGTCGTACGACAAGTAATAATTAATTTTTAAATCTGCCTAAGCACCAAACCGCTTTGTTTAGACGTCGTTTTTCTTATATAACTCCTAAAGTGTACAATCTGGAAATAATTAGCAATAAATTAGATAACACTCTTTTACAGCCAATTTGCGACTGTAATGTAAAAGGTTAATTTTTTGTCTCTAAATGCGAAAGAGAAGGTATAAACTTCCTAAGATGTAAGATTTTTGAGTTACGATTTTTTCAGCAAAAATAAATGAGTATTTTAATCACATTATTTTAAAAAATAATTTGTAAATATATTGGAGCGCGACATTGCCAAATTTACATTTTCCATAAGTTAAGGAAATTGTGCAAAATCGTACAACTTTGATCAAAAAGTTTCCGAAATTAATTCAGAAAATTCAAAATACAAGTTTATTCACAAAAATTGATATTGTCCCCTTCAAAGTACTCCCCACAAGTCGTTTACCCACAAATTTTTTCTATTTTGGCGAATTGCTTCACGCAAACGTCTCATAAAGCGCACCCACTGGTTCGGCTCGGTTCAGACCGCTCGGCTCCGCGCAATCGGCCCCTTTTTGGTTTACACGTAAATAAATGAGAGCCCGCTCACTGGTTTCGACCGGCCAGAACGCTTCCGCGCTTTCAGCATCGGCGTGTTCGACTATTCTTAAGAGGGCAAAAATTGCCGAAAGGTCTGAAAGCCTTCGACTATTTTAAAAATAGAAAGAGGTAGTTTAATCTGTGGTATAGACGTAGTGTTTGTATTGTTACTATGTCGGACGAAGAATTGATAGAAAACGTGAGGGCATACAGAATATATAATAATAATAATATTCTCTATACATAGTTGTTGCCTAATAAACTTGAAGTAAATTGTTTAGGCGTTCACGTCACAGTCAAAAAACATTAGTTATGTCACAAAAATCTGTGATGTAAACGTCAAATTTAATTAATTCGACTATATAATACACTTACTTTAAAGTAACGGCTAAACGTTCCTCTGGTGGAATCGATTTTCGAAGGTTAGTGTTTTGTTTCCTGAGCGGCAACATATTTAAAATTTCATAAAATTTTATACTAGACATTCTAAAATATTTGAAAAACTTTTCATTGTCGGTCATCGACTCTGGAAATAAATGATAAAATTCCCCGTGAACTTTTCTTTTAAGGTAAATATCATGAACCCATATCTTCTCCGCTTTTCCTCAACTTCCACTTCAACACAGGCTACAGCAGTCACAACAATATCCTCCTCAGAGTCGGAAGAACTACTCATTTTATTCACTTTTCATCAAAAATAACAGCTCTAGAAACTCTAATGGTTAAAGCAGTTTTAATCACTGTTTAGTCTGAATTATGCGGAGCCAGTGAGCGGGAGCCATAGGCGTTCTGACTGAAGCGGACGGAACGGACGGAGCCGAGCCGATTCAGTGGGCGCGCTGCTTAATGCCCAAATAATACTCCCTATTAACTGTCTCATCATCAAATTTAATGTGAATGTCAATTATAGATGTGGCAACCTAACCAAAGGAAAAGAACTTAAATCGGCTGACACAGAGCGCCACCTGGTGGTAATTCGGGGAACTTTTTGATTAAGGTTGTTTTAAATTTAAATTTCACCTGTCGTACAATTTGCTATCCCATGATTCTGTAATTTAAAGAGCATGGGGTTTAATACTCACTGCGCTCGATCGTCAGCAGTATCGGCTACGTTGAATTCGCTATCATCCAGTTATGTTCGTTGGGGAGTTTGGAGATTATATCTTGCCTCTTTTCCGAGTTGGGCGCTTAAATTCACTTTATCAAGATTTCAGTTGTTTAGAAAATGACAACTAGTTAATCTAACTTGAACTGTAGTCTCCGTTTTTGTCATAGGCTACGTCTGCCAAAATTCCCAATTTCACCGCGGGCCTAATCGATCATTAACAGAATAATATTCAAGCAGACCGGTAAACTTACCTTTTTTAAAAATCGCAAACTCAGTATCCATTTTATATATACGGCGTCGCAAATCGACGAAAGGATAAATTGCTATCCTGAATTATCCTTTGGGGATTTCCGGGGATTTAGTCTAATCCTTTTTATTTTCAACGTAAGAGTGGAAAACTGAGGAAGGCCCCATTAGTTCGAGGGCTCTCCGGTCGAGTTTTGACTTTGTGCTAAATTGGAGGAACACTCGAGAATCTGCGGTATACGGGTTGGTTCGTCGTGCAGTAAATTTTATGCATTTGCGCGTAGAGATTTGTAAGGGCCGATATTTTAGAATCGTTTGAGCCAGTTGACTTATTTTGACCCTTTATTGTAAGATCTTTGAACCCTCGTTAAACGTTATCTGAATTGTCTCTAAGAGGAACATTAATAGTTGAACGGGAGTGGGTTAAGTAGGGTCAGGTGGGGTTATAGTAAACGTGGAGTAAATCTACAAACTATTTGTAAATTTGCAAATTCAAATTGGATGCTCATTAATTCGAGAGGAGGTTATAATATTTTATATAATTTTGTGAGTACTCGTTTGAAACAGCGGTAATGCAATTTTAAACAGGTTTTGAATTACTTTATTCTTTCCATGTTCAAAAGATAGACACAATGTTTCCAGACTCATCGTACAAAATTTAATTACTCAAGCTGGTTTTGATCAAAATTTATACAATATTCACATTTTGCTACAAATGTTTTTTTTACGGATGAAGTTGGCATTATGATTTTTCATAATACTGGTTAACAAACTTAAACTTCTCACGAACTTTTTTTAGTGTTTGTTTTTAATAATATAGGGTGTCGTCTGTAAAAATGAACAGTTTTAAATGTTTTATCGCGAATAAGTTTTATTCGGTAAAGAAACATAATAGTTTGGGGAGCCCGCCCACATATAAGAAGAATCATTAATATACTTTTGTAACTTCTTGTGTGGCTTAATTATGAGTAGATCGTCAACTTTTTCTTCTGCGAAAACTCTCGTAATTGGTTTATTCGCTTTCCAATTTTTTCCGTAACACGTCGGTTTTCCGTCGTAAGAAAATTTATAAATATAACTTTTTTTCCAATTGTAGGCGTTAGATTATTAAACAAAATGCGTAAAAAAATTGTCCGACAAAAATTGTTATTTATGAAGGTTTGTCCCCCACTCTCAATATGGGGATATGATGAATTTTGGAAATTTACTGATAACAAGCTAATTTTTTCAGAATTGTTTGATATTGTTAAAGACACCAATGATATTGTCCGAAAAGATACATTTTCCTATTGTCCAGTCCGACGCACTGAAGTCATCGGTATTTATTAATAATAGTTTTTTGGTGGTTTTTTGGTTTTGAAAAAGACAAAAGTTATTGATTAACGTGTTATCCAACAGAAAAAACTTTACCTTTTTTCATTAAAATGAAAAAATCGATATTATAAATTTAACATACCTGCGACATCGCGCGCGCACATATATATATATATATATATATATATATATATATATATATATATATATATATATATATATATATATATATATATATATATATATATATATATATATATATATACACTGCAAATAAAATAATCACTTACATAACTGATGTACTCTATCGTGCACACCAAAAACTAAATATTTTTTATCGGACAGAGGTGTTTAAACCTATATTTTTTGTCGGTCCCTTCAATCACACATAGATAATAAGCTCACAAACTTAAATTTTTTTTGTCCGACAAATATTAATAAATTCCGTGCTTTCATGGGAGCAACGACTTCATCTACAAAATTCATCAAGTCGTCATGTTCAGAATGGTGGACAATCCTTTATAAAACACAATTTATTTTCATGCTTTTTGTTCAATAATCTAATGCCTATAATTGGAAAAAAAAATATATTTATAAATTTTCTTACCACGGGAAACCGACGTATTACGAAAAAAACTGGAAAGCGAATAAATCTATTAAAAGAATTTTCGCAAAGGAAAAAACCTATAAATTTTGAAAAAAAATAATAGCTATCCAGAAACTTACATGAAACATGTTCAAATTGAAGATTTCCGATTTTCTGGAATATTTGGCTTCCGGTGGGTCCCTTTTGATTGTCCAGCAGTAGTCGGCCAACATCCTTGGGCTCAACCTATCCTGATAACATCTTTCCGTATTTGAAATGTACTGATGGAATCTTTCTGCATGTTCATCGCTTACAGCCCCCCAAATTTTCAGAAAAAAAATCTAAATATGAGTTCAGAGAATACTTAATGAAGCACAAAAAATATATACTTGCAGTCAGATTCACTAAGAAAATTTAAGAATTAAACCCGATCTAGTTGCCATGAAATTGAAATCTTCTAGCTGGCCAGTTTTGTTTTGCTTAGGATATCCGATCCTGCCTCTTATACTAGGAATGTGTATGCTGCTGGCATCTCCCCCCCTCGCCGAAAACATGTTTTTTTCTTGCGATCTCTCCCGCCAAGAGCTTCAAATCCAGATGAATAGACTCGACCTTGCCTTTGCACTAGAAATGGAAATATTGCTGGCGTCTCCTCCCCTCCGTCGGTAACTTGCTTTCCCTTGCCGTACTGGATTTTTGTGATATCACCTCCCCCTCCCAAAGATAGAGGCTGGATCCGCGCCTGATGTGAACAAATAAACGCTTATATAGGGATATTAATGATAAAAACCTTGCGATAAAGCTTTGAAATGTGCAAGGGCATTAGTTGTATACCGAAAATAAATAAAATTCTCCATTTTTGTCAGTTCAGTTTGGATTTTGGATCTGGATTTTTAGGATTTAAAACTTGCTTGACTTATTGTTGCTCTATTTAGTTTAAGTTCTCTGCTATCAATTTAGGACGGTTTTAAAGTAAAACCACGTTAGTGAATCCGGTTGTTAATGTTTTACACAATTTTGATTTTATAAAAAAAGAATCATTTTTCGTTAAAGTTTAGTTAGGCTTCATCTCTCTTTTTGTTTCCTTTAAATTACAATTAAACCGCCCAAATTGTTCTTCGATCCGGTAAATTTCGACTTGAAAATTTCTGGACATAAATTCTTCTTAAGTGTAGAGAATTGCATTATGTTTGCCCATAAAATCATGTTATATGTTAGCTTTACTTTAAATTATTAAGTTCATTGGTTTCTTGTGTGGCGGTGTAGTAACAGATTGTTATTAGATTTCGTTTAGTTATAGCAATTTAATTAGTGGATAACAAAGAGCTTGATTAATTTCGTATAATGTGTAATTATGGCTATTACTAGGGTATTAACCATTTCCGAGATAATCAAATATATGTATTATATATATATATATATATATATATATATATATATATATATATATATATATATATATATAAAGGGGGAAATAGTCGCGACTGACTAGTCCAGAAACAATATTCCAAACTAGGGTTATTGGGGATGCAGTCTGTTTACGGATCCGTATTTTCCCCCACCACTTACACCACCCACTACACTTCCCGGTTGACATATGACAGTTGTCACTATAAAATGGTGGAATTGTCAAGTAGGACGTTTGACTGTTTTTGAACCTTCTAGAATTTCAATGAATTTTTACAATTCCATCAAAATATGCCTCTAAATACTGTTAAAAAGTGCTGTTCTTGGGTTTTTCCCCTGTTTTTTAAACGTGTACTTGTTTAATATTTAAACCACAATGGTGCGTTCGTTAATAATTATAAGTTAGGTTTATACTGTAACTGTTTAATTAATAATTGTAGAGATGTCGTGAAGAAGAGATAAATAAATTCTCGAAAGCTTGACAGAATCAAAATAGGGTTTTTCTCCTTACCAAGGCCTACAAATTTAAACAGACTGCATCTCCAATCACCCTAGTTTGGAATATATATATATATATATATATATATATATATATATATATATATATATATATATATTTCTAATATTTTCTTGGGTATAGGATTTTCCATTAGAGAAACAAAGAATAAACAATTTTTCTGACGTTTCGCTCTACATAGTGAGTTTCTTCAGAAGAGCTGGCATATTTATTCTACATCTTGAAAGTGGTATACACACCAAACTACTTTCAAGATGTAGAATAAATATGATAGCTCTTTTGAAGTAGCTCACTATGTAGAGCGAAACGTCAGAAAAATTGTTTGTCCTTTGTTTCTCTAATGGAAAAATCTATACCCAAGAAAATATTAGAAAAAATATTTAACAAAAGGTTTAAGATACAAAAATAAATTATATATATATATATATATATATATATATATATATATATATATATATATATATATATATAGTTACTTTTTAAAATTATTTTCATATTATACAGGGTGTCCCAAAAGATCTGAAAGTATCAAAGTTGTGTTTTTTAAAATTGGACCCTCTGTATATTATTGCATTTTTGGATTCTAGGATCAAAATAAGTTAATATTTTAATATTTATATTACCTAAACCTTAAGGGGTTTTAAATAATTTGAACCGTGACGAAATCTAACCTAATTTTCATTTTTCAAATACTTAAGAAGTATTTCAGTTATGTACTAGAAATTTACAGTGACATGTAACAATAAATCATATTTTATATCTCAATTATAATAAACTTGCTAGATTATACAGGGTGTCCAAAAATTAAAAATAATCAAATAAGAACTTTAAGTGGCTATAACTTGATTAATTTAAATAGAACTCGATTTTTTTAACTTACCAGAAAATGTACGTTTTAAATACTTATCGATTGGTATAAGGATGTTCTATAGCTAAGTCTTCGCGTTTTCACAGAATACGTCAAATAATCGTTTTCTGCACCATTTTGTGTTTTTTGTATAGATGTTCCAATGTATTTAGTTGCTATTGGCATGTGGAAATGATAGGTAATTTACAACTATTGGAGTAATAATCAGGACTATCTTTACAAATGTTCAAAAATTCGGAACGCGATTTATAGTCGTCCAACAGACTATAACAGCAATAATGGTAATAACATATTGACGGTAGCACAAAACAGAAGCAAAATATTTATAGTAGATGTTCGAAATGTTGACCATCTATTTCTAAACACTTATCTGTTCTTTTCTCGAAACCACTGCTAACTCTAGACAATTTTGCGGGCTTACAGTTTGAAAACCGTCTGTTATGCTTATTTTCATATGTTGGTGTTGTCGGGGGCGCATTGTAGACAATTCATTTTATGTATCTCCATAAAAATTAAGTTAAGTCTGGAGATCTTGGGGGCCAATTTTGAAATCCGTCTCTCCCAATCCACCTGTTTCGAGAGTTGACATTTAAAAATTGCCGAACCTCGCGATGATAACGAGGCGGAGTTCCATCCAGTTGAAGCCACATAGTTCTTCTAATATTTAAAAGGTCATCTTTTAATAACACTGGAAGTTGGTGTAAAAAAAAAAAATCGCGAAACATCAAACCATTTAAAGGTCCTTCAAAAAAGTAGGATCCAGTTAAGTATGGACCCAGTATTCCTCCCCACACATTAACCGACCATCTATTCTGGTTTCTTATAACTCTGTATTCATGCGGATTTGAATCAGAATAGTAATGGAAGGTGTGTCTATTCACGAAACCATAGCTATGAAAAGTACATTCATCACTAAACAATACATTAACAAAAAAGTATTCATTTTTTGCCACTTTATGTAACACCCACAAGCAGAATTCAGTTCGATTGTCAAAATAATTTCTGTGAAGCTCTGGACAAAGCTGGATTTAGGATGAAATCTGTATTTGTTAAGAATCCTTGAAACACAGCTTGACTAATGTTAGTATTTTCGGATATGTGATTCTGACTAATATTGGAATTTTCGATCATTGAACCAAGTACAGTAGAAAGATTTACTTCATTCTCAGTGACTGACACATCCACTTTCCCGAAACTGGTTTAATAGTCTCACAAAAACGGCTGGTTTCTTTCAGGAAACATTTAAGCATAGATTCGAGAAGCCAATAAACAATTTTGACGACATTTTCCAAAGATAAAAATCATATCAATACGCTCTTCCTTTGCATAAATCTTCATTTTGACAAAACAATAAAACGACAATATTCAAATAATTCAATTCAATAAATGAAGTTTCACAGTTAATACCGCTATTACAGCAACAGGCTTTGCAGACAGTACTGACGGATTAAATGAAATATCTGACGTTTCTAAATGCCATAGGCAACTAGATACATTAGAACATCTATTCAAACATCACAAAATGGTGCAGAAAACGATTATTGGGCGTATACTGTGAAAACGCGAAGACTTAGCTATAGAACACTCTTATACCAATCGATACTTTCAGAGCTTTATTACCTACTACTGGTTGATGTTTCTTCCAAGTATTAGGCAATCGCTGGTATTTAAGTTGTTGGGCCTTTTAACAATTTCAATGGCTTTCCTCGTAACTCTTGTGCACAGGTTTTCACATCTCGATAGCATTTTTGTTCCTGAGAAGAATCTTATGCCCTGCATTACATTAAACGCATTTAATAAACATTTGTCGAATTTGCTTCCAGCACATTTACATTTACCTTAACTATAATGCACTTCCTTTTTACAGTGTATTTTTACCATTGTACGTTGTTTATTTTCATTGTTTATAAGAAATACAAATATTATAAACAATAAACAGTTAGAGAAGGCAACCAATATCACTTATGGCAACCTCCTCTTTATGTCTGTAAAGTTTCGTCAAAATCGGTTTAGCCGTTTCAATGATTAGCTTTTACAGACAGACAGACACTTCAGTTTTATTTATATGTATAGAAATGTTTTATTAATGTGCAGTGTATATTCAAAATTTAAATGAATAAATCGGAACACTAATAAAAACGGCTTTATTTTTCTTGCAAAACTGTAAATATTTGCCAGTTTTAACGCGAATCAACGATTTAAATGCTTGAACCAACTTCGAAAAGTATTAATTTTCAATGATGTTAACCTCAGAGGTGTCTAAGCGCTAATTATAGATGTCTAGAAATATTATTTGCTGAAGGTGCGACTAATAAATACGTATCTATATTAAAAGAAACTTGTGTACTCAAATAAGTGTCACGTGACACCAGTTGGTTCTCGCGGGTACCGCTATCTAAGGTGTTTTAACATAAATTTATTCAATACTCAATAGAAAATAGAAGTGATAGTAAAGGATAGCTGAATATAGTGTAAATATGGTGAAGAACGATTCGTAAAGAAAATAGCAAGATTAGAGATTGTATGAATTTTTTTAGTACCATATTTTTCGTTTTCAACATTGAAATTTTGCCGGTAAAAAGAAGGCCAATCCGTTAACCATATATAATCTTTAGGTCAAAATAATAATATGCTTATTAGGTCATTTTTCATTTTGACGTTTCTTGTTTATAATACCAGGATCACGACTTCTGAGCCCAAACTGATAACTCCAGCGGTTTCCAAAAAGAAGGCGCCAACCAGTAGATAGGCCCAAAATTTCTTTAATTGATCTTCAACCAGAAGGCACCGAAGATGTCAAATGAGATTTTGGCGAAGTTTATGCAAGTTTCTTCAAGACTCCAAACTAATGAACGAATGTATCGGCCCTGTTACCAATGCTTGGGGTCGTGTTATCATTCTCAGCTTTATCTACTGTTTCCGGTGCAACCTCCCTTATTCAATGTTCCTATAGTTCCTTCGTCTATTTGGTGATGTAATTTTGTAATTTATACTAATGTTTTTCTGTTTTTAGCTCTCTGGGACCAAGTTGTTCTTGCCAGTTTTTAAATATCATACTCCCATCTTAGATTCGGGTGTCTCTTTGGTCTTTTGGCGTTTCTGGAATACCACATAGTTGTGTTAGTGATCCATCTATTGTCTGTTCTTCTTGTTATATGTCCTACCTATTACCATTTTATGGATTTTGTTTTATGGATTACATCAGTTACCTAGATTTTCTGTCGTATCCAATCTGTTCTTTTACGATCTCTCTCTTTTAGTTATCACTAGCTCCGTTGCTCTTTGAGTGATTTGGAATTTTGTGGTTATGAATAAATGAATGATTAAATGAAACAAAGGTGGTGATTGTTGATTATCGATGCCCTTTACATCCCACTATAGCTGCAGGTCATTCGAGGCCGATTGCCTTTGTGAGTCCAAGCAGCCTCGTTAATGGAACTTGCCTAACTGCTTCCGGTAACAAAATTGTGGTCAACAGTTTCATCCCCCTCCAGACACCATTTGCACGTCGGATCGTCTATGGAGATGGCCACTCAGGTGACAATATCCTGTCAGCAATCCCACCACAATTCGCAGCTCTTGCACTAGGTCAAGTTATATGTTCCTTGATACATTTCATTCCAGGAGCTCTTATCCACGATTCAATAAATTTGCTTTCCAGCAACAATTTTAGTTCCCTTTTGCCAACTGCAACTGGGACAGGTAGAATTGCTTGGGGTCCATATGATTCAGTTGCGGAATCAAATTTTTCCAGACGTCCACTTTTTCTTTCCCTCGTATACTCGTGTGACATGGGACCCACAGGAGTCTGATTGTGTAACCGTTCCTTATCAAACTGTTCAGTACATCCTTGCACTCGGGTACCAGTCGTGAAGTTGCTGCACTGGACCTCAGTGCCATGATCACAGCCTTACTGTTTGAGCATATGTTTATTACTCTATTCCGGTTTATGTCCCTCTCGCAGAGATAAACACACTGCAGAATAGCATAAACTCCTATGTTCCTGCCGAACACTCCAGCTCCAGCTCTTTCATTTTGTCGAGATTTATCAGTATAAAACCAAGATCCATTTTTGGAAGATTTCGCTCTCCCTCCCATTCCTTTCGACTTGGCAGAAATATCTCCAGAGAGCGGTTGGGTTTTAAAAGCGGCGCCATGTAATATGTCTGCATGGGGAGTGATGGAGACTTCTCCACTGCGCTTTTCCAGACACCTAAGTAGCCGCTCGTTCCAATTCCGAGATGTCCTAGGCAACTGAGACGATATAGTCTTCAGGGCCTCGTTCTTTCTGTGAAGAGGAGGCAAATTCACTAGGATTTTTAGAGCCTTCATCGCACTCAATATTCCCACATAATGAACTTTGTCAAGTTAAAGACGGTGTTTGCACTTTGTTGTACTACTCCATCCTACGATAACGTCGTACCATGTTCATGTACGGTTGGATCACCATAGTGTATATTTGTATATTTTATGGTTATTTATTTCTTTATTATCCAGGTTTCACATCCATATTTAAAGACTGGCAAATACTCTTTCCTTCAGGTATAGTGGCATTCTGGATTTGGAGATTATAGAGTTAATTTCCGGAAGTAATGAACCCGATTTGTGTATAAGTTATCCCAGGTGTGTCTCCTTGTCGGACTTCTTTTTTAGGTAGGAAATTTTGGGGTGTTTTTATATATATTTACTTTACCTTTGACTTTTCTTTACATGCTAAAACATTTCTACGTGTGGTTGGTTTACTCCTTGATCTAATACAGCTTTTATAACGGCTCTAAGATATACTGAGTCCAAAGCCTTCTCAAAGTCTCTGAATGCTAGCACTAATGATAGATCATATTCTTTTGTGCTACTCATTATTTGTCTTAGAGTTTGAATATGATCCAGTGTACTGTAACCACTTTTAAAGCCTGCTTGTTCTCGAGGTGTGCTCTGTATTTTTTTCTGAATTATTTTGAAGGTTACTGAGCCCTCTTACCAACGTCAAGGTGAAAGTATTCGAGAGGTATATATATATATATATATATATATATATATATATATATATATATATATATATATATATATATGAACCGTTAATACATGTATTAATTTTTCGTTTTTTTTTTATTTTTTGTGGTATTACGTTTATATGCGGATGTAAAAAAAACGTGTTTCGAAGTTTCGCTTTTTGTTCAGGGCATTTTCAAATTAAAAACGCATCCTACAATTAAAGATTTACTCAAATTTTAAAACTATTCATTTTTTTTTATTAATTAATAGTAAAATGTAAAATTGTAGGTTTGAAAGAATAACTGTTCTTTTCGTTTTTTATTCTATTTATTTTTTTATAATTACTTACTTATGGATTCTTTAACTTTTATAAAACTGAAAAAATTAAATGTTTTAAAGAGGATATTCTTTTTATCTTATGTTAAGAGTATATATTACTTTGTAATGAGATTTTGGTAAATGTGATTCGGGTTACTTATATCTGTTCTGTCATTAACTGCTTTTTTTCTCCTTCTTTTCATTCATTTACACTTACTTTGTTGCAATTGTTATCACGTTCTATTATTATGATTTTGTTGTAGTAGAAAGAATGACTTATTTTCTGTAAATGTTTATTTCATGCGGTTGTAGCATTTATCATAAATTTTTGCCCCTTGAATTTTTCAGTTGGTTGAGAACAAAATAGTTTCTCTATTATAAACAAGTTTATACACCCAATTGCATCTATATTATATCCACTATTGCTATATAGATCTCTACGAGATTAAATATTCAAATTCCGTGGAATGCTGGAAGATGGGCTGCTTGTATTAGACTTTATATTCAGTCTAATATAATTTGCTTAAAAGATTCGCTTTTTATATGTTGTGGTGCGGTTGCACACTCTGTAATGACAAGAACCAATAAGTTCGAAACCGGTCTATAGATGGCGGTGCACTCCAATGGGAGAGGCTTCCACAATTTCCTGATATTCTTGCAATCTGGGATTGTGCTTTGTTTTCTGCCGCATTAGAATAGAGTATGCCCGCCCTTGTGGTATAAGTTTTTTTCAGTTAATTAAAATCTAAAATAGTTTCTCTAATACAAATGTATTTTTAAGTAACTGAGGGGCCATTTCTATATATTTTTTTTGGACAATTATTGATGCAAGGAATTGAATATATGACATTAGTTATTAATTTTGAGAGTTCTACTTTTTGATTTTGTAAACAAAGTGTTTAACTTATTTTGGCTTCGTGGCAGACAATAATGTTATGTTGGTTTAGAATATATATTTTTTTGTAACTCGGTTTGTATATGGTGGCAAAGCAATAAATTTCGATGTTGATAGGGTTTGTCGAATTGTAAAATTTGTATATTTTATCAATACCACTATGTTTTAAGTTATTTCCTAATAACGTCTTCTACACCTTTTTTTTTAGTATAACTATTAATGATTTGAACCTAAGTTCAGGTAATTCCCTGACTATTTTGTGGGTTTAGTAAACCACTCGGTTAAGATCTTGTTATTTCTGCTGATAAGAGTCATATCTAAAAGTTTACTTTACCACAATTCTCTATTTCCGATGCGAATTATAACATACTGTGAAAGTTGTTAAAAATGTGGTGGATTTAATTTATTTTATTAGAGGGGACAGCCATCAAACAATCATTCACATACCCCTAAAGATTTTATTAAAATTGATAACCTTTTCTTCTAAATATATGGAATACTGTGCAGTTGTGAATGAGATTGGTGAGCCACAGCACAACTATTTATTTATTTGTAAAATTTGTTCTAGTAAAAATCATTTGTATTTAAGCAGAGGTTCACAGCTTTCATGAAATGATTTTTAGATAAGATCATGTAGGGTTTTAACCAATTTCCAGACAAAATGATCGATACCAGTTCATTTGGGAAGTTAGTCTAGAGTGATACATCTAAAGAGAGTAGTTTGTGATTCTCTGAAATGTTTCACTGTTAATAAAATTTTTAAATGTAAAACAGTCCTTAGTGAAATATTATTTTTTCCCGTTATATTTGAGATCTAATTTGATACTAATTTTGATAGATCGTGAACAAGTAACAGTGTGAAGGGCACAATTGGTCTTAAAGGCACGTTTTGTTTGTGAAGTTTAAGAAGACCATGTATTTCTGATGAAACAGCTTTGTGAATATTTAGATTTTTTGCTGGTTTTTCCGCTATTTCTTGAGAATTTAAAAGTTTTTTTTTGTGAAGATTCTTTTTGGTATAATTCTATTGTAAGTATATCATCACTCAGTAAGGAGATCATTCTCTTTTCATAATTACGAATACTGTTTTATTGCTTTTGTCGTCGGTTTTAAAACGGTAATTTGAAGATTATTTTTGACAACAGTTTTATTTTTGTTTGATTTTTCTTTATATGTTCGAAGTATGTACCTACATATTTTGTAAAAATGGAATAATTTTAAAATTTATGTTATTTTTTAATTGTAAGATGCTTTTTTAATTGTCTTTTAACAGAGAGAAGAATGCACGTTTGATAGTAACTCTTTCTATACTATTTTCTCGTCGATCTATTATGGCAAAGTACAATCGTATTCACTCCTAGCAAGACAATAATAAAAAAGTAAAAGTAACAGGACAGTTGAGTCGGCAGAGTAGCGTTAAACTTTGACATTTACATGGTCTTACGGTTGTTGTGGTCTTGCAACTTATGTTGAACATCAGAAATTTAAGTCGTAATATTTTTATTTGAAATTGCGTTCACCACACCTACGTACACGTATAATTAATCACCGAGTTTATTATGTTTTAATTAAATTTAAATAGCCTCCATTAATAAATTAATTATTCAAAAATTAAATGTCTTATTAAGAAAGAATGCGAGGTTATTTTGAAAAAAAAAGATAATAAAATAAGAAAGATATGATTGATATAATTTATTTGTTTTTGTATTTTGCTCATTCTCATTTTGAGTTCTATCTTATTTAGGTCCGTTTTATAGAAGAACAATAGTAGGAGGTTTTTACTAAAAATGGTGGGAATTTTGTTATAATCTGGAACTAATGCAAATTAAAAATGGTTCTCTCATTTTCCTTTATTGATTTTTGAATTGGGTTATGACACATGAAAATTTTTTTCTGTTTCACTTTTGACTTTGGTTTTAGGCCAGCGGAATTAACATCTGGAAAAAATGTATTGTTAATAGACTTCTGACTACGTAGAAACCTTCAGAATGATAATAGTAATTATGTAATATCTTATGGCTTTTTTCCTTTTTTGGGGAAAATTTTTTATTTAACAATTAAGATGTGAAAAAAAAGCTATTGTTTTTCAGTAAAAAAGTTTCAAACAAAAGTTGTGCGCATTAAATATACCTACAAAATCGGATAATTTGTTTGTTAGTTATTACAAAAAAAACCTGCTGAAATGGCTGTTTTTTCAATTGTTAATGAACAATAGAAAAAAGATTGCATTAACTTTATACTACACCGAAAGGAGCCTCTTGCTGCATAAAACAAGTATGCAGAATTTCAAGTTAAAGTATTTAATAGTTTTTTGCATTGTGAATTTGTTTATAACATTTTATGTTTTTTTTTATTGTTTATTCTCAGCGATCTAGAGATCGTACAGTGATCTGTGGGTGCCCAAATGAAAGCTCGAGACTTATTAACAATAACAAAAAAGAACGAAATTAATTGTTGATTTTAAATTGTTGTAACAGATAAACAAAATCATGGTTGTTTTTTTCGTTATAAACAAATAGAATAACTCTTCGAAATTTGTTGATATCGAAATGCCGATAAGTAGACGTGATAGGTGAAATATTGGCGCATATTTTGAAAAAAAAAAACAAATTCTGTACGACCACTAGAAGCTGAGACAGAATTTTTTTTTCAAGAAATCGTTGCTGCGTTGTTTACTATTAATGAATTGTTTAAGTAGGAACTCAATGAGAGATGGTTAAACTATGGTATGTAGCAATTTTCAACTCAATTATTTCTAAATTGTTGATGTTGCAATAGTTTAAGTCGCACCTACTCCAAGAGTCAGAAAGTAAGCAGTGGAGGGGGGCGTTCTTTCAGCCTGCGGCGCGCGAAAAAAACGTGACTTAGACGCTTCACATTCGTTTCGCCTGAAAAATTTGGATTATCTCTGCGAATATTGGTCATAGAATCTTTATTTTTTTTTTTAATTTGTGGTTTCTCGACGAAATATGAACAATGGATGATATATTTTTGTAATCAGATTATTGTTAAACATAGCAATAAACAAATTGTTGCACGTGCTTTTCAGATTGCGAAAAAAATGTTACAGTGGTCAACACTTTACTACTAATTAGGAATATTAAAAATCGGATTGAATTTTAATGTGCCATTAATATTTATGGTATTATAGCATGAGACAAATTGCTACTCTCATTTGCCACCAAATTATTGGTTGTATAAGAAAATCACATGTTAACTTTTTTGTTTATTTTATTGGACGAACATTTTTCACATACAAAATTTTTTGCCAACATACATATTTTTTGCTTAAATTTATACAAAATATTTATTCCGTTCTCCGTTTCCATAGATCTATGGACACTCATTTTCGAAACCCTTATCGGATTCATTATCGGATTTACAAGCCAAACGGCTTCGCACTCCCTCCAGGGATTATTCACTCATACCAGGTATACAAAGACACCAAAAGTTTGAAGCTCTGTGGGAACACTTTCCATGTAATTGGGTCTTAGGCGACGTGATCTGCTCTATTTCCTACGAATTTTTGGATGGTTCGCGCGGTAGCAAGGATAATTGCTTTTTGCTTCAGCTTATACAGATGCTCACTAAGGCCCAGTCCCTTGATGTTCTGCAGGAGGTTCTTTGGTATCACTCCAGTTGTTGACAGTATTATGGGAATCGTTTGGACGCTGTTCATTGCCCATTGTCTTCGGATTTGCACCTCCAGATCTCTCTGTATTTGACTATCTTCTCATTATCTTTTAGCCTTAGATTGTTGTTGTTAGGTACAACAATGTCGATTAGTGTATTTCGCCTAGAAATTTTATCTATTAGTATAATATCTGGTCTATTATGAGCAACTGTCTGATCCGTCAGAACGGTTCGGTCCCAATATAACTTGAACTGATTCTTCTCAAGAATAGGCTCCGGAATGTATTTGTAATAAAGCACTTTTCCTACCTATAATAGGTTTAACTTTTCTTATTATTATTACAATTATCATTATTATCACTCTCATCGTCATCATCATTATTACTCTCATCATCATGATCACTCTAATCATTGACATAATTATCATCATCATCAAAATCATCATTATTATCATAATCATAATTATTTTCTCCCCTATTACTTTCAACGTCTTTGAGAGTAATATTACAATAATTCTCGATTGGATAATCGCTTACAATATAATCGTCAAATGTAGTTTATTCTGCATCACGAAAAATAATAATGCTATCAACAAAGGTTGCTATTTGTTTCATGCTATATTTCGATAAATATTAATGGTATAGTCAAAATCAATCTAATTTTTAATATTCCTAATTAATAGTATACTGTTGACCACTGTAACAATTTTTTCGCAATTTGAAAAGCACGTAGGTACGGTAAAATTATAATTATGCATAAAATGTATAAAAGTCTAACAGTTTGTTGATTGCTATGTTTAATAATAATTTGATTACAAAAATGTATCATCCATTGTTCGAATTTGAAGCGTCCGAGTCACGTTTTTTTTCGCGCGCCGTAGGCTAAAAGAATCCCCTCCACTGTTCACTTTCTGACTCTCGGAATAGGTGGAACTTTAAATTATTGCTACATCAATAATTTTGGAATAATTGAGTTGAAAACTGCTGCATACAATAGTTGAAAAAATATCTCCCTATGAGTTCCTTCTTAAATAATCCCATAATGTTAATAAACAACTCGGCAGTGATTTCTTGAAAAAAAAATCTCAGCTTCTATTATCGGCTTTTCGATATAAACAATTGTCGAAAAGTTTTTCTATTTGTTTATAATGAAAAAACGAACTCAGTTTTGTTTATTTTTTTAACAATTTATGATTAACAATTCATTTCGTTCTTTTTTGTTACTATTAGTATAAGTCTGGAACTTTCAGTTGCGTACCCGCAGACCGCTGTAAGACCTCTAGATCGCTGAGAATAAACAATAAAAAAAAAACATAAAAAGTTATAAACAAATTCACTGTGCAAAAAACTATTGAATATTTTTATTGGAAATTTTGCACAATTCTTGTATGCAACAAGAGGCTCCTTTAGTTGCAGTATAAGGTTAATGCAAGTATTTTTCTATTGTTTATAAACAGTTGAAGAAACAGCCATTTTTAGTAGGATTTTTGCAATAACTAACGAATAAATTATTCGATTTGGATGGGCCTTAGCTCATTTTGTAGGTATTTTCAATGCGCACAACTTTTGTTCGAAACTTTTTTACTGAAAAACAATTGCTTTTCCTAGTACTCGAAAAACTGTTTTTTCCCATATTAATTGTTAAATAAAAAATTTTCTCCAAAAAAGAAAATGAGACATAAGATATACTACAGAATTACTATTATCATTCTGAAGGTTTCTACGTAATCAGAAGTTTACTAACAATAAATTTCAAAATCACCTCATATAAGGCTAATTCCGCCGGCATATTTTTTTTTGCTTTCAGATTAAAAAAAAAAGTTTAGAGAGAATTGTTGGTATTAATTAATCAGTTTCATTTTTTACGAAAACTTGAGAAAATTTAAATCTGCTTGTGATGTTGCATGCCATTTTCAATTAAAATCAATGTTAGGATCTGGCAGAAATAAACGGTAACGTTACGCAATGCACAATTATTATGTAATTTCTGGGTAAATTAAGTTTTATTCAGAAAAAATAGCATTTTTTCCACAGTACGGGATACGGTATATTGGAATATTGGCTAATTGTAATTGCCAGTCGGCGATCTGAATAGAAATAAAATTATTCTTTAATAAGCTGCTCGCCAGGACGTAAGTAGCAGTTCACTTAACGGGAGAAAAACGAAATGGTCTTGTTACATTGAAAGATTGCGATCAAGGTTGGCCGGTTAATAAAAGAAAAAAGAAACGTACTTCGTATTGTTGAGTAATGGAAATCATAAATTCCTTATTTTATTTACTCTTGTAGAACTTGAAATCATTAATAAAATTCGTAAAAGTTGAGGCTTAATATTAGATTCAGAGTTGTGTTTCAAAAAATATGTTAACGTTACGTATTTCTTATGGTTAAAGTTAAAGTTTATTTTCGCTTCTAAATATTACAAACATTGATTATAAAAAATACAATGAATGAACAGTATGAGCTTGTGATTTAAAAAAAGATATACAGATGTACGCAGGCGCAGATCCAAGGGGAGGGGCGGTGGGAGCGACCTCCCCCCTAAGAGCTTTGAGTTCAGTAAAATAGACCCGATTTGCCTCTTATACTATAGTTTATTCAAGAACTAGAGAGAGTAATAAATCATTTTTTACCCTTTTTTTCTTCGCAAAATACCTGTGTTCTTTAGTCCGGTGTCTTTGGCAAAATCTGTTAGACATATATGTTTTTTAGAAATTTTATAATCAAAAATACGGCTCTATAATAATTTATAAGTATTTATGGCATAGAATATTATTTCGGTAATAAACTTTAAAAAAAAAGTTTTTATAATATTATTTTATTTCTTATGATTTTTTAATAATTCACATACATTAGAAAATATAGATAATTTTGACATATTTAACACAAATCACAACTGTATTTTTAATTTTGGCATAGAAACCATTTTAGGCACATTCAGAATAAAACGTAGCCTTTTTTTCTCAAAAAATTCTAAGTTATATTTTAAATACTTATAAAATACCCTTTGTCAAAAATGCAAGAAGTTAAACATATATAAAAAAATTAATTCGTCCATATAATTGGAAAATTTTTTGGGCTATCGGTCATTTTATTATTATTTAAAAACATTTTTAGGGAATTTGACGTTTCAGTTTATTTATTTCTTAAACCATCTGCAGAATTACAATTAAACACTAAAAAGGGATTCAAATGTAATTAATTTTTATATGTTAAAAATATTTAAACAATAAATTGTGTTTACGCTGGTAAACATTACGTATCTAATTCGTGATCCAAGTCAGTGCAGCTATCTTCGCCCAAATTAATTATAATTGGTTCCTCTATCTCACGGATCATGAGATCGAGTTTCACCATTTTCTTTTATTCTTTTATTATATGGATTTTTCCAAATTTTCTGCAGTAACTTTATTCCACAAGATCTTTCAAAAGTTCTGTTAAATTACTAATTTTGTAAGTTGTGTGATTTCTAGCAACTCTACCTTTTACTTGAGAGAGATATTTCCTTAGCCAACGGACATTTTCCGGACGATCTATAACATCAGATTTCCTATCAACAAAAATTAAGTTCTCTGAGCAATTTCCAGAGCTCAATTCCTTTAATTTCAGGTAAATCCCGATCTTCATTGATTTTAGTTAGAATTTTATTGATGGTTGGGATCTGCTTCTCATAAAAAGATGTATGTACAACTCCTTTTATTGCATTTTACATCTCTTCTTCCATAGAGATTTTTCGTCTGTCTATGATCGAATGTGACTTGGGGATACTAACAATTCCAGTCGTTTTTTTCTCCTTCAGTATTCGGTACATAATAGATTTTCCAACTCCTGTCATGTTGGAACAGATCTTAACAGAACTTTTAACAATATTATCTAGATATTGATATTTTAAGGCATCATAAACATTCATCGTAATAAGTTTTCGTTGAGGAAAAAATGCCCTGGTTTAACGATTTTGGAATAAATATAGATGTGGAAGCCATATCTTTTGGGTATCTCACTAATCTCATATAATATATAAAAACAAGCACAAACAAGATAAATCACTAAGGACACACTGTGAGGTGTACTTTTCTCACTGACAGAAATTAAATTGAACTATCAGAAACTCTATTGTTGCAGTAAATGTTTAAAACCTTATAATGTTTAAATATAATTAGATTCACGTCAGTTCTCAGTTTCCTGCGGCACTGGAGTAGGTAAGTTGGAGGTTTCGGTAACAGTTTTATTACTGTCTCTAGTTTTTGAGTAGAGTATAGGAATGTGTATGCTTGCGATCGCCCCTCCCCTTCCTAAGAACTTTGAGTTCAGGAAAATAGAAACGATTCTGCCTTTTACACTAGAAATGGGAATGTTGCTGACGCCCCCCCCCCCCATCATCAGCTTGTTTTCGCTTGTCATACTGTACTTTTGTGATATTACCGCCCCCCCCCCCCCAAAGGGAGAGACTGGATCCGCCCCTGGATGTACGCTCATATACATATATACGTACATGTACATACAAACACATACATACATACAAAAAAATACAGGTATTTCACAAATTAGTCAAATAAAAGAAATTGGAAATTACGTACAGAACAGTTTAAATTAATATATTTTTACTGCGAGAAAAAATCGTCTACTAAGTAAAAGCACTTATCAGTAAGAAAGGTTCTCATTTTGTTTTTAAATGCAGTTAGGTTGTCAGTTTCATTGAAGCATTTATGGAAGCACAAAGCCCCAGTGTATAATGCCGTATGAGATTACCGACTGAAAAAGACCGAAATAAATAAGCTTCACTACATCTAGCGACACCGTATCCTGTATACTTTGCACCAAAAATGAGCAAGAGCTCAATCTTGGAAGATCTGCATTACTTGATGACTCCAGATCAGTTTCGAGTCTGTATACAATTCTAGAAATCTGGTCATTTCCAAATTTTCTATGGATTTTCCTTCAACCTTTAGAAGCAAACTAGAATTTAGAGTGATGTTTTTTTTTATAACAACCTGCATTGCGACAGAATTATTTTTGTTTAATTTAATGCCATTGTTTTTGCACCAGGTACTCACATGCTCTATACTTGCATTCGATCTCTCAGGTAGATCTACCCCGGAGTCACTATCAACCAAACTACTCGTGTCGTCTACATATAATACAAACAATGTATCATGAATCTCAACATTGGGCAAATCGTTAATATAGCAGTTGAACAGTGTAGGTGAAATACAGAACATTGTGGTATTCCCCTATTCATGACCCGACTCGATGATTTGATGCCGCTGATGACAACCCGCTGTGTTCTATCAAAAAGATAACTCATACAAGTAAGTTTTTTAAGAAGTAAATCATGGTCGACGGTATCAAATGCACTACTCATATCGAAAAAAAACCCCAATACAGAACGCTTATTGTTAAAGATGTTATAAATATGCTCCAGAGCGCTATCCAAGGCCGAATTTGTTGACAAGTTAGTTCTAAATCCTTTTTGATATTTAATATTAAATTTCCTTCTAAGTATTTAGTAAGTCTTTTGTTAAAGCAAAATTCAAAAACTTTATCCACATGATTTTGAAGAGCAACCGGCCGATAATTCTCGGTCTCCAATGGGGTACCTTTGTGTTTATATATAAGTGTCACTTTGGACGTTTTGAGTACGCTAGGGCACCTGCCTTGTAAAAACCTTAAGTTAATCAACTTTGACAATACTGGGGAGATTAGATTTTTTTATTGAGGCTAGAATGTTGCCTAGCATATCGTCTATCGAGAAGATTTTTTTTACATATTTTAGAAAGTAAAGAAAAAATATTATGCCTGGATAGGAACATTTTGTAGATGTTGGTTTTATAGTAAATCACTGCTGTTGGCAAAATCCGCAAAGTATCTGTTGAATACCTCGCAAATTTCTCCAAAGTCAGTCACCTCTCTTTGTTCAAAATTTATTTTTGTAATATTGAAGTATCCCTCTACACCTCCGTTGCTCCCTTTCACTATACACCAACTCTCCCTGTTAATATCTGTAGCGTTTCTCAATCTGTTGTCGTTAAAAGTTAACTTGGCATGTTTAAGTTTTCCTTAATAGTATAATTTTAATTGTTTATACTTATTATTATAGAAATCATTATTTATTATTTTATTTAATGTTGAGAATAGCCAGTCCGTTGGAATATGGCCTGTGTTATATATGGCAACATGTCGGTGCTGTCATCTTCCAGCAGTTTTGTGGTCTTCACAGTAATGCATTTTGGTTCAGGAGCTCTGTACAGTTTCGACACAATTTTATGGCATATTCCACCTCGCTACGGATAATGGTAGGACCGGACAAGTTTTCTGTGGGTAGGATTGTGATTGGATAATTTGGTCTATTATCCCTAAAGAGGGATGAATCATATTATTTCCAGATTTTAGCTAGGTCTTCCTTCTTCTTTCATCCATTTTTCCTTTGCTATTGTGATTTTTGTTCTTATCTTGTGCTGGGTTTCTTTGTATTTCTGTTGGTTCTACTGGATTTTGTACTGTCTGCATTGCTCCGTTAGGTCAAGTATTTCTACATTATATATGATAATATAATTTCGAAATAGAATTTTTGATTTTTATGTAAAACCGGTTTGATAAATATATTAGAATTTATAATAAGAAACCCCTGCTGATAATATAACATTTATTCCCATCTTCTGCCAAGGCTGTTTTTTGCGTATTTATGTCAAAAAAAAATCGGAAGACAAAAGTATTATATCGTATATTAAATGATTATGGAAATCATCTGTTTGAATAATAGTTGGTGATATGAAAAAAAAGTGGATTATAAATTTCATATTATTAATAATTCATACCTTTCAACTAATATAAGCCTAACGGCATATATTCCGTTGATAATAAAAATATACATTACTCAATATAAGTAATTAGAGTGTAATTAGCTTACTATTTGTAACAAGAGCAGTAATCAAGAAAAGTGCATCCAGCCAGAAAAAATAGCCGCTACCTGGGGTGCTTAACCCATAAATGGAATGCCAATGCACATGCAACATGCTAAACCTTTAATTATTTTCAGTTACTTTATTATCGATTGTTTTTATAATTGAATGTTTTGTTCTCTCTGTCCGTAACCGCCCTATCTGGGAACAAAGATTTTGAAATTGGGAATGTCCGGTGTCCCGACGCAGCACCATTTATTTATTGATTTATACAGCTCTACAGGACCCAAGCCCCTATTCCTGAGCAGAGCAGTATTACTTAAATCCTAGATATTACATACATAATACAGATAGTACCATAAGGGTAATATGGTCTATAAAACAATCATAAATATTTATAATAAACCGTCTCTGGGTACAAAGATTTTGAAATTTGAAAAGTCTGGCGTCTTGACGCAGCACCATTTATTTATTTATACAACCCTACATGACCAAAGGCCCTATTCCTGGGCAGAGCAGTATTACTTAAATTCTAGATATTACATACAAAATACAGATAGTACCATAAGGGTAATATGGTCTATAAATCACTCACAAATATTTATAATAAACCATCTCTGGGAACAAAGAATTCGAAATTTGGAAAGTCTGGCGTTCCGACGCAGCACCATTTATTTATTTATTTATTTATACAACCCTACAGGATCAAAGTCCCTATTCACGTGTGCTTTATAGACTACAACAAAACCTTTGATAAAGTTAAACATGACCAACTTATCGAAACATTAGTAAAGAGAATGATAGACCTCAAAGACATAAGAATAATTTCAAACCTATACTATGGCCAAAAAGCAGCAATTCAAATAGACGACATAACATCAGAAGAAATTCGAATAGATGACATAACATCAGAAGAAACAGAAATACAGAGAGGTGTTCGTCAAGGGTGTGTTCTTTCGCAAATTCTCTTTAATCTCTACTCGGAAGAGTAGTAGTAAATAAGGCACTTGTTGATCTGGGCGTGGGCATTAAAATTAATGAAATCACAATAAATAACCTGAGGTACACCGACGATATGATTCTTTTAGCTGCAACACATGAAGACCTACAGATGCTAATTAATAAAATGGTCACAGTAAGCGAAGAATATGGATAACTGAACATAAACAAAACAAAATATATACTGATGACAAAAACAACTCAGGACATTCGAAGGAAATAAGTAAAGAATCCACCTATTGAAAGAGTAAGAGAACGAATAAGAATTGAACAGGCCAAAAGCACATTTACAAAAATGAAAAGGCTTTTTTGCTGCCGAGATCTAAATCTTGGAACTAAAAATACGACTGATGAGATGTTATGTGCTATTTGTACTATATATAATATGGGATGGAAGCCTGGACACTGAAGATGATTGATGTGAGGAGGCTGGAGGCATTTGAGATATGAATGTACCGGAGAATGCTGAGCATTTCATGGGTAGAAAGAATAACCAACGGGAAACTAATGCATAAGCAGAGAGACGTAATTCTAACAATTAAGAAAAGAAAGCTGCTCTATTTGGGACATGTCATGAGAGGAGAAAAATATCAAATACTACAGATTATTATGCAGGATAAATCCAAGGAAGGAGATCCATAGGAAGGCGAAAAAACTCATGGGAGTGATTTGGTTGCAGTAACAATGAACTATTTAGAACTGCAATCTCAAAAATGAGAATCGTCCTGATGATTGCCAACCTTCGAAGCGGAGATGGCACCTAGAGAAGAAGAAGATTAAATGTAACTCTTTTTCTTCGTTAAGTTTACGTATCTCATCAGAATTTTCTAAGCAGACCAGACGACATTCAAATTTATCGCAAGTGCTACAAGTATCACTTCTCGGGAGTCCAAATTTAGGGTTATATTTGCGATTAAATATTCGCCAATATAGTTTGGAAGATAATTTAAGACCTGGATGTTTAGTCATAAATTTATGAAACATTATCTTTACAGTCTGAATATTATTCGGTGTTTTATTTAATCTATTGGAATGTTTTTCTCGTTGATCCTTTGGGCTGATCCCTTTTGTAAATACATGTTTCTGTATTCGTCTTACTCTCTCATATGTAACGCCGTGAAAACCACAGAAAGATTTGACACAGAACTGTTCTTTTTCTCTCAAACGAATTTTATAAATAAATGCTGTGTGTCGTCCGGGTAATGACAGAGGTTCTTGTATTTTGTAAAATATCGTTCTGCTCAACTGTCTTATGACTTCGTCTCTGGTTTGGAACATGGTATGATATTAGTCCTAAAAGATAAATTATATTTTTCTGAAACTTTATAATAAAATCACAGTCAATATCCCAGTGTTAGACTATCCGCCTTATTCCCCTCACCTTGCACCAAGTCATGTTTTATCTCTTTCCCAAGGTGCATTAAGAGGAGGAAGATCCGTTGAAGCTCTGAAAGAAAAACAACCCTTATCATGAACGAGCTCATAGAAGACTTCCAGTTCTGTTTCGAACAATAAAAAATTCGCATAGAGCATTTCAGCGACAGCGTAAGGATGTATATTGAAAGTGGTAATGACTATATATATATATATATATATATATATATATATATATATATATATATATATATATATATATATATATATTTTATGTATGTGTACTGTATACTTCTGAGAAATTAGGAGGTACTTACCAGACACCCTGTAAATATATATATATATATATATATATATATATATATATATATATATATATATATATATATATATTTATGAAGTAAAATGCGAACAGTAAAAGCAAACTTCTCTCCATCATATCCTTTCTGTGTTAGAGGTTGCACAGTTAGAATAAATTGTAATAAAATGCAATTTACCCTATTCCACCACCATTGAGAAATTTGATATATCCACTGCTATTGCATCTCACACGGAGGAATTCGTGAAAGCCGCATAAACATATATACGCCATCCGGCGGGAGGTCGGCGAAGCCGCGTTCAGTATTTGCATGCTTCCTTCCGATCTGTCCTTTGCACAGCCAGGTGCATGTCGGTAACCTGATGAGTCTAGTAGAGACGAAACATGTACCTCTGCCGTATCACTGTGGCGGGGAGGGTAAGTTTTGACTTTCTTCTCGGTATGGTGGTACAGGTAGGCCATCTTCTCAGTGGTGGTGGAATAGGGTAAATTGCATTTTATTACAATTTATTCTAACTGTGCAACCTCTAACACAGAAAGGATATGATGGAGAGACGTTTGCTTTTACTGTTCGCATTTTACTTCATTCAAACACGGAGCTGCATATAGTTGTATGTTTGCTGAATGTGATTTCAGCACTACAACGGCATAATGTGGATATATCCACTACTATTGCGTCTCACACGGAGGAATCCGTGAAAGCCGCATAAACATATATATATATATATATATATATATATATATATATATATATATATATATATATATATATATGTTAGGTCGGATATTCTCACGGGTGTGATGTGTAATCGAAGGTTCTCGGGCATCCCGTGTATGTGCTGAGTCCCTCTCAGGACTGTAAGGCAGCTGACGTTTCGGTGAAATCTCATTCACCATTTTCAAAGCTCACTGTATGGCGTCTACGAGCGAACTGACGCCTGCGACTCCGGTGCGTTCGTTTTCCGAATGGTTCCGGCCCATCAGATTGCGAGACCTGCTGCGCGTCATCGGCCCTGTTGCCAGTGTTTGTAGTTGCGTTGCCGAGCTGTAATCTGTTTCGTTACTAAGTGGTACTGGTTGATGTTTTGTAAGCAGATTTTTCCAAGTATTAGGCACACGTTGGCTATCATCTCTGCTATTTAAGTTGTTGGGCCTCTTTGCAATTTCAATGGCTTCCCTTATAACTCTTGTGGACAGGTTTTCACATCTCAATAGTATTTTTGTTCCCGAGAAATTAATCTTATGTCCTGTGTTTAATCAGTGTTGGGCCAGAGCAGAAGAAGTTGTTTTTTGTTTGACAGCGTTCATTTGTTTGTCTCTTCTGGCGCTTATTTTACGGTTGGTTTGGCCTACGTAAGATGAGCTGTATTCTCCGCATGGAATCTCGTACACTCCCTGGTTTTCTAAAGAGATTCTTTCTTTAGGTGTTGGCAAGAGATCTTTTACTTTACGGTCTGTGGTGAAAATTGTTTCAATGTCGTGTCTCCTGAGAATTCTTGCGATCTTGTCTGTGGTGCCTCTTACATAAGGAACAAAAGCTTTGGAGCTATTCTCTTGGTTTTCGTGATTTTTTGGGGCCAAGTGTTTGTTTTTTAGAGCCTTGTCTGTATGTTCAAAGAACGGTTATAAAAAAGAACACAAACTGCTACCTCTAAGCGACTTTTTGGGGGTGTTTCGCTCACCTACACTCACTGTCGAATAAAAGTTGATACATCTTAGGAAAATCATCTTATAAAGTTATATATGTAATGTTTTTTTAATTTAATTTTGTTTTATCTGCTGATTTATTAATGTTTCCATTATGTTAACCATACCGATTTTCTTTGAAACTTTTAATAATTGTAAGTGCTATTTTGTCGAAGATTTTCAGAAAATTCAATTTAAGCAACCTTGGAAGCTTATATTCCTAAATAAAAAATGTAATATTACATATTTGTATTCAAATCACCTCTAATTTTATTTTGTAGTTTGGCTCCTCGTCTGTATTTGTGTTAATTGAAAGCCACAGGGAGGAAAAATGCTGAGGTTCCTAGTGATTACGAAATTCTAAAAATCTTTCTATTTTTTAAAAAATTCTAATTTTACTTTATTATTCTTTAAACCGCCATTTTACTATTATACAACTTGACGGTAAATTGCTTTTCTGGTATTCTGGTATGCGTATCTCCTAAAGAGGCATATTTCACAATTAATGTGGCATGACATGAGCTCGGGTACCGGAATAGTAAGTGTACTTCTGTAAATATTGCTGATAGAAATAGAAATTTTAGTTTGCCTAGGGCAATATTCGCAAACACCTGTACTGCATGATAATTAATAAGAGTGTAAAATAGAAATTAATTAAGTTCGATTTTTCCCTCCAGGTATATACAATGTGGCTAAAAAATATTGGTAGCATTTTCTACAAAATTTTATTGTTCTTTATTACTAAAATTATTTTGTTATTTATCTGAACACGAATGGGAAGAACACTTTAAAACACTATATAGAAATACAGATCAATCACAACAGAACAACTATCCACCCGAAAATGCATCTGAATATGACGAATACACCAAGGAAGTAAGCCTCCAAACGACGAAAGACACGATAGCCAAATTAAAAACGAGAAAAGCCCCAGGACCCGACAATATTCCCAACGAACTAATTAAATATGGTGGAAATGCATTACACGAAGAACTAACAAAACTCTTTAACAAAATAATTAAAGACCAAGACATACCCCGAGATTGGAAGAAAAGTATAACAGTACCTATTTTCAAGAAGGGTGATAAGAAAATCACGGAAAACTATAGAGGAATAACTTTATTAAATTCAATAATGAAATTATTCACCAAAATCCTTGAAGGTATAATAACTGATTATTGCAGAATATCAGTTGAACAGCAAGGTTTCCGCAAAAACAGATCTACAGTGTATGCCATATTCATCTTAAGACAGATAGCAGAGAAATCTATTGAATTTACTAAGCCGGCTTTTATGGGCTTTATAGATCTCACTAAAGCCTTTAATAGGGTGAGACTGTTTAACATAGTAATGGACCAAATAATTGAGAACGTCAAAAGAGCGGCACCAGGGTACAGAATGAATACTGGGGAAATAACAATAATATGTTACGCTGATGACGCCGTCATAGACTCGGAAAATGAGGACGATCACCAAAGACTTCTATTTGCATTTCACACCATAAGCAAGCAATTCAACATGAAAATATCCATCGATAAAACTAAGTCAATTGTAATAAGCAAAGTGTCCTTAAGATGCAAACTAGTAGTGGATGACAAACCAATAGAACAACTCATGACCTTTAATTACTTAGGAGTTGAGATATCCGCAAACCAAGACAGAACAAGAGAAGTAAGAAACCAAGTAAACAAGGCAAATAGAATCTCAGGAAGCCTGGCGGATATAATATGGCACAACACATACATGAACAAGGACGCAAAAACAAAAATCTACAAGACCTGTATTCGACCGATAATGACGAGAGCTGACAACACAAAAACAAAATCAATTCTGAGAACTGCCGAAATGAAAGTACTAAGAAGAATATCGGGATACACATTAAGAGATCACATACGCAATTCAACAATACGCGAGGAACATGGAATGCAGGATATAGTAAGATGGGGACGGAAGCGCAGAAGAGCCTGGAATGAGCACGTAGGAACAATGGCGCAAAATAGGATAGCAAGAATCGCCAGAGATGGAACACCGGAAACCAGAAGACCAATAGATAGACCACCTAAAAGATGGAGAGAGTCCTGGATTTCAACATCAAATGAGATGAATGATTGAGTTGGAAAAAATAGGCTGTAAGCCTATAACAAGAGGAAGAAGAAGAAGAAGATTTTGGTAATGGAAAATTAAATAGATAGTTAGTTGCAAAAAAAGTGTTGCTGCATATTTAAATACTTTACTTGTTTGAGCCTGTTTACTAGATACGTACAATATTCCAGGATCTAAATAACTCCCTCTGTGCACTGATAGTTGCTTGATATTCGTAAAGTCTGACATATTTATGACTAGTGCGACATATCATAAAAGATTCGAAGAAGTTTTTCTGTGTAGACACGAAAAAAGTCCAAAGAGTGATATGTCGCTGCAAAATATTTGAAAGAATATGTATCTTTCGTACAGAAAGAGGTGAAAAGTATGTATACAAAAGATGGAGGGGGGATTGAGTATGTATTGAGGGTTCCCATTGGTAAGTTTGCACTATTTTGTTTGTTGGTTCGCTGAATCCATTTTTTGCGATTACCAAGCCCAAGTTTTGACCAGTTTTCAGCTATGGCCCGTTTTGGTCAAAAATAATGTTTTTTTCCGACTTTTCCGGAAATTAAGATTACGGTAGGTCATCTAATTTTTATTGCATATTATTTAATTTTAACTATTTTTTGTTTTTTGGAAATTTTACGTTAAACTAATATTTTAAGCGTAATTTAACAAAATAGATTAAAATCCTTCATACACGGTGTTAAATGGGTGTGTGTTTTCGTACTGCTACTTAGCATTGCATGTTTCGCCAATGTAACAAGATAATGACCATCCATCTATTAAAAAATAAAAGTTACTCTTTACATCTTTAATTTTAAGTAACTTTGTTTAATAATATATATATATATATATATATATATATATATATATATATATATATATATATATATATATATATATATATGCTTTTATACCGATATAAAATGTATACACAGTGTACAAAATAAACCCGACTATGCCTCTTACATTAAGAATATGAATGCTGTTGGCATCCCCCCCCCCCCGTCGACATCTCGTGTTCGCTTGCTATCGCCCCCCTCTTCCCAAGAGCTTTCAATTCAGAAAAATATATCCGACGCTGCCTCTTAACTAGGAATGTGAATGTTAGCATCTCCTTCCTTCGTTGGTAGATCACGTTCGCTGGCGATCGCCCCTCTCCAAGAACTTTGAATTCAGAAAAATATACCCGACTCTGCCTCTTACCTAGAATGTGAATGTTGTTAGGATACCCCCCCCCCCCCGGTCGACAACTGGCTTGCGTTCGAACTCGTAAGAGCTTCAAATTCAGAACTGCTTGCGTCTCCCCCTTCGTCGACAATTTGCCATACTGTATTTTTTTGATATCACCGCCCCTCCCCCCCCCCCAAAGAGAGAAGTTGGATCCGCCACTGGTTACAACTCATTGAGGTTAAAATAAAAATAACATACATTTAAGCTACAAACTATTAAAAATAGTATATTGTGCTAATGCTTTTTTTACTTACATTTAATAAATCTATTACAAGTTATTAAAATTGTTACTTATAGGCTATTGATTATGTCATATAGAAAAGAACTAAGACGTTCAAGGGTTTTCAATCGTTCAATTGGTCATTTAAGATGAAAAAACCGCGGAACGCTATTAAATTAAAGAGTGCAATTTGCAAGTAGGGGTGAAAATGTAACCCTTTTAGTTTTTGAAATATAACTCGAAAGCGAGGCACAATTCGGGTACAGTTAATGGGAAACTTTTTGTAGAAAATCAAATTTCCCATCGAAATGATCTATTAAGAAAATAAAAAACGATTTTTACCAGATAAGTATTGAAAAAAATATTAAAAAAACAAAAAATCGAATTTCTTGTTTTTTTTTACTCTTTTGCCTGCATTTTTTTTTGAGCAGAGATAGGTATAGGCATTGCTTCTCAGAAAAAAAAGCAGATAAAATTTTCTTTAAAATGGTGTATTGAAAAAGTAATTTCGGTTAAAATTGACTGAGATATAGTCGTTCAAAATAAACAATTTATTTTCGATTTTTATCGCGTTTGCCTTGATTATTGTTTGAATTCTTATTTTTTACAACAAAATTGATTTTTACTAAATAAAAAAAAAATTTTCAACTTAATTTGGTAATAATAAATGAGAATTTCAACAAATCTATTAAATTGTGATGGGTGTTTAAATAATGGAATAGTTAATTGAACTGAACCCATGCTTTTTTTCTACTACTGCTGTTTTATTAAAAAAGTAAAATTTTTCTAATTTTTATCTCTCGACCCTCTGCGTCGTTTTTAATTTCTGCTCAGGTGTATATTAGTTGACTGCAAATAGCAAATTAATCATTTTTAGAATCCGGTTGCAGCCAGCAACTTGTTTTGTAAACTGTCTAAAAACGTTGATGGTGTGGTTTTCAATTTTTGTCGTTTACTTGTCGCCTAGGTTTTTGCACCTGTTTTCGCAGTACTAGAAAAGTCGTGCGAAATCTCATTATAAATATATTTATCAGAAGCTTAATAATTGTTTCGAATTATATTTGTAAAATTATAAGCACTGATTCTAATTACACTGATATATATATATATATATATATATATATATACAGGGTGATTCAAAAATCGATCACGAAACTTAAGGGGGTGATTGTACTTGACAAAATAAGGGTAGAGCTTCATATAATTTTTTTTCAAAATGTCATTCGTTTTCGAGTTACAAGTCGTCCAAGTTCAAGTTTTTATTTTTTGTTTTTTGAATTACTCGCTTACAGGAAAACCGATTTGACTAATATTTGAAAGATAGGCTAAGTCTTCTGCGCTTCATCATTTTAGTAACAATTCACATTGATTGTTTGCCGCTAGAGGGCACTTTACCTACATTGAAAATGGTTTTTTTGTCATAATTTTTTAGTGTTGACAGCTACAGTAGTTTTTGGCATAATTTCTGAAAGACTGATGCCAGGCCTTTAAAAAAGGTGCTCTTTATTTACATCGCTAAACCCAACGGTTTAGACGTAAATCACCCTTAAAAATTAAGTGGTAAATTTACTTTTCTCATTTCATTACCACCAGCTACCAGGTAAATAGCTATCAAAGTATACTAGACCTGTCAATTTAACATCAAATAAATTCGCTTTTTAAACTATTTAATTTATAATCTTAAAATAACTAATAATGGCTAATCAGTAAATATTCATATTATGGATTATTGCGATATACATTTAATTGATAAAAATTAATGAAACAGTACTAAACAAACTAAAAAAGATTTTCAAAATGTCCCCCATTTTCTTCAATACATTTCCTAACACTCTTCAAAAAATGTCGCCTAACTCGATGAAAAATTCCTGGTGTTTCTTTAATAATTTGGCACTTTTCGATTATCCTGAAGCGAAGATCCTCGACGTTGATTACTGGAATATCGTACACCAATTGTTTCAAATGACCCCAAAAGAAAAAATCCATAGGATTAAGGTCTGGTGACCTCGCTGCCCATGCCAATGGTCCACTTCGTCCTATCCATCGCTCAGGATACGTTGCATTCAAATACTGTCGGACACGTATACTAAAGTGGGGCGGAGCTCCGTCTTGGAGGATCCACATGTTGGCCCTTACTTCCAATGGCACATCTTCCAGATACAATGGGAGACGATTTTGGATAAAATCTAAGTATACGTCACCAGTTAATGGGCCATCAAAGAAATGAGGACCAATAAGGTAATCTCCTATTATCCCTGCCCACACATTTAGTGAAAATCTACGCTGATGTTTCGTTTCTACCACATTGTTTGGGTTCTCGTAAGCATATGTGTGGATGTTGTGTAGATTTGTTATGCCATCACGAGTGAAACCAGCTTCGTCAGTGAATAATATGACGCCAATTAATCGATTATCGTGTTCATACTTAGCTAGGATCTGATTGCACATTTCCAACCGTCTCGGCCGATCATCGTCATAAAGAGCCTGCACCTTTTTTGAATGAAACGGGTAGAGTTGTTCTTCTCTTAGTATCCTCCATGAACTAGCCTGACAGAGCCGCACTTCATTCCCAATTTTTCTAGTACTAATACCTGGATTATCTTCAATAATTTCAAGCACTCTTTCTTCTTGTTGCACGTTTCTAGCAGTTCTAGGTCTTCCCCTATTTCCATTATAACTTTTAAAGGAACCACATTCCGCAAGCCTCCTGTGCACACTGGAAAATGTTTGAGCATGAGGGATATTTCTTTCCGGATAACTCTCCATATAATATCTTCTTGCCAACTCTGCATTACCATTTGCTTTTCCATAACAAAAATGGATATCACAATATTCAATATTTGAATATTGGTGATTAGCCATTATTAGTTATTTTAAGATTATAAATTAAATAGTTTAAAAAGTGAATTTATTTGATGTTAAACTGACAGCTCTAGCATACTTTGATAGCTATTTACCTGGTAGCTGGTGGTAATGAAATGAGAAAAGTAAATTTACCACTTAATTTTTAAGGGTGATTTACGTCTAAACCGTTGGGTTTAGCGATGTAAATAAAGAGCACCTTTTTTAAAGGCCTGGCATCAGTCTTTCAGAAATTATGCCAAAAACTACTGTAGCTGTCAACACTAAAAAATTATGACAAAAAAACAATTTTCAATGTAGGTAAAGTGCCCTCTAGCGGCAAACAATCAATGTGAATTGTTACTAAAATGATGAAGCGCAGAAGACTTAGCCTATCTTTCAAATATTAGTCAAATCGGTTTTCCTGTAAGCGAGTAATTCAAAAAACAAAAAATAAAAACTTGAACTTGGACGGCTTGTAACTCGAAAACGAATGACATTTTGAAAAAAAATTATATGAAGCTCTACCCTTATTTTGTCAAGTAGAATCACCCCCTTAAGTTTCGTGATCGATTTTTGAATCACCCTGTATATATATATATATATATATATATATATATATATATATATATATATATATATATATATATATATATATATATATATATATATATATATATAAAATATAATATAATTTATTTTTGTATCTTATACCTTTTGTTAATATTTTTCTGTAATATTTTCTGGGGTTTAGGTTTTCTTATTTGCAGATTAAGTGACGACAATTTTTCTGACGTTTCGTTCTACATAATGAGTTTCTTCAAAGTTATATTTATCTGTATCTTTCATCTACAAAATTACAATTTTTTTTATAAACATATATCACAGTAATTGTTTTATATACCTGTTACATTTATATTTTTAAGTTAATATTTAATATTAATAAAAATAAACAGATTTTATAACTGTCTTAAAATTAAAACAAAACGATATAAAGGTTAAAACAGTGAAAACTATAAAAAAGTACATACCCTGAAAGTAACTTTGTATGTGTGTTAAAAATAAATTCAATTATTACAGCTTGTTATGCGATTGATAAAGGTAGATTACTTTTTTAACAGCAAAAAATAGGAAAAAAGATTATTTTTTTTTTAATAACGTTCTTTGATTTACATCAAATCATGTATTTGCATATATTACGTTTGATCTTTTTTTTGGCAGGAAAAAAAATGGAACGATTTGAAAGAACAATACACAACATTGACACTCAGTGAATTTATAGCATGTGTAAATCTAACAATAATTATTTCCAGTCTGCACCAACAAATAGATGGTTCACTAATCTTCTCAACAATAGGACAAATAGTTATGGAATATGTAGAAGAAGAAGTATGGGAAAAATTGAATTTTAATATAATATTTTATAAACGCTATATGGATGACTGTGGCTGCTGTACCCGAAAACAAAATAGATATCTTATTACAATACTTTAATAATTTCCACCCAAAACTAAAATTTACATCTGAAATTGAAATTGAACAAAAAATAATTTTTTTAGACTTAACTGTACTCAGAAATGGAAAAATAACAGTCTTCCTACGAAATAGCACACAAAGGATACTTGGTATTTAAATTTTAATTCTTAACAACTAAATAAACATAAAAATAGTGTCATAATTGGTTTAGTTGATCGACCTATAAAATTATCTTTCGCCAGAAATACTAAAAAAAAAGTCGAAGAAACCCTAATAATGAACCATTTCCCCAAACTCCTTATAAAAAAAAATAATTAAACCAAGAACCTTTTTACATTATAACACAAACAAAAAAAAATTACAGTACTACAACACAAAACACTTTCATTACATTACCGTATATAAACCAACTGTCAGAAAAAATAAAACATATTTTAGGTAAGCATAACAACAGTATGCCACAGGGCGAACAATTTACTGGGGTCACTTTATACGAAAATTAAAAGCAAAGTTTCCACCAAAAAAAGATCTAAGGTAATATATGCAAATTTTATGCCTAAACTGTCCTAAGAAATACATTGGCATGACGACAAAATAAAATTAATTGACACAAGTATACTAAAAACGTATCGACATCCTTACATAAACATGAGCAAACAACTAGGCATGAATTCGATTTTAAAAACATCCACATTTTAGATACAGACAGAAATTATCACAGAGTGATCATCAAAGAAATGATACATACAAAAAGAGATAAAAATGCTGTAAATGACAAACAAGATGTCAAAAACCTGAGTCAAATTTACTATAATTTTATTTTTTAATACCACATTCTTGAAGCGACACTCTAATAAATATTAGAAATAGTGCAATGATGCTTGGCACGATTTCATATAAACTCATGTAAATCAAGGAATGTTATTCAAAAAATAATCTTTTTTCCTATTTTTTGCTGTTATAAAAAGTAATCTTTCCATATCAATTGCATACCAAGTTGTAATAATTGAATTTATTTTTAACACACTTACAAAGCTACTTTTAGGGTATTTACTATTTTATAGTTTTCACTGTTTTAACCTTTATATCGTTTTTTTTTTTTTAATTTTAAGACTATTATAAAATCAATTTATTTTTATTAATTTTAAACATTAACTTAAAAATATAAATGATATAAGTATATAAAAAAATTACGGTGATATATTTTTATAAAAAAATTGTCATTTTGTAGATGAAGAATACAGATAAATATAACATAACTTTGAAAAAGCTCACTATGTAGAGCGAAACGTCAGAAGAATTGTCTTATTTTAATCTTAAAATATTAAAGAAATACAATATATATACAGGGTGATTCAAAAATCGATCACGAAACTTAAGGGGGTGATTCTACTTGACAAAATAAGGGTAGAGCTTCATATAATTTTTTTTCAAAATGTCATTCGTTTTCGAGTTACAAGCCGTCCAAGTTCAAGTTTTTATTTTTTGTTTTTTGAATTACTCGCTTACAGGAAAACCGATTTGACTAATATTTGAAAGATAGGCTAAGTCTTCTGCGCTTCATCATTTTAGTAACAATTCACATTGATTGTTTGCCGCTAGAGGGCACTTTACCTACATTGAAAATTGTTTTTTGTCATAATTTTTTAGTGTTGACTGCTACAGTAGTTTTTGGCATAATTTCTGAAAGACTGATGCCAGGCCTTTAAAAAAGGTGCTCTTTATTTACATCGCTAAACCCAACGGTTTAGACGTAAATCACCCTTAAAAATTAAGTGGTAAATTTACTTTTCTCATTTCATTACCACCAGCTACCAGGTAAATAGCTATCAAAGTATACTAGAGCTGTCAGTTTAACATCAAATAAATTCGCTTTTTAAACTATTTAATTTATAATCTTAAAATAACTAATAATGGCTAATCACCAATATTCAAATATCGAATATTGTGATATCCATTTTTGTTATGGAAAAGCAAATGGTAATGCAGAGTTGGCAAGAAGATATTATATGGAGAGTTATCCGGAAAGAAATATCCCTCATGCTCAAACATTTTCCAGTGTGCACAGGAGGCTTGCGGAATGTGGTTCCTTTAAAAGTTATAATGGAAATAGGGGAAGACCTAGAACTGCTAGAAACGTGCAACAAGAAGAAAGAGTGCTTGAAATTATTGAAGATAATCCAGGTATTAGTACTAGAAAAATTGGGAATGAAGTGCGGCTCTGTCAGGCTAGTTCATGGAGGATACTAAGAGAAGAACAACTCTACCCGTTTCATTCAAAAAAGGTGCAGGCTCTTTATGACGATGATCGGCCGAGACGGTTGGAAATGTGCAATCAGATCCTAGCTAAGTATGAACACGATAATCGATTAATTGGCGTCATATTATTCACTGACGAAGCTGGTTTCACTCGTGATGGCATAACAAATCTACACAACATCCACACATATGCTTACGAGAACCCAAACAATGTGGTAGAAACGAAACATCAGCGTAGATTTTCACTAAATGTGTGGGCAGGGATAATAGGAGATTACCTTATTGGTCCTCATTTCTTTGATGGCCCATTAACTGGTGACGTATACTTAGATTTTATCCAAAATCGTCTCCCATTGTATCTGGAAGATGTGCCATTGGAAGTAAGGGCCAACATGTGGATCCTCCAAGACGGAGCTCCGCCCCACTTTAGTATACGTGTCCGACAGTATTTGAATGCAACGTATCCTGAGCGATGTATAGGACGAAGTGGACCATTGGCATGGGCAGCGAGGTCACCAGACCTTAATCCTATGGATTTTTTCTTTTGGGGTCATTTGGAACAATTGGTGTACGATATTCCAGTAATCAACGTCGAGGATCTTCGCTTCAGGATAATCGAAAAGTGCCAAATTATTAAAGAAACACCAGGAATTTTTCATCGAGTTAGGCGACATTTTTTGAAGAGTGTTAGGAAATGTATGGAAGAAAATGGGGGACATTTTGAGAATCTTTTTTAGTTTGTTTAGTACTGTTTCATTAATTTTTATCAATTAAATGTATATCGCAATAATCCATAATATGAATATTTACTGATTAGCCATTATTAGTTATTTTAAGATTATAAATTAAATAGTTTAAAAAGCGAATTTATTTGATGTTAAACTGACAGCTCTAGTATACTTTGATAGCTATTTACCTGGTAGCTGGTGATAATGAAATGAGAAAAGTAAATTTACCACTTAATTTTTAAGGGTGATTTACGTCTAAACCGTTGGGTTTAGCGATGTAAATAAAGAGCACCTTTTTTAAAGGCCTGGCATCAGTCTTTCAGAAATTATGCCAAAAACTACTGTAGCTGTCAACACTAAAAAATTATGACAAAAAAACAATTTTCAATGTAGGTAAAGTGCCCTCTAGCGGCAAACAATCAATGTGAATTGTTACTAAAATGATGAAGCGCAGAAGACTTAGCCTATCTTTCAAATATTAGTCAAATCGGTTTTCCTGTAAGCGAGTAATTCAAAAAACAAAAAATAAAAACTTGAACTTGGACGGCTTGTAACTCGAAAACGAATGACATTTTGAAAAAAAATTATATGAAGCTCTACCCTTATTTTGTCAAGTAGAATCACCCCCTTAAGTTTCGTGATCGATTTTTGAATCACCCTGTATATATATATATATATATATATATATATATATATATATATATATATATATATATATATATATATATATATATACACACAAAACATTTCAAGCAACGATATTATTTATCAAACATCGGCAATAATGATACATTGAATGGGTATACCAATACTGTTTAGTGTGCCCTCTCTCCCAAGCTGGCATATTTGATTTATTTGGAATCCACCCAACACCACCTTTGATTTATTGAAAAATATTAAAAATTTGCAGTGAGACCACACTGAAACTTGCAAAATTGGTTATTTTTGGAATCTTAAATATTTTTTATCCGGAAAACAAAGCATCCTGCTACTTAAAAATGTGTAACGACCTTTTTGTTGAAAATCACCTAAAGACTATGGAAAAAAAATTGTTTATCATAAATTCATCGACATTCATACGAATTTTCACCTTGAAATTTGTGTTTAGCGCATATATAAAATAATCCTTGTTTTATTCCATCTAAATAAGGCGAGATTTAGGAACCCTATTAGCCACTACACTATTGTGAGTGACGCTATCGAACCAACAGATTGACCATAGGAAATTGGTTGTGCGCATGCCTTTAAGTACGGGCTTTTCAAAAATATGTCTCCTTGCGCCCAATATGCACAAACGCACTTTTTGTCCTGGTTCCTCCATTTTTTATTTGAACTTCTTACACGAATTAAAAACCAAGTATGAATAGATAAAAACTCTTCTATCGCAATATTCTCCACGTTATCTAGAAATAGTAGGTTAAAAATTCAAATATTATTTATGGTTTTTAATGTAGATGTTACTGTTTTCGATTAACTGCCTACCAATAATTATTCGAATGGTATTAAGTCCGAGTGGGCGGAACAATGGCTATAAATTAACTTGCAGACGAGTTGGTCAAGTTTTAAAGCTGTTCAGTGACAGCTTGATTTAAAATTCAAAGATGAAAATTAAATAGATTTGTGGGAGATACTATGTAAGTTTTGTTTTTTTACAAAAAGAGTCAATTCACAGCAATTTTAAAGAAATATGGAGGAAAATATCCTGTAGAATATTGCGAAAAATTAGATTGGTCTATACCAAACTTACTAAAATGTTATAAGAAAGAAACGATTGCAAAGAAGGCATAGACGGCTATATTATTATATGAGGGTGGTTTGATAGGTCCGTGATTTCTCACAGGGTAGTGCTCCCACAGATTTGAACGTACACAAGTATCATCTTATACTAGTTTTAAGTCAGTCCGTTGCATATAAAATTTTTGGCAGTCTCTTAAATGAATGTGGCGGTGTACCTTCAAGATCATGGAGAAACGAGTTTCATGCCTTTATTAAGAACTATTCTTGCCAGAAAAAATGATCATAGAAAGTGAAGCAAAGCTAAAAAAAGTATTATGGGGAATGTATTCTATCGCATGGAATGGTTCAGAAGTGGTTTACTGAACTCGTTGTGGCGATACCAGCACACATTATGCTGAGCGTCTGGGACGTCCAAAAGAGGTCACTTCTCAAGGCACGATTGATAAAATTGGAATGTTGACTGTATTGAAATAAAAATATAATTTTGCCGTGAAAAAGTAGTTTCACAATAGAAATCCAAAAACCATAATATTTTTCTTTATTTTTAAGAAATTTTATTTTTATTTAATAATAAAAATGAAACTAAATCTCCTTCGAGTCACGTGACAACTAACACCAGTCAAAGCGAATGATGTGACTCCATGCTAACATCGGCACTGGCACTCCGTCCTGATACGGTTATTCTTTTGAGTCATTATTACTTTCAGTTCTATCACTTGAAGTAATCATAATCACTTCGACCTAATGACAAGTAAATGCATATTCAAAAGAACATGAAGTTTCACTTTTTTCATTTTGATCATTTGATAATTACTCTTAAGAATACAGCCAACGTCATCGCTTTCACGAACTTGACATATAAATTTTTTGGTTTGGTCACATTCGTGATCGCTGTCATGGGCTATGTTGTCTAGTTCATATTTTATAGTCATTTTCATGTAATTTCTTCGAAATGTGCTTACTTTTCCCTTTGAAAACGATTCTAAGAAATTTTCTCATGAAGGAAAGTGGATTTATTAAGACAAATAGTTCGAATTTGCCGAGAATTGATTGTTTTGTGGTGGCCAATTTCTTCACAACAAACAGTAACTTCTGCTCTGCTGAATTTAGAAATATGAAGGCCTCCACGTAAGTAATTTATCAAAAATTGTTATTTCCGCAACCGATAATGAATACATAATAGTAATAATCGGTATTTATAAGCTCAAAATTAAAATAAAACGAATAGTGCCGGGTTAGCTGAAGCCGCATTTTCCTAGTATTTTCCGAACGTCGAACGTGAATAAATGCCTTTTCAGGTGTTTTAATTGTAGTACTTGTACACTGAGACATGGCGCAACACTTAAAATAACTTAGAACTCATCTTATATCCTTGTTAGTTTACCAGTGTGACGTCACATCGGTCAAATGACAAATATTGGCGTTTTGGCGGAAAATTTGAAATGGAATTTAAAATTTATGAAGTACTAGTTGTTTAAAAAAAAATTCGGGCAGGCTTCGATCATACCCTATAGATCTGAACAACAATAGATTTGTTTGAAGGCTGTTTGTAGTCCGTGGGAGAGAGGCTTTTATGATGTTTAACAGACATAAACATGTTTACTTATCTTTTCTTTCAGTTTAATTGCTTGTCGTGACTCTTTTCGGTGTTTTTAAGGGTTGGAAATTACTATAAATGCAATTAATATTAACAAAAAGAGGATTTAGGACTATTTTTATTGGTAAATATTGTTAGATATTGTTTACATATTGAAAATAACAATGATAATAAATTAGGCAACCATAAATTCATACTTTAATGTATTCTAGAATTCACGTACCGAATATCACATGATACTCGTTTAAATAATGCAATTAGAAAAGGATAGCATAAAATCGGTATGTGTGTACCAAGAAATGAAATATCTACTGTTTAATAACGCTTTTTCAAATATAAATAAAAATATTACGTTATTCAGCGTTCAAACAACCGGGTCCTAGTTCTGATGTTATGCTAATTCTACAGGGGTATGTTCGAAGATTTTCGGCTACATAAGGTACATATGCATGGTTTTAAACACTCCCAACAATAGTCAACATCCTAATTCCTGATATGCACAATATTATTATTACGCTAAACTATTCTTCTGTATTATTTACTATTTTACTAAATTGGACATCTTTGTTGTTTATAAGATTTTTTTATATATTTCTTCTGTTGTGATTAATTGTATATACATGGAGATCAAAATTTAATTCTTTTTATTTTACTAGTTGTTATATTTATTTTATCAATAATATTGTAACGAACTTTATAGCGTTATACATTTCATAGTACTAGTTTGTGTTTATAGTTTGTAGGGTTTTAGGTTTATTTTATACGATTTCATAAATTATTTAATTAATTTTACTTTTGTTAATTTTCTCAGGAGACATCCGGAGGAAAGTCTGAAATTTTTTAGAAAATTCTATTTCCTTTTTTTTGAACATGGAACGCCTATTACAGAAGATCTGTAAATCGCCAGATTACCCTTTTTTTTTATTACACCATGTAGTATGATAACCCTTCTAGAAAGATCAGTAATCGTCTGGTATTCGGAAAAGAGATATATAAAGGGCTCAGAACGACTTTCGTGGACATTTTAGTTAGAGACATCGTCGAAGTAAGTTGAACTGTTTGACAAGTGTCAGCATTGAAGTTGACAATAAAGAGCTTTTGAAATAAGAGAGTGTGTTCAAAAATCGGCTGCCCGGAACGATATTATTAATTTATAAGGTCAAATTTAATTTAAATTTTATTAAAGTGGGATGGTCTTGGTTTAGTTTCTTATGCCTTAATTATTTATTATCAAAATGTTAAATCTTTTAATGCTAGAATATTAACAGTTTTGCTTGAATATTAAAGTATGGTAGATGAAATTTTATTTTTTATTTTGATTTAATAAAGGGAGATAAATGCATAGTATTAATTTTTTTATTGATTATTTTAGGAACTTTAACAAAAAGAGCTTAAATCCCTTTCTTGATTACCTGCAGCCATACCTGTTCCTACTCCTGTATCTTCTTTAGTTCATTTGTCTACTCTTATTACTGCTGGAGTATACTTATTAATTCAATTTAACACTTTATTTTCTTCACGTATAATAAATTTTTTATTATCTATTTCTTTCATAACAATATTTATAGCAGAATTAGGGGCTAATTTTGAGTATGATTTAAAAAAATTTTGGAGATCGCCGATTAAAGATATGTGAGATCAGTGTGACAATGTCGATTGAACGAGTATCTTATATTTTATATGTACCTTTGGGCATGATTAAGATTTCAGCAAGATAGGTTCCGTGTTTACTAATAGTGGAAACAAAAAAACTATTTTGTACGACCATGTCTCAGCGTGTTTAAACATATATCAGCGAATTTTTGCGATAGATATATTATTACACGTCGGAAACAAGACAACAATCAAATATGTGGTGTGGGCCCGAGAAAGCACTGAAGAAGGAAAAGATAGTTCCATGGACCGGTAAAATCATGGCATCGGTTTTTTTTGGGATTCAAACGGCATAATATTAATTGATTACCTACAAAAGGGAAAGACGAGATCTCAGGAGAATATTATACTTCACTGTTGAATTATTTCAGGGGCGTATCCAGCCTCTTTCTTTGTGGCTAGTGGTGATATCACAAGAGTACAGTATGGCAAGCGAAAGCATGTTGTAGAAGGGGGGACACCAGCTACATTCACGTTCTTAATGTTGCAAGCTGGGATGAGTCTATTGTTCTGGATTCAAAGCTCTTGTGAGGGAGGGCAATCACAAATGAAAGCGACTTGTCGACTGGGGGGATGCCAGTAGCATCACATTCCTAGTGCAAGAGGTAGCATCGCGTCTATTTTTCTGAATTCTATGCTCTTGGGGGCAGGGGGTAATCGCCCCTCCCTTGGATTTGCGCCTGATTATTTTGATGTAGTGATGATTAAAAGCGGCCACGTTTGATTAAAAAAGTGTTATTTTACCGGGTTAATGCAGCAGCCCATTCGAGTGCAATTGCAAAAGCAAAATTACAAGAATTACGTTACAAATTACTTCCTCATCCATGTTACTCGCCAAATTTAGCATCTAGTTCCTCAATATGAAGAACTGGCTTGAAGGATAAAAATTTATCCAACGATCAGATTGTTACTCAGATGAATGAGTCTTTTGAGGTGTTTGGTAAAGATTATTTTTCACAAGGAATAAAAAGCTTAAGTATCGTTTCAATGAGTGTATAGAATTGGAAGGAGATTATGTTGAATAATAACTAGATATGTCCTTTTAAAAATTGTTTATTGTATTTAAAAGTCTACCAAACCGCTCTCGTATTCAACTTGTTTTTGTATCATTGTACGAGTTTTATTTTGGCGTTGATATCAAGGTTTGCTTGATTTATGTGGAGACTCATAGTCATTATGAATGTTTTCAATTTATAAATAAAATAAATATTGGAAATCGTAATTCGTAGATTTATGAAATCTACCTGAGATGTAGATAACAACAAACAACATCAGTTATAAATAAAACTGTGAAGATTATGCGGCGCCGCTGACCTCCATCAACACTATTCAATAATTCTTGTCAAGAAACCAGACCACTAAAATTAAAATAAACTTTGCGAGACGCCATGCACGCTGTTTTATCAAAACATCAGCAGGTGTTGAAATGACGTAATCAATTTGCGGGACGAAAATAATAAAAATAATGAATATTAAATTACGCCTCCGCCATTTTGTTCATTTGCATATTAATTTTATAGCCACATTGTTTTGTTCAAGATAGTATCTTGCTGCTGCTAGTAATTTATAGATATAGAACATATTATACAGAAAAATGAGAGTAGTAACAAGAGCTTAAATCGGTTTCAAATTGGATCAGTTAAATCAAATTATATATATATATATATATATATATATATATATATATATATATATATATATATATATATATACCTTGGTTCTGCCTGGTTGGCTTCCTCGCTTTTCCAGTTTTCCATGTATCTGAGATGTTTTGTGCATCATCTTTCTTGTTAAGGTTTTCAGTTCTTTCTATTTCGAGAGCTGCTCCTTAGTGTTCTATGGGTGCGATACACAAATTATTGGGCAATCCCCAAGACAAAATACCATTGGAAAATCAGGGAGCGTACAGAATTCCATGTAGAGCTTGTGAAATAAAATACATCGGCCAAACAAACAGATGAATCTCTACCAGAGTCCAAGAACATAAAAATAGCATAAAGAATAACCAAACCACATCAGCTTTATTCCAACATCATCAGGAGTCAGGACATACTATAAATTTCCAGGAAACCAAACAAATCGTACCCATAAAACACTATAGAACGCGCATCATCAGAGAAGTTCTCAAAATAGAAACTGAAAACCTTAAGAAGAAAGATGATGCACAAAACATCTCAGGTACATGGAAAACTGTAATTAAAATCCAACCAGAAACAACACACCAGCGAAACAGGACAGGGAGCCGAAAGGAGGCACAGACCCAGGGAGGTGAGAATGCCAACCAGGCAGAACTAAGGTATAACCTACGCAAGCCAAACTATATATCTATATATATATATATATATATATATATATATATATATATATATATATATATATATATATATATATTTATTTATTTATTTATTTATTTATTTCCTTGAAGAGTCCAGAAAATATTGACAAATTAATACAGAGACGTTTTGATACAAAATTGTTTACAGTACTTTTAGAATGATGTTTCCAAGTTAAAATAGATTGTGGAACACTTTTAATTTGGCAAATGAATGATCGGTCACCCATGCCAATTTTTTTACAAACATACTGAGTTCATTGAGTTAAAAATATTCAGCACGTTATTCTCTTCCGACTTCTCAATATATTCAGAATACTAGTCACCTGTCGCGGCTTCGCCCCCGGTGTTTTGAGAGGCTAATACATTATGTGGTAATAATTAATTTACTTTTTTTTGCAAATAACATATATACTAATAAAATTTGAACAGAGAAAGAAAGAGAATTTAGTTTTATGCCCATCGGTATCCATGACCATTTGGTGAAATAAAGGAGAGTTGTTTAGGTCTAATTGACAATTTAACGAAGAATCGGTATTTTTAAATTTATTTATTTCTAGGGATTCCCACAAATCTAATTTAGTGCCTTTATTTTCTGTATGTAAAATTTGGAAATTTTGATCAAAATTGTGATTAGATTGTCGTAAGTGATTTGAATAATGAGAATCTGTTTTTTCTTTAATAAAACGACTAAAGTGTGTACCTTTATTGTTGAAAAACTTTTGCCTGGCTGTCCTATATAAAACTTTGGGCAATCTTTACATTTTATTTTATATACACCAGATTTATTTTCCTTTTTAATTTTTGTTTTATTGTTTTTTATAATATTACCAGTTGAATTATTGGTTTAAAATGCCATACTAGTATTGATCTTTTTGAGAAATGTTTGCGATGCAATTACTTGCTTGACCAAAATATGTAATATTATAAAAAAAAATTTTATTACATCTATTGCCTCTTAATGTTAATAAACAATAATGCACTATTTTTTGAAAAAAAAAACTGCCTCAGCTTCTATTAAATGTCGAGTTTATATATATTTTTAAATGTGCCTTTTCCCCCAGATTTCCAATGCCACCAATTTAAAATTCGTAGCTTTTGAAACAACCGCATTATATCTAATTTGTTTATGAGCTAAAAAGAGGTGGCTGCTTTGTTGAACTTTTTACACAATTTATCTTACCAAACTTCGTAACCTTTTTTAGGGAACATTAGTGCAAATCTTTCGAAACAAAATAATCCCTCTTTCGTATTTATTACGATTTACCAAAAAGTTTTTCCACGCCATAAAAAATAACAACTTTTTATCTCAGCGGGAAAAACAATTGCAATTGTGCAAAAACTATTGTAATGTTAATTACGTATTATTTACAGGTACGCTAACGATTTCAATAATTTTTTGAAAAGTTATTAATCAATAACGAAACCCACAAATTTTTTAAATTTTTTAAAAAATATCTCGTGATAAATAATAAAGCATTTCAAAGATTTTTTATGACTATGGATTGGCACGTTTTTAAGTAAAAACAGTAGTTTTCGGATAAAATAAAGAAAACGGATTTTCTGCTGTTAATTGTTGATAAAAAAATATTGTAACTCCTTTTAATAGTTGTTGATCATCGTATGTGACAGTATGTAAGTCGTGAGTCTATTAAAATAATTTTAATTTTCCTTTTGTTTTTCATAGAGGGGGCCACTTAGTTTTGCCGAATTAAAAACTGAAAAAAACTTTCCTAGTTCCAATAAAACATAAGAATTACTACTACGGAACTAAAATATGTTGATTCTGGAAATTGTGTTGTTATGTTAAATATTTATGTGATATTGTAGCATGGAAAATTTAGATTAGAATGGTACAGAGGGAGATAGTAGATTCATGTTTATAAATAAGTTAAAATGATGTTAAGATGTAAAATGTTCAGCTTTTTGAAACTCTTCTTGTTAATGGAATCTAAGGTCTATCCATCTATAGGACTTGATTCTGGGCCATTTCAAGTATATTGTTACCGGAGTTTTACTCTACGTCCATCATAAAAATTCTGTTTATTCAGGCATTGATCATCTCATAAAACAGGAACTAAAACTGGGATGTCACCTCAATGTAAGATCATCAAAATTTCTTCAAAATTACTCAATTGAAAACGGGAAAAAATAAAAACTAAACACGAGCGATAAAATGCGGTACCTTTTACATAAAAACTCACTTAAATAAAGGCATTGATTTCTCCAAAATGGAAAATCCCAAAAGAAGGTTCCTTGTGGCTTTGATAGCACATATCAAAATGAAATCGAAAAATCTAGAACACGACCCTCTCCCGAATTATTACTTCTGCCATACTTTCTTTCGAATTTCGTTTATCTAGGAAGGACAGTTGATCATTTACCTCTTTTTCTATGGTAAACATAATTGTAGGTCGAATGTTTTTAGATGTTTCAAGAAGTCATTAAGTTCTTGATCATTGCCCTTCCATACGGTGAAGGTATCATCGACGTATCTCAACCAGACTTTCGGTTTCACTGTTGCTCTTCCTATGGCATGAGTTTCGAACCATTCCATATATATATATATATATATATATATATATATAATATATATATATATATATATATATATATATATATATATATATTGGCGACTACTGGAGAGAGTGAAGAATCAATCGGAAGTCTGTCATCCTTTACTTGAAAGTAAGTACTACGTAGGCAACACTCCAGAAGGTCCATCACCCCGGCCAGTGGTAACGTGGTTCGATCTGATAATGATGTATCATTTGAAAATCTAGTTTTGATTATGTCTAGTGATTCCCCTAATGGCACATTAGTATACAGTCTTTCCACATCAAAACTTATTAATCTATCGTCTAACGCTAGATTAATACTACTAATAATGTTCACGAAATGTGTGGAATTTTTAATATATGTGTTCATCCTACCTTCTAAAGTATGATTTTTAAAAGAAACTTCGCCAGTGCATTTGTTGGGGATCTTCTAGAGCTGATTATTGGTCTCAATGGTATGTTCGTTTTATAAATTTTCAGTAGTACGTAAAGATGTGGTGGCTTACTGTGGCGTGGTGTGAGCGCCGATCGTAAGTTCTCAGATATATAATCTCAGTATTTCCTTAGTGTACCTGACAACCTACGATCGGCGCTTTACAACGTTCCATGTGTGAAATGTGTATTGGAGAAACCAAGCATCCGCTAGAAATTAGAATTAAGGAACATAAAACTTATACACAAGAAGGGAAAACGTGGAGATTAGGTATTGCAGAATACGCCTGGGATAAGCAATACCATAGACAATAGTCTGAGCTGCGGCAATATATATAGAACCTAACATGAAAAAAAAATTATAGAAGCAGGTTACATTAAAAATAATAATGGTATATTCAGTAAACCCAGTGTTGAGATACCGAATCTTTGCTAACTACTACTTCGTAACATCAAATCATTGAAGTGTATTCAGTGAAGCGAAACTTTATACTTCAATGGACACAGTCCCTATAAAAGCTCGTAACCTTAAGACAAAACATTTAGTTTATACTTGATAACGATCAGAGATACAACTTAATCGAAACGTCGTAAAAACAAACAAAAATAAAGACAATGCAAGTCCGACAACTAGATTTTAGTCACTCTTCAACATTGTCTAAAACCTTCAAACAAACGTAAGAATAGTTGTGTCCCAAAAATAAATAAGATTTTCTATTTTTGCTGGTTTAGTAATCAAAGAGAATATATTTTTTATCCTTATGTTTTAATGGTTCAAAACTAGCTTGATTTATTGTTGCATTTATTAGATTATGTGTTTGAATTAGGGGGTAAATATTTGTACTAAATAAAAGTAGATATATTATTTAATATTAATAAATAAATAATATTTTATTTTTTGTTTTCAGGTAAGGAATTGTAACCAAATATGAATAAGTGTAGCAGATTTAACCGAATAATCTAAATCAACATCACTGTAAGTTTCTATTTATATTTAGACTATTATATTCTTTTATTTGATTAGGACCCAAAAATTGTTAAAGTAAAGCAAAACATAAAAAGAGCGGTAAATATGTCTATGTCAGTTAATATTACAACAAATATGGTTGTTAACAATGTAGAAGACAACAATTAACACGTATAACCACACATTCTTTCATGTAGATATCATAATGTGAGGTGTAGGTATTTGTTATGAGGTTTATTAACCTGACGGATGAATATTAAATGATTATGCCGTTTGAATTGGTAATGTAATGTGGTGTATATATTATGTGATTTAAAAGTACAGTATTACTTTTCGTTTTTCCTCAGAAAATTGAATACATGTTCAGGATCATTTAAAATTCTACTAAAACTTTTAAATAAAGGGTGTTTTTATAGAGGTATAGAACTTTAAGTTGGCAACACTTTTTTAACTGGCGGCCATTTTGTCAGCTGTCAAGTGATATATGATTAGTTTGGTTTGGCATTTCAACATGAATAGACTGACGCCTGAACAACGCTTCCAAATTGTGCAAATTTATTTTGAAAATCATGGTTCTGTTCGAAATACGTATCGCGCACTACGTCCATTTTACGGTCAACATAATCGTCCATCAGAGCTATTAATTCGATTAACTATGGAACGTTTTCGCACTACGTTTACTCTAAATGATAATACGCATCCACAGAGACGTCGTACAGTGCGTACAGAAGAAGTCATTGCTGCTGTAGAGCGTAGCGTAGAGGAAGACCTGAATCAGTCTATCCGCCATCGTGCACAGGAATTGGATATGTGTCCATTCACTTTATGGAAAATTTTGCGGAAAGATCTTGGTTTGCGTGCTTACAAAATCCAACTCGTGCAAGAATTGAAGCCACACGATCACCTAGCAAGGCCTAGATTCGATGAATAGGCCCAAAACAGATTGCCGTTGATCCCGATTTTCATAAGCGAATTTTGTTTAGCGATGAAGCTCACTTTTGTTTGAATGGATACGTCAATAAACAAAACTGCCGTATTTGGAGTGATGATAATCCTCAAGTGTATGTTGAGACACCGTTACATCCAGAAAAACTGACTGTTTGGTGTGCTTTATGGGCTGGTGGAATCATTGGTCCGTACTTCTTTAAAAACGATGCTGGTCAGAACGTTACAGTCAATGGTGACCGCTGTAGAGCCATGATTACTGACTTTTTCGTTCATCAATTGAACAACCATGATGTGCAGGAGCTGTGGTTTCAACAAGACGGCGCAACATGTCACACAGCTCGTGCCACAATTGATTTATTGAAGGAAACGTTTGGTAACCGCATAGTTTCGCGTTTGGGACCCGTGAATTGGCCTCCAAGATCGTGCGACTTAACGCCGCTAGACTATTTTCTGTGGGAATATGTGAAGTTGCTAGTCTACGCCAATAAGCCCGAAACAATTGATCACTTGGAAGACAACATTCGTCGCGTTATTGCCGATATACAGCCACAAATGTTGGAAAAAGTCATCGAAAATTGGACCTCCAGATTAGACTACGTCCGAGCCAGCCGTGGCGGTCATATGCCAGAAGTCATATTTAAATTATAATGCCAGAAGGTTATGTTTCGAATAAAGTAAATTTCATGTCAATTTAAAAAATTCATCTTTGTTTTATTCCGTTTAAAAGTTCTATACCTCTATAAAAAAACACCCTTTATATACATAGACCACAACAACAATTGTTCTGATATATTATTTTTTCGAATGTTTGAAAAAAGTGTGCAAAATTTATTAGCATTTTATCCATATCAAATCTAGTTATAAAGTGACACCGATTTTGTTTAACCACTGTTTTTTATCAATTTTTCACATTCGCATACTATTTTTTCAGTCTTTTGTTCCAAAAATTTAGGACTATAATTATACATTGTTGTCCCCGGGAGAAGGACGTTTAGACTACTTTACGGTTATAAAAATATTTGTATTTAAATAAAATACATGGGTAAGCTAATAATATGCAATTTTCCTTTCTGTAAAATAATGCCGAAAATTTTCATAAACGACGTAAAATGTCGAGAAGAATATTTATTTCTTCAATAATTTTTCTTTTCAGTTTCTGGATACTTTTTAATTTATACTTGAAAAAAATAATTATAAGTTATTAAGTCCGGTGATCTTGGTGATCGAATGATACCTCCTCGTTTGAAAATAATGCGGTCCAGGAAATAAAACAATCCTTGTAGGGAATTTATTGATGCTCTCGTTGTGTAGTGAGGTAGAACCATGTTTGTTTGTTCTGTGGAACTCACAAATTGATTCATCTTATCAGTATAGTGCACAGAATTAATTGTAACCGCATTCTCATTTCCATCTTCTATAAAGTAGGGACTGATAATTCTCATTGAAGTCATCGCATACTATTCTGTCACTTTCGAGCTCTCGTTGTGTAATGATTTTCGTGGAGCTCCTGTGAATTTTTTGAACTCCAATTGCGGCAGTTTGATTTATTGATGTAGTTGGACAAATGAGAGTACACCTCGTTGGACATCCACAAATTCTCAGGAAGAGTTTCATCAAAATCTAAGCATTTAGGGAAGTCTGTTAGTTTCAATACTTGGAATATCTGATTTTTTTATAGATGAAGATTGAGATCCTTGTCAGCGTCTGTGTTCTTTAGAACTGAACGTTTTGGACTGTATTCTTCAAGATACTTTAACGTGATCAATGTTCTCAGGTGTTCTTTCCCTTTTTTTTGCCTTTATTGTTAACTGAACCCATTTGTTCAAATTTACGTATCCATTCCTTCATGGCATGAGAGGAATTTGGAGATTAATTTCGAAATACAGTTTTACAGCAACTACATTATTTTCGTAGTACGGTTTAATCACAAAAGCGCCTTGCTCACCAAACTATTGTCCCATGATCACCAAATGACACTCAATGACAGATAATTTTACAATAATGAATAATCCATAACCAGCAGTACATAGTTATGAAATAACATTTTCATAAAATTTTTATATAAAAAAAACACTCCAAAAAGTGCGTTAAAAAGTGAAAAATAAGTATAAATTTTTATATGAAATTGAAATTTTTGAAGTCGGCTCCAAACTAATACCTGACAAAATGTAATTCGCATAAACAGATTAAAAATACTTTATTTGTAATTGCTTTCTTACCATAATTTGTATATATTAGTAGTTATTTATTTCATTTACCAATAATTTGATGCCGACTTCAAAAATTTCAATTTCATATAAAAATTGATAGTTATTTTTCACTTTTTAGCACAGTTTTAGAAGTTGGTTCAATTTTTTTTTATAAAAATTGTATTTAGTTTTAAATTTATTATGATATCCATATATTATTTGAACTAAGTACTAATCGAGATTAGTGTACCTCGCAATAACTCCAAGGTGGCAAAAAAGTATCCATTTTATCCAAAGTTGTAAATCACCCTAAAATGAACCACTAAAAATTCTTAGAGTTCTCCAAATACCAGTGGAATTGTGTCAAACAAATATTTAATCGGTCATAGTAAATCCACTATTTTAAATTTCTAATTAATTTTAGATTGATAATATAGGCTCCAAAACCTTCCAGTATCGATATTTAAATAATTTGAGAAGTAAATTTCTTAGCCCGATATATTTTATACTGCATATTGAGTTTCTATACGCCCCAAGAACCCCGCAATATCAGTTTTAGACAAAATCGGAAAATGTAAAATTTTCAGTTCCTGATATTGTATCTTATCCACCTAATAGTTGTAAAAAATTATCTTCATATTCGTAATACACGACCCCGAAAACCCCCTAATACTAAATCTAAAAAAATGCGAATAAGGTAAAATTTTCAATCCACCATATTTGATCCGCCATATTGTATTTCAAAAAAATAATTTTAGCGTCTTAATCTAATCTAAATCAAACCCTTCAAAGCCCCCTTGGATGAAATCCGGAAATTTAAAATCTCTAGACCGTCATATTGCATCTGACATATTAGATTTTTTTAAAATAATTTTAGATTCGCTATTTACATCCTCAAAAATGATTCAGTTCGACCTTTGAACAAAATCGAAAAATGTAAAATTTTTAGAACACCATATTGAATCCGCCAGATTGAGTTTTTCAAAAAATATTTTAAATTCGTAATTAACACTAACAAAAATACCCCAATACTGATTTTAGACAAAATCGAGAGATCTAGAATCTTTAATCCGCCGTGTTGGGTCCGTCATATTTATTTTTTTTTTAAATAATTTGAGATTCGTAATTTGCGATTCCAAAAACTCCCCCATATCAATTTTGAAAAAATCGAATAAATTTTTTTTTCTGCCATATTGGATACGCCATATTATATTTTTTAAAAATAATTTCAGATTCGTTATGTGCGACCTCAAAAACTCCCTATATCAATTTTTGAGAAAATCGAACAAAATTGATTTTTTCATCCGCCACAATGAATTTTTTAAAAATATTTTGGATTCGGTATGTGCGACCTCGAAAACTCCCCCACATCAATTTTGGAGAAAATCGGACAAAATTAAATTTTTTTTCCGCATATTGGATCCGCCACATTGAATTTTTTAAAAATAATTCTTCCATACCAACTTTCGAGAAAATAGGATAATATTAATTTTTTTGGCCGCCATATTGTTAGCGCCAGCTCGGATTTTACTGCACCAATTTCGTCCAAAAAAATATGGCACCACCGCAGCAACTCCCTGAACATGACGTAAAAAAAATCATTCAAATCGGTGCCGCCATTCCGGAATAATTGGTGTACATACATAAAAAAAAATACATAATCGACGAATTGAGAACCTCCTTCTTTTAGAAGTCGGTTAAAAATTGCCTTCTCTCGATGACTATCTTGTATATTTAGATGATTTAAAAAGCAATATTATCCACCTAATTAATTAAGCGCATCGATATGCTATTATAAAGCTATGATCACATATTAAATTTTTCAAATAAAAAAAATTGAAAAGTACAAAAAAAAATAAGTGGAGTGGAGGGGTGGGGGACAGGGAGGGAGAGAACGGCTATAAAGTAGTGTAAGTGTTATAAAAGTGACGTCACTTGTAAACATCGCTTCTGAATTTTTATGTCATCAACATTATGGCAACCTAGACACTTCTATCGGAATAAATTTGGAAGCTTTTCATAAATTTCGTCAAAATAAATTTAATCCATCATTTAGCTCAAAGCTATAGCAGTAATTAATACGCGGGTGGTATTAACATCACGCTTACAACACCGCATGAAGTACATTTAATTTTATTGGTGATTCCCCAGCTGTTCGAGGGCTCCGTTTGTTTCTAGCGTAGTTACTTCAACAAGTGTTGGTTGACGAAGAAAATAAATTTGCTTTTAGTACAAGGGAACTAGCGCAAAAGTGTTTGATGGAAATATTTGATGATTATTCGGATTATTGGACATACTGAATTTTGAGCTGTTTTTTTGTATACCCCTTGAAATGAATTAAGAAGTATGTTTTATTTACGAGGGTGGTTCGATAAGCTCTCGGCCTGAAACAGAGAGGGCGCTAGTAGGACCAAATAACTATAATATTTTGTAAGCATTAACCTTGAGATGACGCTCTGCAAAGTTTCAGATGTTTGCGTTCAGTTGCTTGTTTGTGGCGAGCGAGTGAACGCATAAGGTTCGATATTTTGTGAAAGATAGATAAAATTGAAGTTCGAGCGGTTATAAAGTACTTTGTTTTAAAAGGCTTAACTCCTACGAACATTAAAAACGAGTTAGATTCTACTTTACAGGATTTTTCTCATTCGTTTTCGACAGTAAAAAAATGGGCTACTCAATTTAATCGTGGTCGTACATCAGTTCAATATGTTGAGTGCTCGGAACGCCCAAAAACCGCTACAACTGACGAAATTGTCACAAAAATTCACAATGTCATACTTCATGACCGCCGACTGAAAGTACGAGAGGTTGCTGGTATAGCAAGCATCTCGATAGATCGTGTCCACTAGTTTTTACATGATGATCTTGGCATGAAAAAGCTTTCTGCGCGATGGGTGCCGCGTTTGTTAACAGTCGACCAAAAACGCCTTCGAATAAACAATTCGCAAGAGTGTTTAGACTTATTTAGATGCAATCCTGCTGAGTTTCTTCGACGTTTTATAACTGTAGATGAAACATGGATTCACCATTACATGCCAGACACAAAGCAGTAGTCTAAATAGTGGGTGGGGGCAGGCTAAAGTGCACCAAAAAAAAATAAAAACGATTCCGTCTGCAGAAAAAGTCCTGGCAACAGTTTTTTGGGATTCACATGGTGTGGTGCTTATAGACCATTTAGAACAAGGCAAGACTATCACCGGGGAGTATTATGCTTCACTACTGGACCATTTGCAGCATGTGATTAAGGCTAAACGTCACATCTTGCCAAAAAAAAGTGCCTTTTCATCAGGATAACGCGCCTGCACACAAATTTATGGTTGTTGCTGCAAAACTCCATGACCTACGTTTCGAAGTGCTTCCACATGCGCCATATTTGCCGGATCTGGCTCCCAGCGATTATTTTCTCTTCCCAAAATTGAAAAAATGGGTCGCTGGACGAAAATTCTCTTCAAATAACGAGGTCAGAGCAGAGACAACCGCTTATTTTGCAGACTTGGACAGATCGCATTATACTACGGGTATTAAAATGTTAGAACATCGTTGATCTAAATGTATTGAGGGACAAGGGGACTGTGTTGAAAAATAAATAAAAACAATTTCAAAAATCTTTTGTTTTCTTTATCAGGCCGAGAACTTACCGAACCATCCTCGTATACCTTATCATGAATGGTGCTTTACGAAGTCAACGTTGAGTCAATAATATAATTGCAATATCGTGAAGAATCGTTCCATATTTTAATCACTCGGAAACTGTTTGTGATCAGTTTCCCAAACTACAAGAACAACTAAATTTTCCAGAATTAAAATTTATTCAGGAAATCCAAATAGGCTGAAATTCCACATTTTATATAACACCTAACAATATTCACCACTTTGCTCACAATCTTTTTTTGGAGAATCTACTAAGTGTTCATCGGAAAAGGTTCTAGCTCTGTAAAAGTGTCAAAATCATCTTTTATTTAAATAAAATAACATTTGTTTCTCAACAAATACAATGTGAACTTAAGCAATTTCAAAATTTACTAAATCAATTTTATTCGGTCGATTTTTACTCCATAAATATGAATCAAAACATGAAAGATGAAGTACGATATATCAGAAATGACTGGATTTCAGAGACTAACTTTTTGAACATTTTTATAGAAAGCTGTAATGGGATAGTTAATGTTCCTGACAATTTATAATATTGTTGGTAATGGATTTCCTAAAAGAACTATTTATAATTTTTTTCCCATAAAATTAAAGAAAGGGGTAGTTATCCCCCTGATAAATTTCACTGTGATAAAAACCGATACACTTCAACTTGAATAATTAAATTTATGTACAACAAACAACTTTTATACGTTCATTGAATGAAAACTCCGAATAAAATAATGTGTTCACCCATATAAAATAATGTAAAGCAGATCTTACTGAGAGAATGATTATTTTCCTAAATTTAACCGATTTTCATAAGAAATTAGTTTGTTAAAGAAAATTCATTTTTAGGGATCAACTTTAGAGGTAGTTTTCACCCTCGATCAATGCAGTTCAGAATGTAAAAAAAAAATATGTTTCGAACATTCTTCAGTGTGTAACAACAAACCACAGAATGAGCGATATCAGAGACTGGCTTTTTTTATAAAGCTGTAGGGGAGGTGTTTAACCCTCCGAAATGGCGGATTTTCTCAACATACCTAATGTTCATGATGGTAATGATAGCGAATTTCTTAGAAAAAAAGTATACTTTTCATTTCTTGTCATAAAATTTTTAAAAGTAGTTAACCCGGTGACAAATTTTATTGTTAAAAAAACTGATACCCGTTAACTTAAATTTTCAAATTCATGTGCAGCTAACGAATTTTTACCAAATTAAGTAAATTTATTCATTTCATCCCTATAAAATTACAAAGTAAGCCCTGACTGTGAAAATTACATTAGTCCCTTTTTGTAAACTTAATCATACGTAAGTGATTTTACACGAAAAAATCAGCCTTAAAATTAAAACTGCAAAAACGTTTTTAGTTGAAATTTGGGAGTAGTTATCGCCCTTTAGAAATGCAATTTAGAAAAACATTTTTCCAGCATAAGTTCAATGGTGGTGCTCGAAGCACATTTTCATGTTCTTTAGCCCATTCGTCTATCACATGTTTCTTAAACTGTCTTTCTTTCTCGTTCGCAATTTTTATAAGTTCCTTCTTTAGCAGTTCGTAATGGGAATATGTTTTTTTGATAACCAATCTGTAATATCACTTTTTTCAATTATGTTATTGGAAACTTTTCCACCAGTCTAGACCGATAACTAGCGTTATCCAAAACTATAACAGACTTCTCCGGAATTAACTGTATCATTTGAGAAAAATATTTTTGAAAGATATCCTCCGTCATTTATTCATGGTAATCTTTAGCAGATTTTTATTCGAACTGCAGCAAAACTCCTATAATTCCATTAACACCCGAGTAGGGGTTTTAAACCTGTCGATAACCCTTCTAAGAGTGCTTCACGAAAAATTGTCATATTCTTATCATTATACATTTTTTGTACTGTCCTTCACTGAGACAGATTACATCCAGATAAAAAATGATTTTGCCTTCTGTGGTATTTTCTAATATCCCGCAAATACTGTCTTCTCTAAAATAGTATTTCCTATATGTCATCTCCATTTTGACTTTCCCTAAGAGAAATTCATTTTTGTCAGCACTTTCTACAGATTGGTTTTTCTCATGCCAGGCACATTCTCGTCTTGTTTCACAACTTTCAAAACTTTATCGGGACTTGCCATTTATCTTCCTGGATATAATTCGTGAACGTGTCTCAGTATGTTTTTGAAACATTTGTATAATTATTTTCTTCTCGGAGTCGGTTTAGACTCGCACACAGTTCCACTTTTCCTTTCCTTAATTCGCTTGTAAGTTGTAGATTCGCTAAGTCCCATTATGTCAACACATTTCGAAACCAGACTTCGCACCCTCATCAAGATTTTTGGTTGAAAAAGTAAATTATGCACATTTGAAAGCATTGTCTTGGATTTTAAATCCAAAACACCACCAGACAAAATTTTGGAGTAAAAGTAGATATTTTCAACAACTAGCACTGAAAGTTGTAAGACAATAACAGAGCAAGGCCTTACATTTATACACATCTGAATTAGACGTTTAAATGTCATTACTGTTAATTGTCCAATTAAAGCTAACTATCTCTTAAGTATACTACTCTCTCCTCAGATACATACTTAAGACATATAGAATATCTACTCCTTGCTTTATCCGAATTCGGAAAGCCGAATTATTTATAAATGTTGTTCCGAGAATTGCTATGCCTTTGGTTTATGGCTCTTCACAGGTGTGTATATAATTGTCATACTTTAACAATGAAGAACAAACGACAGCTTTGTTGGTTTTATGTAGTAGGTTTTACCGTAAAGAGTATATTAAATAAAAAACGAAAACTTGGATAATTGGAGCGTATTACCTTGTATAAAAAATGGTTAGGATTTGAACTTCTAGAAAATCTATAGTTCCAACATATTAGCGGATGATACAGAAATTTTACTCAAATCTCTTCGTAACACTTTGAAATATGTTAAACAAAATAGAAGTAGTCATTTTCAAAGGAAAAATTTATTTTCAGCAGCCCATTTCCATATGGCAGACACACTCGAAACTTTCTTCTCGCTGGTCTCTACAGATTTTCTGACGCAATTTCATTTCACACATTCACTTCTTTTCTTCTCTAAAATTTTTGTCCATAATCCAAAAATTTTGGAATTATTTTCAACTTCCTCTATTTTCTTCCGACCACTCCATATTCACTTATGAACAACTTTTAATCAATGCCAAGTGCTAAATAAATTTCTTGTCGATAACAGAAAAATAAGGAAGTCTTGAGTCTTCAGTCTCGCTACAAAGTAATTTTTTTCCAAAAAACGTGTCATAAACCCGTCCCACTAGATAAAAAAATCCTTTAAGTTCTCACCAAAAAACCGACAGAAAATGGCCGCTGTGAGTATCGGTCGAGCTACTCGAAAACAGTAGAACTTCTTGTGACCCAACTACATTTATTAGCTCCTTTGAAACCTGCCGAGAATGGCCCTAGATAACAATACAAATCGGCAAGTTTCAAAGGAGTCTCGCTGTAAGTGCGCAGCATACTCGTCACGGGCTCGTCACGCCATATTTATACGCACCTTAATAGCCTATTTTTCCCTTTTTCTATGAAATTATTACATCCATTATTAAAACTTAATAATTATTACTTAATAAAAAAATATTAATAAAATTTAATAAATCAATAAACTAATTACATATTTTTAAAATTTTATCTTGACAGTTTCATTTATGTGTTTTGCGGTTGCAAGTAATATGTTTGTATTTTTCTTGAACTTTTGCGGTCTAATTATATCAAATAATAACAAGCTTATCTGAATTTAAGATTAAAATTTGTAACCGTGAGAATTTTGATTAACTTTATCTATTTATAAAATTTATAAATAGACTTATAACAACAAACTATTGGTCTAATCATTAAGGTTATGCGATTTTTAACCGCTAAAATATATTAAATTTAAATTTTTATGGCAAAAACAGGGTTATGTAATATCTGAAAATAGTCTCGCACAATATACAATACACAATGAATAAGCGATAACACCTTTTTCACACTAGTTTAAGATGCTAGTTAAAAAATTCAACAAAATACCCACACGTAGCACATACAAAACTAAATCTTGTTATCTTCGGAACAAATGAGCTTATAATAACATATTGTTTTCTGATTTCCTCACAATAAGAAACGTAGAGTTTTTGTGTTATTTGTGTTTCTATTTTTTCTTAAGTTAATTTATTACATGCCTTGTAATTAAAACAACGTTAATTAATTACACTTGTATGTATATAATGTCAATGGTGTAAACCAAGAGGTCAAAGGCCTCAAGCCATCTTCTCTTACAAAAAAAAAAAACATTAAATTCTCTCTGTTGGAATAAATCAGTAGTGGCGCGCGCCAGTGACTAGGGGTAAACTTCAAATTTTGAAAGTAGGTTTACTTTTTATTTCAAATATTTGTTCGTCAGGGACGCACACTGATCTAATTTGATCGATATTCGGATAATATCAAGGTCATTGTTTAGATTAAGTAAAATCTAGGAAAGTTAAGTTTTTTCTTGAAAATTCTTTAACATACTCCCAATTTCGAAGTCGTAGTTCATTACTTAAAAGTAGAGCTGCGTTGATTTTAATCAAATGATTAAAATCACGATTTAAATCACTTGATTTTTTTCAATAAAAACCATTGTCGTAGTAATGCCCCTAATGTTAAGGGCATATAACTAACGAACTATTTGCGACCACCGTCAAAATATTAGGAGGTTTCGTCCCAGCATCGGTGGGGACTCATCAGTGGGATCCACCAATGCCTTTCCTAGACATCCTTGTCATGCTTTCCACAACTTGGAACTCCTACTAAAGTCAGATTTGTCGGAGAACAACGGTGGGATGTTCTTATCACAACATGCCCTCCCTAAGGCATTTGCTTGTTCGACTTTGACTATCGTAGAAAGTCCGAGCTGTGGAAGCACAGACTTGATAAGAGGACTGTGTAACGGACACCCTAAGTGACCTTTCCAAGGTAGGGTACCGCTTTAGCACAAAGCCACGAATTGACGTCCTTACGTCGCATCGACCCTGCTCGGGCTCCATGTCGTAGTAATGCCCCTGATGTTAAGGGCACATAACTAACGAACTATTTCGACCACCGTCAAAATGTTAGGATGTTTCGTCCCGGCATCGATGGTGGACTCATCAGTGGGATCCATCGATGCCTTTCCCAGACATTCTTGTCATGCTTTCCACAACTTAGAACTCCTACTTAAGCCAAATTTGTCGGAGAATAACGGTGGGATGTTCTTACCACAACACCATATTTTAAATAAAAAAATATTTATTATAATGTTTCAAACAACTTGCGAAAAGAGATTCACAAGCGACTTAATTGGTAAAATTCAAAACTTAAGAATATAAAAAAAGATAGATTTTTACATGAACTTGTCTAAATTGTTATACACCTTTAAATAAAATAATTTAGTTTCTAAAGTATTTAAACTCACAGGAGTTAAAAAATATAAATATGAAATACAACTTGAAATCATAATCATTGAGTTTTCATTGAAAATTTGAATAGAAATACCATTTTTCCACCTTTTCCAATCCCTAATCTACAGGGTGTCCGGGAAAATGTGGGAAATCTCCAGGATATGAAAAAAAAATGTGAAAGGAATACTACAAGTTCATATAAACTTTCTTCGTATAGGCCTCCTCTTCGGAGATATTGGCTCCCAAAGAATTGCAATGGAATCAAGTTTTTTACACATAATTATTGAACCATCAGATATATTTCAATTTTTTTAATATGATGTATACCAGGTAAGACTCTTCAAATTACCATCCAGGAAAGTGTTGGGAATTAGTCACAGCTGTGACTCTCATAACCTTATTCTTTTTACACCCTGTATGATAACAAGTTTAAACAACGTTTTTTACACACCTTTAACTATTGATTAAAAATTAAGTACTTTATTTATGTCGCTAATCCTAACCGTTTTCGAAAAAACGTCATTTTATTTACACTGTTAGTCCCCTAACGTATGTCGGAGAAAAAAGTATTTTCCCTTGTCACCATAGTTTCAATAAAAAGTTAAACATTCTGCTTAGTTAGAAACTTCGTAAGAGAGTTCAACATGGGCTACGGGAAGTCTGGTACTCTCGCGGGCACGACGAATTGAGGACTGCTGTACCCGCCACATTAACTCAGCATTGTTCTTTATTTGATCACAATGAAACGTGATTCTCCGTAGAAGTTCCTCCCTACTATCGTCCGTAGTGGAATATGCCAATGTTTTGAGATGTCGCCACAGGTAGACATCCAACAGCGTTGGATCTGGAGATTGATTCTTCTTCTTCTTTAGGTGCCATGTCTGTATTGAAACGTTGGTGGTCATCATGTTTACAATTTCCTGAAATCTTTCTCTATCGGCTGCTGCGCGAAATAGTTCTTCTACCGTGCAATCACACCACTG